>JAWWEW010000078.1:77817493-77948484 GCA_035583185.1 Anabacerthia variegaticeps | reverse complement strand
GCTCGGGGTCCTTCGGTCGACGTGCCGGAGGCCCAGGGGATCCGGACCTAAGCTGGAATAAAGGTATTTTTCTATCTCATCTCCAGGTTGTCTGTTTTGCAGGGTTCCAGGCATCAATATTGTCATAAATGTAAACACATTTTCCCAGGCCTTTTAGCAAAAAAAATTACATATCCTAAAAGTATGCTTATTGTTCTGTTTAAAAAATAAATAAATACAGAGTTTATTTGACATGTTATCCAAATAAAAGATCACACTTTTGCAAACAGGCAAAAAATGAGATTTTCTAGAATATGAGGGGATAACATCTCAAAATAGCTTTCTACGTTACTATCATTTGCATATTAACATTTTTCAAATATCTTTTCTTATATCTCTATGTTTTTACAGACAAATACAGATAAGGAAATGCACAGTTAATGACGGAATCAACAAGATAAGCATCAGCAGAAGTCAAACACTTAACAGGACTTGGATCTCACTGCCTTAGATGTTCAGCCCCTGCTGAAAACAAAATGTCAGGCATGGAAATTAAAGAACATGTGACAAGGTTTTTAATACAGACCCAGATAAACATAAGCCATATAGAATATTATAGTGTTTTGAAATACCTGCATAAATGAACATTCTTTGCCAACTTCAGCACAGAAGAATTAAACTTTATATCCATTTTCTACTCATACCTCAACAGAAAGAATTCATTATGCAGTTGAAAATGACCATTGATATAGAACTGTTGCCACCTACTTATATGAAAAAAAGGTAAATTTCAAATGAAAAAGGAATGAATAAAATTTCTGCTGCATTTCCCATTATACAAGAAACCAATTATCAAACACAACTAAACTGCTTGGCTGCAACATGTGAAGTAGAGAACTGGGAAAGTCATTCCTACCTCCTGTCCAGGAACCATGTCCTAAGTTCTCTTTAGCTTTCTCAGGCACTCAGAGATTTTTACAATGTACAGATGTAAGAAAATTGGTCATACCTGCCTTAATGCATGAGCTAGTTCTCCACATTCATAATTCTCAGCATGGAATTGTAGTTATCTAGTAGCTGGAAGGTAAGGCTAATGCTGCAATAAGATATGTCCAGATACAATCTGGGATCCTTAGTTTGTCTCTACTAGGAACAGAAACTGAAACATTTCATAAAGTAAAATTTAGGGGGGTGTTATGTAGATCTTGATCTTCCCTTTCCATCATATTCTCCACTTTTCATACAATCATGTTAATAAGTGCCCTGCATTGCTCATCAACGTAATAGTGTCTCTGGAGAGCTCAGAAGAACCTTGAGATAACTCAAAAGCAAAAGAAGCATTTTACTGAATAAACTAACAGTATTCAAGATCTCTATAGGGAATATTGGGCCATATTAAGTTTCACATCTAACTTTATCAGGCTTTCTGTTCCCTTGCTGCGTAAAGTATCAATTCTTCCTAATATTTGTGTCAAGGCAATAATTAGAATGGAATCCTATTTCAACCGTGAGAATATTATCTGTGTATCAGATTTTTTAAAATTCAACACAATTGAGTAATGATCAATGATGATAATATATTGGTCTCTATGCAGCAGTTTTCTGAAAGTAGATCAGCAGACACACAGAATCACCACCGATGCCAGCTAGTAGTAGGCTGCTCATGTGTTCGTCCCTTTGCAAGTGACACTCTGAAGGATGCTGACCTTAATGGTTGCACACATAACCTTAAAAATGTAGCACTGAACATTTAAAACAAAATGGTAACCTCTTCAGCTTGAGAAGATATTACGGAGTGAGGATAGTGCAAAAGTTGAATAGCAATGATCTTCTCAGCACAGAATTTAATGTTAACTTTGTATCGCACTGCTAATTTTACACCAGCAGTGCTATTCAGTAATATTACATTTATAGCTGATAATTCAGTACAAACAACAGTCATTTGTTATGTTAGCCAATAGCAGAACAGGAAAATGGGTGCACTTCAAACTTTACAGAGTAGGAAATTCAGTTCAGAGTACCATGATGTCATAAAATACCTACATGTTCCTTTCCAAGATAAAAGGAAAGTGTGTGAAAAAGCCTTAACTGACCTTGAGAATGCAAACTGGGAAATTGCAAACCCTACATTTTCCCCACACTTCTTAAAATGTAATTATGGACTGTAAACAGAAATATCCGTGATAAGTTGAAAACTGAACATCTTAGGCAAAAAAGCAAAAAGCCCATAATACAAAGCTCTATAACTACCACTGATATTGGTACTAGTTAATTAGCTTAAAGGTGTGAAATGTAATTTAGCTTTAATTGACACAAGTTTTAAGTTGGAAAAATATTGCTGAAATAACGAAGTTTTTTTTCTTTTTTAAAAAACATTCTTTGCTTCTTTTGCTGTATTTATTAAGACAGCATTTTACCCATCACAGGGCTGTTGGTGAATTTCAGTGGCTGGGGCAACAGAGGTTTCTAAGGAGTTTAAGGTGAAATAGTGTAGATTATCATCACATTCATCAATCTCCCCACAGGGACACTATCTAAAGTTCATTACCTGCCCACAGGGTTTAACTGTGATTTGGAAAATGCTCATGAGGTTTTTTTTAGAAATTACATTTTCTTCTGTCTTCAGTATTTTCAGACAGTCTTCTACAACAACTTTCTTTTTATGAACTACAGTTGTGAACTACAAGCCAATCAAACCTACTATTACAAGTTAAAATAATCAGCAGAAGCCAGAAAACACATTCATCACAGCTACTGGTTTACATTCTGATACCTGCGTGATGGTTTGATATTTATTCTTTTATCTATCAGCTGGCACAACATGCTGCACAGCACAAAGGTTACGTTCCTCATCACGACTGTTGTGGCAAACATAATTAAGTATATGTCTTGTTTAGCTTGACCCTCTACACATTTAAGTTCAATCCAATATAGAGACATACAACAGAAAGACAGTTTAAAGAAACATCTTATTCAAATAGGCAAAATGATTATTCAGAACACAAACAACTTGATAAATTTATATGACCTAGCTTAGAGCTGTCTCTTTAGAAATGGAAGAATTTGGGGAAATCTGGAAGGTAATGAAATGTTCAAATAACTTTTTTTAAATGCAAAAATGAGATAAGCATTCATGTATTAATCTAATTTGAAAGTTATGCATGTTTACTTTGTATTATGCCAAGAACATATTACTGCATAAGAGCTATTAGCCTTTAACAAAAGACATTGCCTTCACAGAATACAATGTGATGATACAATGATCTGATATTTCTCTATTCAAATCAGAAACCTTTCAATCTTTTAATACAAACCTGGTTTTCAATTCCCCGAGCATAAAAAATTGAGGCATGCCTTTTCTACCTCTTCCTATGAATCCAAATTCATGCAAGTATTTAGAGAAAAGATGAATGAATTGCTGTGATATTTTAAGAGACATGACACTAGCCTGAAACTATGTGTGATGAATCTCAGACCAAGAACAACCTTTTGTGGAATTTAGACATTTCTGAGTTACAAAAGACATTCTCCTCACCTGGTATTATATTTATACCAGCAATGCCAACATGTCCTGCTCCTCAGAAATTAGTTTGTGGTGTCAGACAATGGCAACTCCTGATTTGGCTTGCAAGCATGAGTGTCACAGACAGGATTTTGAAAGGTACAAAGCATCGCCAGACAGTCAAGGAAGGGGATTGTCCCACTCTGCTCTGCTCTGGGGCGGCCTCACCTTGAATATTGTGTCAGTTTTGGGTACCACAATATAGGAAAGATATTAAGTTATTAGAGAGTGTCCAAAGGAGCATAACAAAGACAACAAACGGCTTGGAGGGGAAGCCGTGTGAGGAGCAACTGAGGTCACTTGGTCTCTTCAGCCCGGAGAAGAGGAGACTGAGGGAAGACCTCATCACAGTCTACAGTGTCTTTGTGAGGATGAGGAAGAGAAGGGCCAGACACTGATCTCTTCTCTGTGGTGACCACTGACAGGACCCAAGGGAATGGCCTGGAGTCAGGGGAGGTGTTAGGGGAGGTTTAGGTTGGATATTAGAAAGAGGTTCTTCACCCAGAGGGTGATTGGGCACTGGAACAGGCTGCCCAGGGAAGTGGTCACAGCAGCAAGCCTGATAGAGTTCAAGAAGCGTTTGGATTATATTCTCAGGCACATAGTGTGACTCTTGGGAATGGCCCTGTGCAGGGCTGGACTCGATGATCCTTGTGGGTCCCCTCCAATTTGGCATATTCTGTGATTCTGTGATTTTGGAAGGCCAAGAAACAGAATCTAAGCAACAAACACAGAAACAAGTAGGAACAGAAATTAGAGGAACACAGAAATATACTATAAAGAACTAGAAAGATTAAAAATGGTTCTAGAAAAGGCCAAGCACAAAGAAAGGGACAAGTCCCTTTCCTTTCCAGATGAATGTTCGTTGCAAGCAAAAGAAGAATAGGGGAAATAAGGAAGCTAAATCCGGCAAATGAGTCTCCTTCCCAAGTGAAAATTTACCCTTTTTCACCAGCTCAGGAATACTGAGGTTTCTGCAATCCCATTCCTGTCCCACACTCACACTGATCAGAAAAAGTCCAGCAAGAAAGCTGTGCGCTGGGCTGCAGCTGCTCTCAACGTTGAGCAGCAAGGCAAATGAAGCCTCAGGCAATAGAACTGCACTGACAGGAAACTAAATGGAAAGTGTTGTATTAATTACCATGAAATAGATACGCTGCAAGAGTCAATGATGCCAGCAAGACCCTGTCAGTCTCCAGTCTTAAGCAGTTAACTGTGGTTCAAAGAGCTGAGTGCATCTGCTCTGTATCATGATAATCCCCACTAGTAAATTTTTCTGCAGATCTTTAACAAAGAAAACTCAACTAGAACATTCTAAATTTCAAAAGGAAAATCTCACTTCACATTTCAACAGCACAGCTTTCAGCTGCAAAGCATTTCAAGTACCTGTCCCATTCCCACGACAATCTTCAGAAGAAAAAACATGAGCTGAGCTGGGCTAAAGATCCTACTGAAATCATTCATTGCTGGACATAGCTCACAATCTTCAAGACCTGGCAAATGTCCATGGCCCTCAGACTGTGCCTGGCCTGGTTGTAGCTGTCTCACTGTCCCAAGACGTACAGCAATGTCACATGACACTCAGTTACTGACTGGCAGAGCTAGAGGCTCCTTAATAAAAGGCAAACTGAAAAGGAGCAAAGCCAAGTGTCTTGATTTCAGCAAAACAATGAACGAACATGTAAGAATGGAAGTGCAAAAACTTGGCAGCTGAATTCCTATTTTCTGGAATGTAACAAAAGTCAATGAAATGGTGGTTAGAAAATCTGTCTTAAGAAAAATAAAATCCAAGGAACTAAACAAAAGCTGTACATGCATGAACTGTGTAAAGATTTCTATCATCAGAGTTTCCTGGTAGCAGATCAGAGTTTATCTTCTGTATATGTCATGAAGTAATTTTAAATTGAGACAACAGGTTTTGCTTTTACAAATGAATTTTTTTCAGATACCAATATTTTTACTGAACTTGAAAGTCTGTCTGGTAAGGCAGTTCTTTCCCCTTGACTATTTAACCCAGAACCTAGTTCCAGTGGTCATTTAAAATTTGTAAAATATATCATATTTTAAAACCTGTCAAAACCTGAGTATTGGTTTTCACAATTTCAGTTGATGTCATCAGGAGCTGGGGTACTCTCATCTCCTCAAAGCAGCTCAAATACAGCTCTCAATAGAAGGTGAGGAGTTCTTCCAGCTTCTCTAAGTCCTTAACAAAGCATATCGCTCATGGTGGTATGTGAGACTAAGCAAAGTACAACATTTAACGTATACCATACTCAATGTGGAAAGACACCGGTCAAAATATAAAGAGCAGACCATTTAAAGCTACTTAAGCCCAGTGTCCCAAAGTGCTCCTGTTTTCAATATGTGTGTCACAGGCTGCACAGTCCCCACATATTCGTTCTATTGGTAGCAATATGGTATTAAGGAGAAGGCAGCAGGAACTTAGAAGCAGGTTTTAAAATTACCAAAGAGACCTCCTCAGAGAAGACTGACAGAACTCACACCAGAAACATATTGGAAACCAACTGTTGCCAAAGCATTACCTGTGTTTCAAGTTGGAAATGTGCTAACCAGATTTTTTACAGCAGTCAGAAGGCACTGTGAAGGGTTTACAGCTACTGTAAAATCCCCTTTGATGCTTACAACTACTGAAGAAGATACTTAACCTTCAATAACCCTTTGTGTTCTCCACTATTTTCTGCAAGTACTTCTAGAGTTTACAATGTCCAAAGAACTGCCAACTGTCCTGACAGAAGTCCAAATAAAAAAATTCATGATTTTTTCATGACATTATTGTCAGATAATGACCTCTATTCACTTGTCCAATAACCTCACACAGTTACCTCTTTACCTATATGCCTTTTTCCACTCAAATATTAAACATGCTTCCAATTTTCTGGTGATCGCATGAAAGTATAGAACATAATGTAGATACAAGTGTCTTATGACACCCATGTTTGTGAGAACAGAAGACATCTTGCACTGGCAAAGCTCATATCTCCACAACACTACTAAAAACTTTAATTTCTCATTCTATCAAAGATTATCCTCAAGCATATCAAGAAAACAACAGCTGCTCTTATAAAATACCCATTATTTAGATGATATTTTTATAAGCTTCAACCATATCAGGAAAAAAATCCTTAAAGTTCTTCTTTATCCCCTCATAACAATGCCATCCGCATTTTTTTATAGTTACTATCCATTCACTTTTCTAGGACTGAACATATTTTTTGAAAAAGTAGGAAATGTAACTTAACAAAAAATTCAAAGAAATCTCACGTGGAAGCTAATACTTACATTTCACCTCTTTTTAAGTTGCATCCATTGATTTTTCTTCAGTAAGAAAATCAACAACTCTCTCCAATTGTTGTGCTTACATGGCAACGTTAGACATCAAAACCATCTTGCTGAAATTGCTCTTAAGAAATAAAAATCCTTTCTTTCCCTGCAAAAAGATCAAAGCAGAGATTGTTTTTTATGCAACAGATTTGAACACAGTACATTATGATTTTGTATTATGATGATGTCAACGTGTTGTCACTCTTTCATGAAAAATCAACTACCAAAAATGTATCCAAGCAGGCAAATTAGGGAATGACTGAAATCAACTTTTTGCAAATACATGCATACATGATCTCAAATCATTGCTGTTAAGGTAAAGGTTTCCTCAACAGCACATTTTTGGAAAAAGCTATTTACCAGAAGACTAAAATATGAGGAGGTAGACTGCATGAATACTTCTGATCTTAGAAATACATTTCCACTTACTGATTTCCCATATAAAGAGAAACCATCCAAAAAGAGTAACTTCTTGAAAACCTTCCAACTACACACACTTATCAGTAATTACAGGAAAAATATGACTCCGTAAACAAATCATCATTGCTTTTGCATGATGTTCAAAGACTCGGTGAGAAAGTATTTGTCAGGGTGAGCAAATTACACCAAAATAAATATGATACAAACAGATTTATATAGGAACACTTAATAATTAAAAGCAAGCACTACAGCTCATAGGAACTGAGCTGCAAGATTTTCTTCTAAATTGTAATGTTCTTGGTATTATTCCATTTTTGTTTCCTTATCATTTAGCTTGATGTGACTAGAAAATTTACTGCACTCTGAAATTCTGTTTGATTTAGAAAGACACTTCATTGCTGTAATAACTGCAATTTGAAATCTTAACACACTTCCCATGCTTTCAACTTTTACCTCAAACTCTCTTCTCCTTAGCATCTGGATTTATTAATTTTCAAATGACATCCATCTTCAAAATGCAACACAGTTTTGAGTGTCATTCAATCACAGATTTTGAATTCAATTTGTGGAAAGGAATTGATGACTGACTGTTGAAAGTTTTCAAGTAAATTACATCAAGTATGAAATACCTTCTTCACCTTCTTGGTGTGAATGTAAGATGCAAACTTGTGTTAATAACAAAAGAGGCACCACAGTTCCATCTACTGTCCAAGCATTTTCAAGTAAAATAAATCACTCTCTCGTGTTAGTTAGATATTTGATAATATCTCAAATAATTTTGAAGGTTAACTAACAAAGACTTTTTGATTAATTACCACAAATTATGTTTTCAGCTCTAACACTGTAGTAGTTACAGTTTTGTCAGGTTTATGTCATCCCAAAGCACATTAAAAAAAAAAAAAAAATTTAAAAGGGAAAGAAAAAATTCCATGCGTTTAAAGTATGTTATTCTTTTATTGCACCGTGCTTAAATTATTTTAAGGATCTGGATGTCAGGGACTCTGCTATGGGAAACCTGTTCTGACTGTGTGAGTGGGGGGGTGTAGCTGCCAGAGGGCCTCAGTCCCAGCTCAGGTGGTGTGAGTGTGACTGCCAGAGTGGCCCCTGGGTGGTCACATGGGCAAGTTTCCTTAACATGAAGAACAGTGGAGTAGACAACAGTTCCTTAGTAGGGAAATGCTGGAGCAAAGCCTCCCTAGGACAGAGAAGTTTCCAAATCACTTCTATATCATGAAGATACATAGAAAGCCCTGATTTGTTGAAAATATGGGAAACATAGGAGACACAAGAGCTGAGAGAAGTTTAAAGGAGTTGTTGCCTGGTTTACTATTCTGGTGGCATAAAAATTTCTTCATCGTTGGTTAGGATCTCACTGCCAAAGCTGTCCTTCAGTACTAGTTACTGAGATGTGGGACTTATCGTTTGTTACAGTTTCATTATATTTTGTCAGAGTAATTTGAAGGACCCACAATAGCTCAGTAGGATTCAGCATAGCATGCGATCATACCAATCCCCACATGCACAAGTTGTTTGCAGCCTTGGTATTGACATAGGCTTCAATTTCCATAGGCCAAAGGGCAAGGAACTTTTCAATCAGCTAAAAGCCAACAAATATGAAAGAGTAGTAGGGCTAGACCAATGACACTTCTGTGGGACTTATCACTAGGAAAACCTAATTAATATCTTGACTCCCTCCATTTAGATTTATATCAGGAGATAGAAAGTTAATTCTACTTTGTAAGTCACAAGAACACTGTCAACTATTATTGTCTTGCCAATAGCAAGAAAAAGGCTCTGAACTCACTGTGACATTGGTAGCCACCTCTGCAGCACGCACTGCAGAGAAGGCTGAACCTTCTCTTCACATCTAGCAGTATTTGTAACTGCATCTCATGTCTGGATTTGGCCTGCTGCCATGCACTTACCCAGTTTGTTTCACAAAATACCAGGAGACAGCAATTAAAAGAACTCGATCCTTCCAGAAGAGGCAGATGTTCATGTGAAAACCCCTCTGTGAGCATACAGGTTCTCCTAACTCGCTGAACCTGCACTGAACTGGGGCTCTCAGCTGTATAGCATTTTTCTTTTTAATAAAAAGTGCAGGACAATTTTTTTTCCAAATAGTTTTTATCAGCATAATCCATACAGATATAACAGATGGTATAACAACTCTGTAATAAGGAAAGCAATTTACATCAAGAGATACATATTTCTTCTCTATCACTTGTCAATAAATATTTTGAAAGCACCTAGCAGAGAAGCTTGTCACTCTTCAGAGAAGATTTAATGGTTTGCAATTCAGCTGGCCTTTTTGCAATGCCCATTCCATTCTTGGCCTTAGCTTGAAAAGCACACTGATTTTTACTTGATCTTATGGCTCTCACTGTACCAATGTAGCATGACAGAAGTAGTGCAGGCTGAACATTCAAGTGTTACTACAGCTGGATAACAATACCTAATTGACAGTAACTACTGCTCTTCCTAGTACCTTCTCCTATTTTATGCAATTCTGGTAGTGTTAATCACATGTACTAACATATTGAATGAAAGTAATATTCTTCATAAGGTGATACAGAAGAAAGCCTTGCAGCCGTGGGGCTGGGAAGCGGCTGTCAGTAATCTTTCAACTAGGGGGGATGGAAAAACCTCAACCTAATAATTCATGTTACTTTGTAGAAAATGGTCTGATTTTGTGATCTCTTTTCATGATTCAGTGATCAGATGAAGAAACCAGTGATGCTGCTTACTGCATTATTTCTGCACTAACAAGCTTTGACCACTTTTACTTAGCTAATAGATAAACTATCACATTGCCATGGTGGAGGTAGCATATTTTTTCATACATTACTCACTATGCATTTTCCTGCATATGGTAGAGAAAGTATTTTCTCTTGATCTTGTTCATATGTAAAAATTATGTCAAGTTGTTGCCTCTTATTCTAGTAAAAGTGGACAAAAAATAATCTAGCAAGAGCCTACGCATTATCTCAGCAGCGTTTTCCAAGTAGACTAATATAACATCCATGATTGTTGGTTTTGAGCTGGTTAAGCTGATCACTTCTGAACTAGAAGATCAAGACAACAGCTGTACTTAAAACTGATGTTTATGTCAGGGAAAAATGAGTTTGGGATTGTCAGGACAGAAAGTTATAGCAGCAAGAGCTGTTGACAAGGCATACCAACAGAAAGCTTTTTCACTGAATTTTACATGCCATTTTGATGAAGGATAAAGTTATTAAGGCCTAAGGAAAATAGTTCTGCTCTCAGATCATCTCACTGGTACCCATGAACAAATACAGAAATAAAAATGAGAAATAGGAACATGTAGGCTTACTAACATAGGCCACAACAGATCAGTCTGATGACTTCATAAAAATTAAGTTCCATTTATGTTTAGTAAAGTGTCCTCAGAGAATTAAGACACAGTCCTTGCCCAAATCAGAAAAAAAATTATAAGTGAAGCAAAACAATAAGATATGAAGTCACAACACCTATGCTGGATTGAAGCCAGTTTATATGTAATATTCCCATAAAAACAGATTTAAGTTGTTTGAAGATGGAATTTTTCTGTCACAAAAAAAATGGAAAGCATGAAAACAGTGAACCAGACTCTCACACAAAAATAGACCCAGATGTAGTACATGCTGCAGTCATATACTTCAATAGAAATAATTTTTACTATTAAGTAGCATGTATGACCAATAACAGAAGGATCCAAATGCAGCTAAAAGCAGTAAGCATGAGACATCAAATATATTAAGAGTTAATAAAACGGTAAGACCAAAGAAACAAAACCAAAGTCATAAATCTGACAGAGACAACCACTGCAGGTGCTACGTCTTCCAGTCACAAGCACTAAGAAAACACTACATGGCATAGGTGAGCATTTGCCCTTTCCATCTTTGGCTCCATCAGTTGTGAAACTGCACAGGTACCGCCACCCTGAGGAGCAGTCATTCAAAAAATACATTATTCCACCTATAGACACAGGCATGCAGTTGCAGACTTCGTTTTAATCACAGCATTACCACTGATTACTTTGTGGTCTTGAACAAATTAGATCTTTGCTACAGTTTTTGCAGTCGTAAAGGGTGAGGATAATGCCAGCCAACCCTACAAAAGTGTTGCTAGATTTACTATTCAGTAGCAGTTTGAAAATGAATACCATTGTATAAACATTACATTTTACTGCAGGGCTGAATGCAAACTAATAACTAGCATTCCAACTGCTGTCTTCTACGTGTACTTTTATTTGTTTTTAAATACATGCAAACAAATTCCCTAAAGTTAATAGGCACGGCACATACCTACTGAATGGAGAACAGACTTGTGTCTCCTTCTCCAACCTAGAAATTGCCATTCAGTAACATTCAGCTTAGTTTATTGTCAGAGTATCAGAAAACTATTAATATATTTTTATTATATCAATGCACTGTGATATTTTTACCGATATATAAAAGAAATTATGCTACTCTAAGAATCGAAATTTGATTTTTGACACTCCCCAAATAGGTAAGCAGACTGGGAAAGTCCTGCTACTCCAAGCCTCTATACCAGACACAGCACCAAAGGTGGTGTGTAGTGATCAGGGAGGATCTAACAACAATAAATGCAAAGTGATTGGGTTATCTTCTGTGGAGGTGGAGCTCCAGTATCCTGGGTTCAGGGCTGCTTGGACACCCTAGCAAGAAAGCTGCATCGTTCACAACCCTGGCACTTAAAAGCTTAGACAGTGAATGATCTGCATATCCAATACCAGGAAGGCCACCATGGCAATAGAGGTTCTCAAGACCAATAAAGCATCTCCTGTGTATTTGCACAGAAATGAAAAGAGACTGGTACTGCCAATATAGATTCTTCAGGCATACAAGATAATAGAAAGACTAATGAATGATAAGCAGCACCTAGTTTTATGCCTGTGGAAATTTAAATTTTATCAGAGCCAGACTAAACCAATACTATACAAAGGATCACTGTTGGTCAGGTATCCTAAAAGGGATCAAAGTTATGCTTCGATATCTAATTTGTCCTTTGCACTTACACACACAAGTATCACTCAAATAGAAATATATCCCCATTCCAATCACCTGATGTTCACAATCTCCCAAAGTACAGACAAGCATGAAGAAAACAGCTACAGACAAAACCTCTTGACAGATCTATCATCCGGGTTTCCTGTGTATAGAAAGTGCTTAGACCACTTAATTTTCATGCAGTAGACAAATAATCCTGAGAAGAGTGCTATTTAATCAGTGTTTTTATTAGACTAAGCAAACAACCTAATTAAGAGTGTATTTCCAGGAGACTCGCAAGAAGCACTAACTTCTTCTAAGTAAGTTAAACCATTTTTTAGGTCAGTCTGGGTCTGACCTACATTAAACTTAATATTCTCTGGTAAATAAGACCAAGTTGATGAAGTAACTTTTTTCATATTAGAAGCTGTTTCCTAATCTTTAATTTCTAAAAGGGATAAATGTAGTTTCCCTTTTAATTCTGCAATATTGTCGCTCTAAAGGGTTGGGGTTTTTTTTTTGGGGGGGAGGAAAGAGTAAAGAAATGATCTGATTTATCTACAGCACAAACACTTCAAGAGGCTCACTAGTTGTCTTAGCTCAGCCAATAATATTTTCCTACCAACATACTCTTTATCAGAGCAGTAACTGTACTTAATAATTTAGATGAAACCAGAAGGCAGCCTCTGAAGATAATGTTAGAAAATTAATTTCTTTTAAAGCACCACACACACTGCTGCTTTCATACTAGTCCATCATTCCTTGACTTTGATTGACACATCAGACTGCCCACTGAAATTAAAAGTACCTCAGTGGCAGGAGACTCTGCCTTCCCTGTCACTAAATAACGTATTTTCCCATAAGTATTTTTCCCATTCCTGCTCAAACTCTTTTCAGAATTGCTTCAGTGTGAGGTCTGTGTTTGCAAATAATTGGTATTGATCACACCCACAAAGCTTATTTACGTATAGAACATAAAGGTATTCAGAGTATAACTCTGGTTTCTGTGTACTGAAAAGAACAAAGCAGCAATAAAATATACATGAACACAGATGATGAGGGTCCCTGTACACAACTTAGAGAATGGCCCACTTGGACATACAAATTATTTTGATTTGTGTGCACTCCAAAAAAACTTGAAAAAACAGTGGGAATGACAGAAGAAAAAGTATACTTTCAAGAACTACATAATTTTAGGGGGAAAAAAAAAAAAGCATCAAACCTTACAAGCTGGAGTGATAGTGACAGAGAAGGTCCCTTAGATTTTGGCTATATCCCTCCCCAATCACATTTTTCTCTCCCAGACTGATCCTCAAGTTTCTGTACTTTATTTTGTGTCTCCTCCTCACACTGGCACTTTCAATCAAAAAAAAAAAAAAAAAAAAAAAAGAATCAAGAATCAAGAGAGCATATGCAAAAGAGAGATATTTATGCCCCTCTGAACCAGAGCTCTGGCATGGACAGCTACAGACATTACAGCATTAAGGAGTTTCACAGACTGTTGGCTTTTTAGGCAGACTTCAGTAGCAGCTGATCAGGTGTTTTGAAGATGTAAATTTAATGTTTAAGCAGTTCCTAAAAAAAAAAGTAATTAGATCCTTATACCAGAGTATATATTATAAATTACATATGATATATAATAGCTTACCTAAAAAGAATTATTAGAATGCAATGGGAATGTGCAAAACCATGCAACTGTTCTCACGTAGCAAAATAGGAAATTACATGCTTACCAGAAGAGACACAGAGGCTCAAGCATTTGTACACTGCAGAGGTTCATAGCCTAACAATCCAGGCAAGGAACAACAGAAAGAAGAAGAAAAAGCTCTTTGCTTTGATAAACTCATTTCCATTTAGTTAATATCTTATGTAAACCCATATTTTTAGTTCAGGGATTCTCAAATGATTGTTTCAGACACATTAAAATTTTCCAATGGAAGAACACGAGCATGGGCAGCAAATACAAACCTACTGATAGTAGATCTGCTTTTTAAATTACTTTCTGTGGATTCCTCGGAAGGTAGCCACAAACCTCAGGCTGAAAGCCAGTAATTTACTTCTTCTGACCTTGCAAAGACCTCTTTGTGCCACAAGTTTTATATGGCCTTCAAAAACCTCATTTACTTTTAAAAACCACAACATATACAGTAAGCTGAAAAATACCCCTGTACATTTACTGGTAAGCAGGTTTTATTTAATTTTTACCAATGCTGGCGGCTCACTGGATTGTATCACAGAGATTGTTCCAATTCTACACACCAACTTTCAGAAAAAACATCCATCTGACATTTCAACCAAACCCTCTAATAGAAACCCCAATGTTATACTAAGAAAAAGAAGTCAGCAAAAGTCCCACCTGAACAAATAACCCAAATCCAAAGAATTACTAAAGGGATAAAAGGCCTGTATTCATTTTCCAAGCGATGAAATATAATAAAAAAGTGAAATTAGGTACTTAAAACTACTAAAGAATCAGAATTGTAGACCAAAGCTATTTTTCAATCTAAATACCACTGTGGTGGATGCGTTTTCCTTTCATTCACTGGAAACAAAAGTCATGCTGTGTCAGCATACAGACTGCTAAACAAATCAAGAAGGTTAGTTAAATGCATGTTAAAAAATGTTAGGAAGAGAACATTCCTTAGCACATTTAGTCTTCCTAAAAGTTGCTGGAGAAAAACAAAACAAACAAAAACAAAACAAAACAAAAAAACAACAAAAAAAAACCCCCACAACCTAATTTACAGGGGAAAAAAAATATGAGAAATAAAAGCAAACACTTAAAGAGGGAGAATTCAGAAACAAAATGGGGAAAAATGGTAGTTATCCATGTACGTCTCCCTCAGTGAAACATACAAGGGTGAACAGAAAGATTAGAGCATGCAAAGAAAAAAGCTGTAGAATTAATATTTTCAGTAATCTCACTCAAGGGTGATTTTTAAGTTAAACATACATGCCACCCTGTTTTATCAAGAATTCAAGAGATCTTCTAGAAGAAACATATATTACATATATTATAAGCATATATTACTTCTGGAACACACTTTAAAACCACAGAACTGCAAACCTGTCAATTGTAAAAGAAGAATAATTGACTCAAAGCAGAATTTACTGGCATTAAATCTGATGTTAGGCTGTCCTCTTCAACCATAGAATCATGGAATATCCTGAGTTGAAAGCAACCAGCAAGGGTAATCAGAGTCCAATGCTCAGCCCTGCACAGGACAACCCAAATTTGAACCATGTTTTTGAAGGATTCTTGTCCTTTCTTGAAAAAATGCCTCAGTATTTGTAAATCATGGAAATTGGAATTATAGATGTATGAGGCAATCTACCAATACCAAGAGTTTGTTCAAGTGTAGTGGTATCAGACATGAACCCATTCATGAGTGAACGTTTGTCACAGCCCACACTTAGTATGGATTCTCCTTTTCAATGAGAAATAGGCACAGATGATGTGCAAGTCTGTCAAACTGCTTTTGAAACACATAAAACTGCCATACTTGGGCAGTTTTCCCTTTCCTCCATTCCTCCCACAGTTCAAAATATAAAAGTAAAATCAAAATGCTGCCTCTGCTTACTTCCCCTATAGATCTTAGATTGGTATTACAGTGGCAAAAAGTTTTGAAGAACACACACACATGAAAAAAGCAAAGCTCAAGGCATTGTTAAAAAAAAACAAACGCAGAATTCAGGAGATCTTTGTTGCTTTCTGAAAGTTGTCTGTCCTTCATGGAAGGTGAAAGACTTCCCCAAAGCCTGGGCTTTGGAACTTGTTTTCCACAGACCATATTTAGTCAACTGATCTGTGAAATGTGGTGCTTTATTTGAAGTGGATTCTGTATCTTTTTACCTGGCTACAACTCACCAGTCAGAAATAAACAGCAGCTCTCAGAGACAGAAGATTGTAGAAGTATTATATTAAGTGGCAGAAAATAATCAGACCAGAGGATAAACCAAGAACTTCAATTCATCTTGTAATACAGAAATGCCTAAAAGTCATATAAATGTGTACATTTCCCAAACAAAACTGGATAAGCTTGAATGACATTGCTGTGTGGCTGTAGTGACTGTGCAGTATAATGAGCAAGCTGCCTCTCAGATGGCTCTCTTGTAGACATACCCCTCTGCTTTTCCCTAAAAAGCCAAATTATGCAAAACATAAATGGGAAACTACAAAATTAGAATTGCAGCACCCAGATGTTGCATTGGTACAACTCATCTTGCATCACAAAACCTGTGGTGACATAATGTGTCTCAATAGAAAAAAAAACAAAAAAAGAAAAAGGGGGGAGAGGGAAGAACAAAGAAAAATCTGAAAGTCTGACTCTCAAACAAATCCAATTCTACAGTATTTCAAGAAAGCATTACTAATTCAGTAATTTAACAACTTTTTTTGCTAAGATCTGTCAGGACAAGAAAAGAATAAAACAAATAACTCCCAAAAGGAAAGTGATTCTACTAGAAGACAAAAACAAAAATAAACTATAGGTTTTTCTGTGTAACTGAATTACTTTTGTATTGAACAGCATGTGTAGCTTGAAGATTTCCTCCTTTTGGCTTCAGATCCGCATTATAATTTAATTAAGACAGTTCTCTTTCCCGGTTTTCAGAAGAAACAAATTTGTAGTCTGAAGTAGTACAACAAAATATCAATAAAATCATAATACAGTACCTTAGCAATTGTATCAACATAATAATCCATACAGTGATAACTTAAGCCACAGTTAAGTATTTAATCTTGCAAACTATAAAGACTATAAACTATACTAAGTGATAGAAAAATACTGAAGCCACCATGACAAAATTATTTCCCAGACTTCCTGTGTAAATAAAAGCAATTTTCCTTCCATTTCACACTTAAACCATGGAAACAAGAAATAAAGCACATTTCCTTATGTCATAAGGAATTCCAAACCTTCAGACCATTTCTTATTTCAAAGGCTCCCAAAATGGTCAGAGCAAGAAACAGCCCTCTGCTTTATTTAAAAACATTCATACATCTCTCCTTGACTTGAGGACAGTACTTAGTTCTCCTAAAGCTCAGACCGTCAAATCATTAATTCTATTTCACCCTCCTCAACAAGTATTTCTGGAGGGGTAGATGGTAAGTAAGAAGTGCACATCCCAAAAAATGTTACCACAGGCAGAAATGAGAAATTGTCTTACCTGGTAACAGGCAAAAATTAATGCAATAGAAAAATATATAGTCAAACAGAATAAAAAGTAAACAGCTGCTGCACTCCCTACAAACTAACTTCAGTGAAAGTAGGCTGTAGAAACTTGGGTCAAAAGCATTGCACTGCAGATGAGTCACAATTCAACTGATCAAAATCTTTTGCCTCCTCTTCTGCTTTATAATAATTTGAGAAAGGGCTCTGCTTAGTTAGCTAATTTACACGTTCTATGGCCTTTCCCCAATAATTTCATTTCCTTTGTCTAAGGTTCCAGTTTTACGGCATTGGGATATTAAATTCAGCCATTTTAGACAACCCACTCTAGCCTTGTCACTGTGTAATAATCATAACACGTAGATCACGACAAAAAGAATTTAATGCCGTTTTACAAGATGCTTTATGTAACATTGCAATGAAAGTCTGTAAAAATCTGCTTATCAGAAGCCAATGTTCTTCAGAACGCACGGTTCCCACGTTTACAGTTGTGTCTTGCCATGCAAGGCTGAAATCACCTCTCCTTTGCAGACTCCAGATATATTTGCCCCTTTTTTCTCCTGCTTTGTATACACTATCAGGACAAAACCATGCCACTGCTTGATTTCAAATCCCCAGGGTAGATTTGTATTTTAAATTCTCCTTCCTCTCCTCTCACAGCAGAAACAAAAAGCCTGGATAGGGGTATCGTTGTAGACTACACATCCCAAATAACACACAACTCTTGGCACCAGATACTGTAGTCCAGCAAATTTGCTTTCCCAACACCTAATAAAATGTCACAGACTTTGTATTTATCCAAAATTGTACAGTCTCAACACTTCTCTCAGCCTGAGCTAGTTTTAGTTGTGATAATGACTGCCTT
The DNA here is from genome assembly GCA_035583185.1 of Anabacerthia variegaticeps. Lineage (NCBI taxonomy): Eukaryota > Metazoa > Chordata > Aves > Passeriformes > Furnariidae > Anabacerthia > Anabacerthia variegaticeps. The sequence goes on along the minus strand of JAWWEW010000078.1, from coordinate 77,930,133 downwards.
GAAGTCAGGTGACAATTGCCTAGCTTATTTAACTTCATTCTATGGTTATCATATATACAAAGGTCTTTACAGTCACTGCTTAACAAACAGGCTATATGTTAACTGGGGTCAGGGGAGGCTGACTATGAACTTTGACTAATTATTACTGGGTGAAAACAGTAAAACTTTACCCGGGAACCAGAAAAAAGAGACAGTAAGCAGCCTTATAAAACAGAAAAGTGCTGTAACCGTGGTAGAAAAGGAAAATGTCAATACAGTGACAGAACACCACCGCAAACCACTGCTGCAAAAGGACAGGCAGAACTTGCTTCACTTAGAAGGAAAAGCCACACAGTAACACCATGAGTTTCTGAGATCTCATTAGATGGTATAGAAAAGTAGAAGGGAAAAGAAGTCTGATTGAAAACGTTCCTTCTCATCTCCTAAATTACATGAGGTTCAGTAAGATTTAGCCAAGCTAGCCAGAGCAACTAGTTCTGGAATTAGAGGCAGCCTGCAAGTGTTCAGGTAAGTAACTCTCATCCATACCTATCCAAAGTTTCAGCACACAGAAATAGTGATGCTTCGCTGACAAATAGATGACTTCTGAAACTGTTTCTAAATTAGAGAGGTTAGGAAAAATTATGGTCATCTGCAAAGGCTTATAACAATAAGAGTTCAGTAAGAGCACACTTCTTGCATTTTAATTTGCACATAACAAATTAAATAAAAATTCATTAATATAATCAGAGGCTGCACTTTTCTTAATGAACAAATAACTTATTATACTTGCTCTTGTCATACTCAACCATTCAAGGCTGAGCTGTGAACAACTGGTATCATCGTCATCATACTCTGCCTCGATCAGTTTTGTGTATCCAGCATTGCCATACACCATGAAGACATTTGGGAACCATAGCTCATTTGAGAAGCCACTTACACACCACTTCCAACACCAAAAACAAAGGCTATGCAAGGTCAGAAAGAAAAAAATATATTTTGTTCACCAATTTACTTATACATAATATACAATAACTTATACATATATTCCCCTTAACAGTAGTGATGAATATTTTTTTTCCCCCATTTTCCATATTAAAGCTTTCCACTTCTATAAAACTTCCTCATAATTTTTACTAGTTACATGTCATGGTTTCAGCTGGGATAGAGTTAATTTTCTTCCTAGTAGCTGGTAGAATGCTGTGGTTTGGATCTAGGATGAAAACAATGCTGATAACACACCGACATTTTAGTTGTGCCTTTAGCAGTGCCTGCCCCAAGCCAAGGACTTTTCAGTTTCCCATGCTCTGGCAACAAGGAGGCATTCAAGAAACCAGGAGGGTGCACGGCCAGAACAGCTGATCCAAACTGGCCAAAGGGATATTTCATGCCATAGAATATCATGCCCAGTATATAAACTAGGGAGAGTTGTCAAGGAGGGGCTGATTGCTGCTCTGGGGTGGGCTGGACAGTGGCATTGTGCATCACACATCTTTCTTGGGGTTTACTCCTCTCTTTTTGTTCTCTCTCTTTTCATGACAATTATTATTAAATTCATTTCAATTATTAAACTGTTATCTCAACACACAGGCATAACTTCTTTTTCCAATTTTCCTTCCCATCACACTGGGGGACTGTGAGGACTGGGGTGAGTGAATATCTGTGTGGAACTTCATTGCCAGATGGGGTTATACCAGGACACCACATTAAGCCATTTAAGTACATCTTTCAATAACCTTTGTTTGCTTTCTGATAACCAGTGTACTTCAGTTCTTTAAGTGAATATATATATCTCCATATGCCAGGGGTCTATCCACATTAATCTTATCTTCAACAGGTGAAGTCAAAGCTAAAAAAGTCAGTATAGAAAACAAATTATATGTTTAGGATTCTGTCTTTGGTGCAATTTCCAAGCTTTTTGTTTCACATCCTCTAGAATGTTTCAAATCATAGGCCCACACAGTGTCTATTCCCTTTCCAGTAGTATGATCTGGAATCCAGCAGGGGAAAGGAAAGCGACAGGCAATGATTCTGGCATTACATTCAAGTTCTTCTTCCAGCTTCTTCTCCAACTGTGGCATCTGTTGAGTAACAATAAAAAGCTCTCAGAAGCAGAAAAAAAACAGAAGCATTCTCTTTAGAATGTAATTTAAGAGTTCAAGAGAAGTCCGAGGTTTTTAAAAAATCTTATAAAAGTATTCATGATATATATTTTGGCTTTGATGCCTTGACAAAGAATATCTAAAACTAGAAAATGGCTATTGTCCCCCAATTGGTGACACCAAGGAAATAATTAACTTTGTTCTAAAAAGTTAAATTAAAAACTTATCCCTTAAATTAAAAAAAAAAAAAGAAAAAATCAAAGAAAAGACTTTACATGTTCCAATTCATGACTCTCTTCAGTGGGAATCTTCTCTGTAGAGAATGAAAGTTCAGTCCCCTGAATTTATGCTATTTCAGACACCCCTAAGTTTATAAGCTATTGTATGGTACTCAAAGTAAACCACTGCTCATAATTTACAGTCTAACCCCAAGAACGATCCTGGGACACTCAAAACATCACAAAGACAACAACTCAAAGTAAACATTCTGCTGTCACTCTATGGTGAAGCATTGGTATGTTAAACGCTATTGAAATTGAACTTTGTTGAATCCACAGCCTGTTAACACACGCACTAAGTCCCTGCAGCAGCACTGCATGAAACAGAATGTAGAATCATAGAATGGTTTGGATTGGAAGGGACCTTTAAAGGTCATCTAGCTCAATCCCCCTGCCATGGGCTGGGACATCTTCAATTAGATCAGGTTGCTCAGAGCCCCATCCAGCTTGACTGAGTGTTTACAGTTGATGGGGCGTCTACCAACTCTCTAGGCAACCTATTCTAGTGTTCCACCCTCCTAAAAATTTTCTTACTTATATCTAGTCTGAATCCACCCTCTTAGTTTAAAACCATTACCTCTTTTTCTGCTACTACAGGCACTAATAATAAGTCTGTCCCCAACTCTTTTACACGCCCCCTTAAAAGTACTGAAATGCTGCAATAAGGTCTCTCCAGAGTCAAGTCTCCAAGCTGAACAACCTCAAGTGTCTCAGTCTGTTTCCTCAGGAGAGGAGCTCCAGCCCTCTGACCATGTTTGTGACCCTCCTCTGGATCTGCTGGAGCAGATTCAGGGCTGCATGCAGCACTCCAGGTGGTGTCTCCTGAGAGCAGAGTAGAGGGCCCTGCTGGCCACACTGCTTTTCATGCAGCCCAGGACACAACTGGCTTTCCGGGCTGCACGTACACATTGCCTGCTCATGTCCATCTTTTGAACCACTAGCACCCCAACTCTTTCTTGGCAGGGCTGCTCTCAATCTGTTCATCCCCCAGCCTACTGATACCAGGGTGGCTGAGGCCCAGGTGTAGCACCTTGCAACTTGGTCTTGCTGAACACCGTGAGGTCCTCAGGGGGCCTCTTCTTGCCCATGTCTCTTCGGACAGCCTTCCCATCCTTCAGTCATGTCAACTGCGTGACTCAGCTTGGTGTCATTTGCAAGCTTTTCTGAGTATGCGCTCAATACCACTGTTTATGTCACTGATGACGTTATTATGCAGGACTGTGGGACAAAACTTGTGATTGCTTGCCATCTAGACATTCAGCTATTGACCATTACCTGCTGGATACAGCCCTCCAGCCAGTTCCTTATGCACTGAATAGTCCATCCACCAAATCCACCTCTCTCCAATCTAGAGACCAGGATGTTATGGGGGACTGTGTCACATACCACTATGCAACTCTCCTTGGTTGAACACCTACAGTCTAGCTTTCCTCCATTCACAAAAACTGAGAGGATATGAAAGTCAAGGGAAGTATCACTATTTTTCCACAACAGAGCAACATCATGACCGGTCTGATACTCTCCTTGCAAATTCTGTTAAGAATTAAGTGAGAAATGAATTAATACATCTAGATTTGAAAGAAATTTCTTTCCCATCTCAGATAGTGATTCAGTTCTGGATGGAAAAAAAAAAAAGGAAAAAATAAAATTTAAAAAAAAAGAAAAAAATTTAACAGATTCAGCCATTTTTGTCCTTTGAAAAAGTTTGATGGTATTGGTATGCTTAAGCAAATCAGCAGTGCATTTTCCCCCTTGGCATTGCTTTTATTCTTATATACTGTATGTGTCTCAATGAGTAATTATAACAGCAAACTCTACAGGCTATTTCTACTGCATGTAAAACTCTATTTACTTTCATAGAAAGATGCAACATTTAGATATTAAAAGGTTGAAAGAACAATAATTATTTACAAATATAGCTTACCTTAGGACACAAAATACATAAAAATTTCACCAAAAGACCCTGAAAAACAAACAAACCCCCACCTCAAAAAAAAAAAAATAGAAAGAAAAAAAACAACACCAGAATATTATTAGAAAACAAGACTGGCTGAAGAAAATGCATTTCCCAAGGCTGCAGAGAGCTTTCACTGTCACATACATGCAGGGTGTGCCTTTGATGAAATATCCTGTTACAGGCACATCTTAGCTTAGAATGGAGTATTTTAGGAAAATTATAGTCATAGAACTAATATATCAAAGAGTTGCCTCCAAATATTTTTAAGCATTCTATGCTCTGATTTCATCCACACTGCAAATGCTTTTAAACATTTTTTCTACCGCACTTTAAATGAACTAGAAAAATGACCCCACTTTGGTATCTAAAACTGAGTTGACACAGCAGAAAAAGATCTAATTTGTTACAGAAATTACAGATAGAGACATGGCCTAATTTTTAATGAGTAATTATGAAAATTAGTGACACTGCATGTCTATCTTTGCTTAAATTAGGAAAAATCATTAATAATTCAGATGGAATTACATCCTCGAACCACTCAAACTAGTTTTTAAGCTAAATCTATCAGTTACTTTAAGTGTTACAATCATACGGAATTTTACGTCAAGCAAAGGTTGGGAGGTTTTTGGTATGTCTACACAGATACACAGTTTAGTAAACCTTTTGTACAGTATATCATCAGTTAAATACACAGAAGCTGCGAACATGAACGCCCAGTAGAAATTCCAGCATCCAACTCTGAATACGTAAAAGTGTCTCTCTGCGATGACTCAGAAACAAACACCTTCCCCCAGATTCTTGCAAGAACAAGAGAGGTCTTAGTCTTCCCTGAAGATCAATAAATCCAAGTCTTGCAAGTTCATCTTGGATATGATAAAAAAGCACTGTGTGGAAGCACTAAACCAGTACAGCACTATTAAAAAAAACCTAAAGATATCTATTGTCCTTGGCAAAAAAAGAAAAATGTACTAAGACTTCTGGAAAATTAACACAGTCATTCAGGAGGCTAAGCATTCACAACTTCCAAAGCAAATTTAAAGGGGATCATAAGCAAACGAATGTTCAGAAAACAGAGGTTTGTACGTTTGCATCTGTTGCATTTATGACAGTACTTCTACTCAAAGAATTTAGCCTAGTTTTTGCTAGATTTACAGAAGTTATTCTGAGCCCTATAGCTACTCTTTCTATCACAGCTGTTACTAATTTATTCCACTTTATTACATATAAAGTTAAGTCAGTATTTCTCCTGGGTTCACTCATATTTTCCCCAGGACATTGGTTTATTTCGAGTGTACCGAGGCTTCTTTCTTCACCCGCACTTTTCCCCACGGCGGAATGACAGAACTCCCGACTGCAAATCCAAATGTTTGCACTGCCCCCTGCCGGAACGCAAGTAGGAGAGAACTAAAGCAGTCGATGTAACTCAATTTCTATACCAGTTTTGAAGAATACATTTTCCCCAGGGACACACTGAACATAGCCTACATAGTTAGTTGAAGTATTTGTCTACCTTCCTAAAACCCTCACAGTCCACATATGGCCAAGGGGTTATTTAAATATGCCAGATGCTGGCCTACTTGAGGTGATCTGTTTTTTGGAGAACATAAGCAAAGTTCAATACTCTCCTCTAACAAGGCTCCCAAAAATCAGCTGTAGTGAATTTCCTATTCCATCACCTTCTTGCAAACTCCTTTTTCAGAATGAAAAACTGAAATTTTCCAGGACCAATCTATCGGCTTCCCTTCAGGCAACTTGAACATAGCAGTTTTCATTTGATTCTAAACTAATGGACAGAAAATTTTTCTCAAAAACATGTGCATTTTCAGAGCTCCAGTCTGCATACTGTCACAAATTTGGCTTTATCATGGACATTAAGAAGCAACAATGAAATATCAAAATATTATTATATGGGATCAAGTGCACCCTCAGCAAGTCTGCTGACAACACCAAGCAGTGTGGTACTTGACATGCTGAAGGGAAGGGATGTCATCCAGAGGGACCTTGACAGGCTTGAGAGGTGGGCTGATGCAAACCTCATGAAGTTCAACAAAGTAAAGTGCAAGATCCTACACCTGGCACATAGAAAACACAGACACACCTACAGGTTGGACGGAGAAGTGGTTGAGAGCAGCCCTGTAGAGAAAGATTTGGGGGTGATGGTTGGTGAAAAATTCAACATGAGCTGGCAGTGTGTGCTCCCAGCCCAGAAAGCGAACCAAGTCCCAGGCTGCATCAAGGGAACGTGGTGAACAGGTGGAAGGAAGTGTTTCTCCCCCTCCACTCTGCTCTAGTGAGAACCCACCTCAAGCACTGTGTACAGTTCTGGTGCTTCCAACATAAGACAGACATGGAAATGTTGAAGCAAGTCCAGAGGAGGACAAAGAAGTTGATGACTGGAGCACCTTCCCTACAAAGACAGACTGTGCAAGTTGGGGCTGTTCAGTCTGGAGAAGTTTGCATGGAGACCTCATGGCAACCTTCCAGTATGTCAAGGGGGCCTACAGGGAAGCCAGAGAGGGACTCTGTGTCAAGAACTGTAGCAATAGGACAAGGAGGAATGAGCACAAATTGAAAGAGGGGACATTTAGGTTAGATATTAGGAAGACACTTTCTCCTGTGAGGGTGGTGAGACACTGGAACAGGTTGCCTAGGAAGGCTGTGGATGCCCCACCCTGGCAGTGTTTAAGTCCAGGTTGGATAAAGCCTTGAGCAACATGGTCTAGTGAAAGGTGTCCCTGCCCAGGGTGGGGGGGTTGGGACTAAATGATCTTTAAGGTCCCTTCCAACCCTTAATATTCTATGATTCTATAACTATTACTGACTACCTTTGAGCTACTGCAGGCTTGTTCATTTTACATATAAATGTACCATCACTGAATGCCTTGGTATTAAAATAATTAAATAGTGCAAAAACAGTAAACTTACCATTTGAGGAACACCAAAAACAACTATATTTCTATAATGGGAAAAAGAAACCTAAAATAAAAATTGAGAGTAAGCCTTAATAAAAAAAAGCATTTATATTTGGAGAAGTTCTCACCATTCTTTTGTTTCAATCCCAGTAACTGCCCTTCTTTCAACAGGGATTTAGACCAAAAATATGAAAGGAGATCCCCTACCTAGCCCCTAACTTTTCATCAAACAAATTTCCATATAAAGAAAACTTTATATTGCTGAACAGCAAAAAAATTCTACTGTCTGGCCAAGAATATGGCACCAGTTCTAGAGCACAGGAAGCATTAATTTAAAAAATACCTACCTGATTTTATTTATATTGAAATTTGTTTTTTTGCGAGCTCCTGTAAATGTTAAAACCATGTATGGTTTAAATTTTTGTTAAATGTTAGCTAGCTAAGAAGACTTCCCAGTCCCATTCTAATGCCTGGGTTCTTCCATCAGTGAGATGGAGTTTTCCTATGCTACTCTCTGGAAAAAAAAAAACCAACCAACCAACCCACCAAAAAACCCCAAAAACATGCAATTCATCAGGCACAAGACTGCTCGAGGAGCCTTTTCCTGATAAAGGTTAGCACTTCAACAAGGTACAGAACCAGCAGAACAGTGTATTAAGCCCATAGAAACTTGACACCCAGCACAAGTACTTTGCTCAAAGCCCAATATAGCACCTTGTGGCCAATCAGCATTTCAGTTCTTTCAGGAAAGTATTTCCAAATTATGAAAATCTCTCAATCATCCAGATTCCTTCTTATATATTTCACTACCTACCTTCCATAAGTCTGAGATATAAAATTTGGCATTCTGATGTACTCCATCTCTCCAGGCTCGGTATCTGGAGTACCAAACGAGCCAGGGATTTAATTCATAACCAACAGCTTGGAATCCCTTTTTTGCAGCTGCTATCACCTACAAAGAAGAAAATAAATCTTCAGTTAGAAACATGAAACCCTGTTAATCTAAACAGAAACACATAGTTTTATTTAAAACATAAACCAAAAGAAAGCACATGTGTAAGTCACTCAGATTTAAATGCCCAAGAGTATAGAGCACTATAGCAGTATAGTGAACAAAAACTCAAAACTACATTTTACTATTATGACTAGTCCAATGAAAATTAATATATTCATATAAACAAAATGAACAGAAACATTCACAGGGCAAAGCTATGAGCTTGTAGTACACCTATGATTTACATAAAAGTTTAATTTAACACATTCACAAGACTATCTTGAAATTAAAGAGTACCAAAATTGACCATGGAGAGAACAGTGAAACACACAAGCAAAAATTCCCAAAATTAGGACACCTATTTGAAAAGCAGTGAGGGGTAGGCACTTGAACAAACCCTGAATCAGAGCCGAAAGTGACATACCAATAGCAAAAGTATGAAAGTAATCTGCTTATCTATATTTAAAAAAAAAAAAAAAAAAAAAGGCACCAGTTTCTAGACTAGAGGTTTAAAACATAATTTAAAACTCACAAGTTTTAATCAGGAAATGCCTGATGAATTACAAAACAGGTAAGGTGACATCAGAAACAAGTCTGCATTTCTTAACCAAATTTTTCAAACAGCATTAGCTGGGAAGTGTATTTCACACTGTTAAAATATTGCATCTTCCATCACAGAAAGAGCACTTGAAAATTCACTGAAAGAATCTGACATTTTGACCATGCTTAGCAACAAAAATATCATCATATTTATCCACTGATTACATCTGACTATGTGTTAAATATTTAAAAGCATCTGAACAGAATTTTTTCAGGACAGATGCATCAAGGAAGCACCAAGCATTCAGTTTTAGGCACCTGGCTTTCCAGTCCTCAGTCTTCACTTAGGCACCTATACAATCAGAATTCAACACTCAGTAGCCAGTCCAATTAGATGCCTCAGATGAGAGACAACAGCCAGAATCGAGAACAGAGAGAGCATCAGAAACTGCAGTTCTCTTGTACCTATGGACTATTTTTTGTTTCCTACCTGGGCACAATTCACGCCCACACCACCTTTACATATTTGGGTTTCCAAACCAAATTTTTTTGTGTGGACAAATGGTTGACTCATTTACATGACCCGTGGACACGGGTAGCATTCAGGAATTTATTTAATTCCATCAAAAACACACTTAGTGGACCATCCTGTTGCTAAAGCTGACTCAAAGCAAGTGGTTATGAAAAGGTACACAAAACATCACTCAAAAAAAAAAAAAAATCAACCAAACAAAAAACACCAAAAAATCCACACCATTCTCCACTACAACTTCACCACCACATTTCACAACCTGGGGTACGAACAATGTCCCAGAAGCACAGCGCTACTTGGACTTTTGTGATTCTCACCATTTCTCTTGGTGATTATTCTAGCTTTTTACCACATGGATTTTAAAAGTGGGGAAGTCAGCACTGCACAAAGGTGTGAAGACTAGAGTTCTAACAATATTGGGATTTTTATTCTTGTAATCCATCAGTCATTTTGCATTCTCTTTTGCTCTTCTGTGACCTTTACACGTTCAGCAGAGACCTGCAGCTCCCAGAGCATGGTGCTGTTTGATCTCCCAGCCTCACTGGCTGCAGCTGGACACCGGTGTGGAATTTTGATTGCATCTATTCACGTGAATGCAGCGCAATTCCCTCCAGTCAGCAAAACGAGGCCAGCATTTTGTATGCTGCCTTGGTCAAGCTGCAAGTAAGACTGGAGCAAAAAGTATTTATTACTTAACTGAACTTAATGTAAGCCTCTCTCAACTTTGAACCTTTGCATACGACTCAAACAAAACCACCGCATGCCAAACACAAGGCATTCGTAAGTATGAGAAAACAGCAGCCACAGCTACAGCACTTGGTACTTTTTTTGAGACCTGGTGTAAAAGCAAGGCAACATCCACCACTTACAATGCGCCCGTCCCCGCTGCCAATGTCAACCAGGGGGCCGCTTCTGTTCTCCAGCATTCTCAGCACGTTCTGGACCTGGGCGGCGGTGGCAGGAACGAAGGGCAGGCACACCTTCCTCAGCGCCGGGGCCACGAAGGGGGCGGCCACGGCGTACAGGGCCACCAGGGTGCCTCCCACAGCGGCGGGCACCAGCAGGGCCCAGGGGCGGCCCCCGCGCCCGGCCCGCGGCTCCCCCTGCCCGGCCCGCGGCTCCCCCTGCCCCGCGGGCATCGCCCTGCGGGACCCCCGGAGACACTGCGCGGGCGACACCGAGCGAGGGGGCGCAGCGAAAGCGAAAAGCACAGTAATTGACCAAAACACCCTGCAGCCGTACAGCCGCCTCCCAGCGCCGGGGACCGCTACAGTAGCCGAGACACGAGGTTACGGTCTGAGGTAGAAGGGCACTCCCACCCACCGCGCAGGCCTGCCCGCCCAAGGGCGGCGCGGTCAGGGAAGCGCCCCGGAGAAGTTGCTGTGCTGCCTGTCGGGAGTTGTTCCCCTCCAGGGAACAGCGGGACCCACACTGCGCTCCCCAGAGACACAAACCACTCCGACCCGGCCACCCTGGGCCGGCGGGATTTATAGGGCGGGGCGGTACCACTTCGCCAGGCGGGGGACCGACACCTTTCCGAAGGCGCTCCGCAGAGGAGCGCCCCTCACGCTTCTCCGGCCCCGTGCCTGTCTTCGCTCCCCCGCGCTCAGGCGGCCCGGCGCGCCCCACTGCTGCTGCCGCGCTCGGCGCCTCCGCTCCGCGCCATGGAGCGGGTCCTCCCCCCGCCCCTCCCTCCGTCCCCGCCCCCGTGAGCCGGGAGATGCCGCCTCCCTCCGCGCCGGACGGTTCCAGAAGGGCCCGCTGGGGGCGCCACAAAAGTCCCGCCCGCGAAATATGTCCCGGGGGTGCCGGCTGCGCAGGCGCTGGGTGGGCGCGCGGCGTCACGGCGGGCGCGGCGGCTTCCGGGCGGCGCGTGCGAGTGGCGGCGGCGGCGGCAGGAGCGGGAGCCATGTCGGCCATGGGGACTCTGGCGTTCGACGAGTATGGGCGCCCCTTCCTCATCCTCAAGGACCAGGAGCGCAAGACGCGCCTCATGGGGCTCGAGGCGCTCAAGGTGAGCGCGGGGCCCGGCCCGGCCCGGGCGCTGCTCCGCCCGCGGGCCCGCGCTGGGTGGGCCGCGCCACGCCGTGCTGTGCTGTGCCGTGCCGTGCCACAGTGTGCTGCCGCTGGGGAGGGGGCATGGAGCCCGCGGGGACCGGGCGGTGCCGCCCTCGTCCCGGCCTAGGCCCGCAAGTGCCGGAGGGATGGATAGAGGGAGAGGGGAGGCATCGGCCCGCGGCCCGCGGCTGTCCGTGCCGCGCACCCGCCCCGGAGCGGCGGGGCTCTGCGGCCGTGGCCCCTCCCCCAGCAGCTCCCGCAGCCTCTCCCGGGACCGCCGCCCGGCCCCGGAGCGGGAGGAGCGGGGCTCAGCCAGCCGGCTCCGGGCGTGAATGCGGGCGGCACAGATACCGACGGGGGGGAGGGCAGCGAGCGCTGGCACGGATTGCTCAGGGGGGCTGCGGGTGCCACGTCCCCGACAGTGGCCAAGGCCAGGTTGGATGGAGCTCTGAGCAGTCTGGTCCAGAGGAAAGTGTCCCTGTCGATGACAGGGGGTTGGAACTGGATGATCTTCAAGGTCCCTTCCAACCCAAACCGTTCTGTGATGAGTAAGATTGCACTGGCTTCCTCTTGTAGCGTTGCCTGCTGCTGTTGCTGCCCTGCTTTAAACCTCGCAGCTGTCGCCCTGGCTGCTCTGGTTTTGCATTCTTTAGTGGAGCACAAGCACAAGCAACACCAGAAAAATGTTTCTGGCATAGACAGTACACACATATTGATTTTTTTATTTTTTCAGTCATAGTCGGTTGTTGTCAGTTGATCTACAGTATTTGTGTTGCTGTATTTTTCTTAGCTTATTATTATGGTTTTGGAATGCATGGTAACGATTTACCTTCTTTTTCCTTTGTCTTTTAGTCTCATATAATGGCAGCAAAGGCTGTAGCAAGTACTCTGAGAACATCCCTTGGGCCCAATGGTAATAATGAAACACATTTAATCGTTCTCTCTTAGTAATTTTTTGGGGGCGATTTTCTAGATTTTCCTTCATCCTTTGGATGTGTATTCTTAGGCTTGGATAAAATGATGGTGGACAAGGATGGTGAGGTGACTGTGACAAATGATGGCGCTACCATCCTGAATATGATGGATGTGGATCACCAGATAGCCAAACTTATGGTAGAGTTGGCTAAATCCCAAGATGATGAGATTGGGGATGGAACTACTGGAGTTGTTGGTAAGAAAGTATTTTAAATTTAGCTAAGCTTTTCCAGAGTTAAAGTCAAGCTCCTTCAGCTATTTTGAGAAATTTTGTGTGAAGTAACTGGCTTTTCTGTAGCACTTCTTTATAGTATTTATTGCTGCAGTGTTCTTGTATTAGAAGTCTTCTACTCAGAAAGACACTTTTGTCTTTTTTTGTGTTTTCTAAGTATGGTTACATTTTAAGGTAGTGCTGAGAGCCCTCTTTGTACTTCTGTATAATTTTCTTCCATAATCTTCTAGCTGTCCTGCCTTGTTGTCTGTGCTTTGTTTTGGTCTTGCCATAATGCAGTTTTCTTTCTAAGCATAGCAAGTAGGGGCTTGTTTAGAGTTATTTAAAATATTGCAGAAAACATTAGAAAGTATGCTTTTTTAATCTGTTGATAATGCTTTTAAAGTGATGCTCCAGTCAAGATTAAAACTTTATTATTTTTTTTTTTAGTTCTGGCTGGAGCATTATTGGAACAGGCTGAGCAATTACTGGATCGAGGTATTCACCCCATCAGAATAGCAGATGGTTATGAACAGGCAGCCCGAATTGCTATTGAGCATTTAGACAAAATCAGTGACAGCTTTCCAGTTGATCCACAGAACACTGAGCCTCTGATCCAGACAGCAAAGACAACTCTGGGCTCTAAAGTGTAAGTCACAAAAACTTAAGAATATTTTGGGTGGGAGGAGAAATCCTGGTGTTTTGACGGATCATTAAATTGTTTGCATTGTTGGAGTGCTGCTGAAGGCTCTCATATGTTTCATTTTGGCTGATTTCTCAGTGGACTTATGTTTCGGGATAAAAATTGGGAATATTTTGTCTCTAAAGAGTGAATTCCCTTAAGTTAAACAGGTGCAGAATCAACTTCATTCTGACATGTTAGTTCCAGATTTCTATATCATAGGAAATTCCAAGAGTAACGTAAATCTCTTAAAAATAATTGCGTGTTATGTTTCAAAGGTTTTGTTTGTTTTGGGGTTTTTTCTCCTAAAAAAATTTTAACTTGAGATAGTTCCATAAGTTCATTTTCCTGTATGGTTTTTATGTGTAGTTCAGACATTGGGAGGGCTTCCTTTGCAGAGCTTTCTTAACAGTGGTTTCTGTCACTTGAATATTTGTTAGTAGTTAGTTCTCCTCACTTGTTTAAAATATGTATCAAAGACTATGTCCACAAAGGCAGCTTACGCCAACCATATTGTATGTTCTGTCTTTCTGCCATATCCAGCACCTTTTATTTCTCTGACGAAACAAATGGGACCCTCTCTTTTAATGTAGTGTGCAAAAGTTTTTAGCTATAGTGATACTTTCTGCTGTTTGAGATGGATAGAATCACTTTTTTCTTCCAAATTGAGAAAATGTAATGCAATTAATTGTATTTTTCTTGAACATAGAGTTAACCGTTGTCACAGACAAATGGCAGAAATTGCTGTGAATGCTGTACTGACAGTAGCAGACATGGAACGTAAAGATGTTGATTTCGAACTGATCAAAGTACAAGGCAAAGTGGGAGGTAGACTGGAAGATACACAGTTGGTTAAAGGAGTGATTGTGGATAAAGATTTCAGTCATCCGCAGATGCCTAAAGTAAGTGATGTCCCTGTGTGTGTCTGTCACCTGATGGCTTAAATAAGACTGTCTTCAAATGCTGTCATAGCATTTATTAAATATTTAAACAGTCTTGTGGTTTGGCTTGGCTTGTCACCCATGTATCAAGAAAGGAGAATGAAATCAGTCGTGCTGGAAGAGACCAAGTTAGAATTTACAACAGTATTGAGATATTATGGCAGGGGGAAGAATTGCTGTCCTACTAAGCGAGGACACATGCAGAGTTCTATGTTAAAGCAGAAATAATCATCCATAGTGTTAATAGGCTAATAATAGCCTTAATATGCTTAATGAAAGTCATTATCAAGAAATGCTTCTTAACCTTTTAATTTCTATGTTGTCATGTTTGGAACACCCCAGGAGTTCTCCTTGTATTATATTTAGTGTGGGTAAGGGCTCCAAGTTTTTGGGCAGTGTACCTCAAGAAAAATGGAGGCAATTTAAAATTTCTGCTATTCTTAAATACTTTTTCTAGCTGGTGGCACTGTTTCTTCTGTAAAAAGGAAGGCTGGTGAAAAATATCAGTCAGATAGTACTTGAAAAATTGCTATAAAGATGATTAGTATTCTCAGTGGTCACAGTGGATAGGGCGAATAATGGTTTCATTGAATTTTTTTCCGGTTTCTAAAAATTAAACTATAAAAAGGCATCAGCAGTAAAGACTGTTAAGGGCTTAAACAGCATCTAAAAGCTGTGGAGTTTGTTCTAAGTACATTACAGAGATTCTTGACAGAATTATTTATACTTAGTTCCACTTGAGAATAAGTTAGATGAACTTCACATTTCCTCCTATGCCTGCGTTTATAAAGATACGTCTGTAAGTTTTGAACATACAAGAATGAGGTGCTAATGAGGTCAAAACTCAACTTTGTTTTGGGTTTGTTTGGTTTTTTTAATTTCACAGGAGCTAAAAGATGTTAAAATTGCAATCCTTACTTGTCCGTTTGAACCACCTAAGCCTAAAACCAAACATAAGCTTGATGTCACATCTGTGGACGATTACAAGGCACTGCAGAAATATGAAAAAGAGAAGTTTGAAGAGATGGTGAAGCAGGTAGTCTTTAGGATTATTTCTGTTTTCTTCATCTGTCATAGCCTTACAAAAAACAGCATAGTGCATGAATTTATTCCTTGTAGCAGGTAACATACAAGTAATTGTATTCCTATGAATAAAAGTTCATGTAAGAAAGAGATAATCACATTAGTTTAAAATACATTTTGATCTCTATGTATGCCAGAGGGTTCTTTCACAGAAGTCTATTTTGAGAAAATAGTGAGAATTAAAATCATGAAGAGATTGTTTTTCCTTCCTATGTTAGTTCTGATCAGAAGATTGATGATTTGTGTTGCTTTCAGATAAAAGACACTGGTGCAAACCTTGCTATTTGCCAGTGGGGTTTTGATGATGAGGCAAATCACTTGCTGCTCCAGAATGAGCTGCCTGCTGTTCGTTGGGTTGGTGGACCTGAAATAGAAGTAAGTAAAATTGGGTTGTGTACCAGTGGTCAAACATTTGTTACGTAATAGGTTGTACCAGCTAAAAGTTCAGGTTCTCTGGGAGAACCACATAATCGTGTGCATGGGTGGGTAGTGGAGGGAAATCACTGGGGATCTGTGGAGGAACATACAATGGATGGGATTATGGTTTATAATTGGATTGTGTATATATTAGTTTAGGTGTTTAGGAACATTTCTGCTTTAGCCTTGCAGTTAGCAGAAATGAAGCATTGCCTGAAATACTTTCAGGTGATGGGAAGTTACCTTTTGGGGAAGGCATTTGACAGATTCTTCTCCACTAGTTTTAAATGATGAAAAACACAATGGAAAATTCTTCTTAAAATAATTGGTGGTTGTTTAACTTCAGTTAATCGCCATTGCAACTGGAGGACGCATTGTTCCTCGCTTCTGCGAACTCACAGCGGAGAAACTGGGATTTGCAGGTGTGGTCCGAGAGATCTCGTTTGGAACAACAAAGGACAGAATGCTTCTCATTGAGCAGTGTCAGAATTCCAGAGCTGTGACCATTTTCATTAGAGGAGGAAATAAAATGGTGAGACGCTTCGTTTGTTACAAATGTTCGATACATAAGTTGCAGAATGTGTAATTTGTTTCATATTAATAAACCCTTCTTGACTTTTGTCTACGTTTTCCTAGCAGTGTGGACAAGTAAAAGGGAGAAACAGTTGTAGAGAGTCATGGCTATGTGTCAGAAGTCACTTGTTAGATTCACATCCTATGTTTTTAAATTAAAACTGGTTTCTCACTATTAGACTGTATAGTTCATAAGTATAGAAATAACTTCACTTTTGGATGCTCTTGTTTTTTTCGCATGGGTCACTTTTATGAGTAAATACTAGCATCTTTGAAAACTTTGGTTTTTTGTAGACCTAGTTGTAACACTTCTGATTTAGTCCAGTTAAAAAAAAATGAAAAATAAAACCCCAAACCAACACATACCCTGCACGCTGCCCCATCCTCCCAGAACGACACCATTGTAAATACTTATGTAGTTAACCTGGGTTTTGGTTGTACTCTTAGTAGTAAATTATATTTACTATAGGTTAAATCCTTTTTCACTCTGAGTGAAAAACCTTAGGTTAAAAGAACATATCCTGAAAAGTTCTTCAGGGAAGTAAAAATACTGTTTTAAAGGCTAGCATAACTTGTTAAATCCTCCTACATCTATTGAAGTTGGGAGTTGACAGAAATCGCAGTCTGAAAATAGTGTTGGCTTTTCAATTTTTGTGGCTTTTGTTTTGTAAATATGCAATATTGAATACTTTGCTATGTAAGTCTTTGTCCTTTCAAATTACAGATTCAACAAATAGCATTGAAATTATACGTATATTTTTATTCTTTGTCACTAGTTGTCTAAAATTCTATATTTTTAAGTAATATAACATAGCAGCAGTAGAACTGCATTAGAGCCACAAGAAGATCCTACTGTTTATTTGCAGTTTTCATTTCTGTATTAGGAAATACATTTTCATAGCCTTCAGATGTGTATGTTATAAAATACATACTATTTTATAATTCCAGATCATTGAAGAAGCAAAGCGATCTCTTCATGATGCATTGTGTGTAATCCGGAATCTCGTTCGTGATAATCGTATTGTATATGGTGGTGGTGCAGCTGAAATTTCTTGTGCCTTGGCAGTCAGTGAAGCAGCAGATAAGGTGAGAAAGGAACAGTTAAAATTGTTTTGAATTAATGAAGGATCAAGTCTGGCTTTAGAGATTCCAGAAAAACATGAAAGATCTTCCAAAACATGGATATTATGGGAGCCTTCTGACATTCACTGATAACCAGCATTAAAATTTTTCCTTCCTTTCTCTGTGAAAGTCATTACTAGTACTATTTTTCCTTTTATGATAAGAGCAGTTTAAGTTTGGGATTTTTTTTTACTTTGCAAGTAGTTATCATCCAGAGGTATTCATTCAGTTGTTATATGCCCATTAAAATGTGCATATCATGTATATATATTTTACAGCCAGTATGAAAACTGCTTTTACTAACATATCTTATGAATTTAAATTTCTTTTCCTCTAGTGCCCATCTTTGGAGCAGTATGCTGTTAGAGCTTTTGCAGATGCCCTGGAGGTAATTCCCATGGCACTCTCGGAGAACAGTGGAATGAATCCAATACAGACTATGACGGAAGTGCGGGCTAGGCAAGTGAAAGAAAATAATCCAGCCCTTGGCATTGATTGTTTGCAGAAAGGAACAAACGGTAAGAACTGCAAAGGAAGAGCATAAAAGGCTTGTCTTTCTAAGCTCAAAAGGCTTACTGTGTTTTTTTTAAAACCTGTGCATCACTTCAGTAATTCAAACTCTTGCACCTTGTCACAATAAATGGCAACGTTAGTGGAGAGATACATGTATGTCTATTAGAAAGAAAATTTATAATTTCTTGAAAAGCTTTATTTGGTGGCAAGATTTGTTGAAGAAGTTGGTTGCCATTGTGAGACAAGAAGACCTTCTCTCATGACACAAGAGCAGGCTGTGTTTTAAATACTTCAGTTTTAGTGATCCAGTTTACGCTGCAGCCCTGCAAACAGTTATTTTGAGAAACAACTTGTAAAGAAGTAAACAAAAGGCTGAAAATACTTTTTTACTGTTCACCCCAGTAAGTTTGCACATATAGACCTGTAACAAGCATGTGAAGACTTAAGGAGCCAGTGTATAAAAACTTAATTTCATCTGGATGTACACTTTCAAAAAAACTGTGGTAAATTGCAGAATTTGTAACCTCTCTTTGTAACCTCTCATAACCTCTTTTTGATGAGGTGTTTCTGTTTTACGGCATTTGAACTTGCACTTCTTTCGTGGTTGCTCGACCCTCAGGGTGCTTTTAATATATTTATAAGGAAACTGTGCTTTTCAAAAAGTTATGCAGAATGGTGAAAAGCTACAATTGGGGAAGACCTAGTTGGGAAAAGAGTTGGATCTTAATGTCCCAGGATCTTTGGTAAGAACCCAGACATAAAACTGTAGTTTATATAAATGGTGTTTGTAAGCTAGTGGCCAAGAGTAATAATTTCAAAATATTCTTTAAAATTTCATGGAAATTACTATTTCAGGCTAAATACAATATCTATATTTGCGGAGGGTGTCTAATTTTTCTGCTTCCTTTCGGCAGATATGAAGCAGCAGCATGTTATAGAAACCTTGATTGGTAAGAAACAGCAAATCTCTCTGGCAACTCAGGTTGTTAGAATGATCCTGAAGATTGATGATATCCGTAGGCCTGGAGAATCTGAAGAGTGAAGGTTGAAAACAAGAAACATTAAGGGGCCACAACAGTAGCGAAGACAGTAGTATAATGATGCTTCATCTTCGGCTATTTATTTTGGACGCCTTTTGTTTCACATACTGTAATGGCTAATTGTTGGAAATAAAACACAATTTAGCACTGGTGATTTCAAGACTTGTTTCAGAAGTATTGTTGCATCTTTTCCTAGACAGGTGTGAATAGTCATAGAAAACACTTTCTGAATGTGTAGGGAAAAAAATAATGCAGCAATAAAATTCCACTGCTCCTGCAGCTAACTGTTAGCTGCTTATGTGGAAAGCCCACATATTCTCATTTTAAGAGGTCTGTCACTCTTCAGTGAAGCAAGCAGAAATTATTAAATTTTCATTTCATTATTATTAACTAGTTATTTTATCCTCCAGTAATTCTCATATATTAAATATATCAAGTATGAAGCTTCAATCTGAAGATTTAAAGGAACAGTATTTCATGATTCCAGTTGTGTTTTTCACTTGTTGGTACCGTTCCAGATTTATGTACAAGGAGGGGTTTTTTTCAGGGAAACACACATTCAGCCAAGTGGGGTTTTTGCCCAGAACTATGTCTGTAGTACCACAATTCCACAATTGACAGCATTTACTTCAGAGTTCCCCTGTATGAACTTGGAATGGTAAAATTTATTAGTAAGGGGCCTTGCTTGTGAAACTATCAGCAAGAAACAAGTGGTAGACCAGAACCTAATGTACAATTTTTTTTGCAGATTTCAAAAGCGAGTGAAGTATTATAAATTATCAATCCAACATTACTTATGTTACATTTCACATGCATAGTTCTAAATTTTCAGTATAGTGTAGGGCAGAGGAAGCTTTTTACTGGCCACTGTTTGCTAGCAGGTCTTGTTTGGATTGTTTTTTGCTGTGACTGTATCTCACTTGAGCCAAGCAAAAGCCTTCAGTGAGTGTTGATAGAGAAAGAGGGGTAGAAACAATAAGCTCACATATGAGACTCATTATATTTCTAGAACTGAGGACAAATCATGCAAAGTTTTATTGTCATTTTAAGAAAATGAGTAATGGGTGTTTCATTGTTACTTTCTGGCTTCATTTACATGTAGTTCAGTGGACACAACAGCAGTTAAACAGGTTTACTGCTGCTGAACTCTGGCATTCTAGATCTGTTCATGGTTGTAAGTGAATCTGAAAGCCCATCAATACGCCGGTTCACAGAGAACCATCACTTAGTTTGTTCACTAACACAAAAAGAAGAGCTGTGGATAGAACTTAAAAGGGAATAATGTGTCCCTTTCACCTCATAGTGAACTTGTACATGTGACAGGAAGTGAGGAAAGAGTTACTCCTCTTTTACTAGTTTTCCCTACATCTGTACCCTCTAGTTGTGGTTTAACCCCAGATGGCATCTAAGACCCACACCATCACTCACTCACTTCTTCCCTGGTGCAGTGAGGGAGAAAATCAGAGAAGTAAAAGAGAAAACTCATGGGTTGAGATAAAGGCAGTTTATTAGGGAAAGCAAAAGCCAGGCATGAGCAAAGCAGAATAAGGAATCCATTCATCACCTCCCAGGGTGAGGGAGGTGTTCATCCATCTCCAGGAAAACAGGGCTCCATCACAACGGTGACTTGGGGAGCTTTGGCATGGACCAGCCCTCGGGCTAGTTCAGGTCATTGCTCGGTTGTGACCCCTCCCAACCTCCTGCACGCTCCCAAGCTTACTTCCTGCGGGGCAGGGACAGTGAGAAGCAGTGGCTGCCTTGACGTTGCACAAACACTGGTCAGCAATAGTGAAAATATTGGGGATTTTTCAGCAGTCACAAATCTAAAGCACAGTTCCTTAACAGCTACTGTGAAGAAAAACATCCCACCCAGAGCCAGCATACCTGCCTGTCCATATTGGTGAATCCCTTTAGTAATTATTTCAAAGTTTCACCTATCATCTCTTTTTTAGTTACTTTCCCTTTGGCATAATTCAGATGCTGTGACTCCTCCAAAATGTGAGGTGCCAGGAAGAAATGGGCTGTACTGCACACCAGTTTTGGATGTCATGACTTGAAGATGTAGAGGAAGGAAAGGTCCGTGCAGGCGATGGCTGCAACTGGCCAGGGGGAAAGCTCTGCAGATGGTACCAGGGTCGGCTCACAGCAACTTGTTGCTGACAGTAACTTTGGATAATCTTCAGCAGGATGTGCTGGTAATTTCTAAGGATTTGTGAGCTGAGACCTGGCCAGAATTCAGAGGTAGTGTGTTGGGTTTGGGTGGGTTTTTTCTTCCCAGGGCAAGTTTTCACTGTAACCACTGCTTAATTCAGAAATCTCTGGGAACACAGGACAATTTAATTTGAAATCTGAAATTGTGGCTTTGCTAGTCTGACATAAAAATTTTGTTCTCTGTATATAAATATTTTTTAAAGTTCAACTAGATCTTATTATGGGAAGTCTGAACCTTGGTAATGGAACTTATAAGAAATGGAAGTGGTTAATTTTCCAAAGGTTTTTACTTCAACGTAATAAATATATAGCATTAGCACTGTCAGTCATTGCTGCATGGAGGCAAATGGAGGACAAACGGCTTTCATCACAGCATGCAACATGCAACTGTAAGTATTAAACCAAATTAAGGAAACCAGTGCTGCTCAAACTGGTACACTTTTATGGCAGGAGTAATTAAATTGGTGCTTTGACACAACAGTGGGAATACCCATAGTGGGATTTTGTGCACAGGTCTGGCTCTGGTCAAACAAAACAGTAAATGTATCTGAATATCGACAAGGTTGTGGGAGAAAAACGCTGATGTTCAAATTAATAATGGTGTAACTACTGGGAAATAAAAGCCTTGTCTAGTCGTGTGGGCCCCACAGTCCCTCCAGTACTACTCACTCCTGGGAAAATGCGAGGTTCACCACAGGAGGGCAACATGCGCCTATCACTGCCATAGCAAATTGCATCCAGGCTTTTTAAAAGAGTGCTGAGGCAGCCGGCAGGTCTTTCCCAATATCACTGACATGGCACAACTGTGTCATCAGCAAGACCTGAATCTTTCTGAATTCCACTCAAGAGCTCTGGGACAAGCTAATTTCATGACTGGCCCCGCGTCCTCACTCAAATCCGAGTTTTCACACCTTCCTAGGGCCCTTACTCAGCCCTGCCTCTATGTCCTGCTGCTTCTAGTTCCCCTGTTACCAGCTGGCTTTTCCCAGCCTCATTTCTTACTCTCTTGTTTTGTTCCCAAGCTTGGGCTCCTTTCCTCCTCTGATCTCTCACACCTCTGCTGACACAATGCTCGCCTTTGCAGGCACACAGGACAAGGCTGCCAGGAGCACAGTAGATCCCAGTCCATCTCTCCCAGTCACACCCAGGCTGCAGCAGCTGTTTGGTGCTGTGCTTCTGAGCTTAGAGCTAAGCTGCTGACTTTGCACCACAGTGCTTCAGAGAAAACAGGTCTGAGTAGAATGTTTTTTTCAGGAGTAGGGTTAAACAGATCTGTGAAACAACATTCTTGTTTCTTTACAGACACTTCTTAATACAAACATATTTTTCTTTTGTTTAGGGAAAAAACCTGCTGTAGGATGACTTCTGCATACTGCATGAGGAAAGATGCCCATAATGCGAGCAGTTCCTCTCTGAACAATCCAATCTGACAAATTTATAGATGGGGTCTTTAATGGAGTAAGTCAAGCAGTGTTGCTAACACTCTGCCAGCTCTCTCTATCAGGACACATGAGTATTAGGATATCTAGACTGAGACCTACCTAAACTAAGCTGAGTGGCTCCAGAACCTGCCCAGGCTGTATGTCTTTGTGCTCTGTAAAGAAGAGAGGGCACTGGGGGAACTGCACTCTTCTGTGGCAGGATGGTGTGACAGTCCCTTGCACTGCTAAAATTTACTGTTACATTGGCCATGGGGATGGTTATTACACCCTCTGGTCTTGGTTCACCATCATCCACAGAGGGATGGTTCCATTGTGACGTTTGGGTCTGGGAGACTAGCCTTGTTTGTCCTTCCTGCATAGAAGGACCTCTCCATTTCAAATCTTGGAGGGTTTCCCAGGAACTCTCTGCCAGGGAACATTTCTCACCATGTTAAAGAGCCAATTAAACGGACTGAGGGTGTTTGGTTTGTAAACAACTCATCTCTGTGATACAAGAGAGACAGTTTGCTAAACTCAAATTACCATGGAGTAAACTTTAGGACATACCCTGTAAGATGCAGACACTGTGATACCTGCCTTGTGTATGTGCACTTGAATCCACATCCTTGTGAGATTCTTCCCCGAGCTATTTGGGATCAGTGGTTGTGTTGTGTTGTGGTGAGGCTCCTGCCTTGCAGTGCTGAACGGCAGCAGCACACACACTGAGAGAAACAGATCTCTGCCAGCTCTCTGGTGCCTGGGTGCTCACTGAACGTGGGACACTGCTCTTCTCAGGGCTTGAGTGTGCTGCCCTGGCTCACCCCACCAGGGCATTGGTTACTCGTCCCCCTAATCAGACTGCTGGGGAAACTGGGAATGAAGGAGAACTGGGAAGAAGCTCTCTCACTTTTGCTCCAGCTGTATTAAAGCTCAGCCCATGCCCTTGCTCCTTGCCTGAACTGTCTCAGCTATGCCTGTGCCTTGCTGATACTGATGCTGGACTGACTTCCTGGCTTGTCCTTAGCCTTGCTTTGTCAAGTCAGACTTGCCTTCTGATCTTGACTTTCTCTGACCCTGCTCTATGTAGCTGGACCTGCTCTGCTTTTCCAGCTTGAGTACATTGTTGTCAAGGAGCTCTGGAATAGCCAGAAGTCATCCAGAAAGAGAATCCGAGGAGATCATTCAAGGAGTCCTTACTCTTTGGCATGGGCAACTCTCCTGCAGTGTACAAGCAAGGTGCAAGCAGAGGTGGAGTGAGCAAAGGGAAGCTGGGCAATATCAAGGAAATCAGCACAATCTGAGCACTTTATTATGGTGAATGGTGGACATTGGGAACTATAATCAGGTAAAGAAGAATAAAATATTAGAATTAGGAAAATAGGTATCACTATGAGTAATGCTATCATGGATTGCTGAAGACATCAGCTCTGTGGGATGGAGTACTACCGTAAGCTCTCTTTCCCTCTCAGAAAAGCTGAGCAGCTGACTAACACAGGATTATAAATGCTTAGTGTGTATTCTCTTTTCTCTTTTTCTATTTGCAGTAGGGCCCATAATGGGATACAGTGTTTTTTTGCTTCAGCTTCATCTTCAAAAGTGTCCCAATGCAGTGGCTAAAGAGGGAGCAGCAATAAGGAACTTCAAAATGCTAGGACTGAACCAAAATGCTGGACTTGGTTACTGTTGCATCCCACTCCTACAGGGAAGGGAGCACCCAAGATTCATAGATGTCCATGGTCAAAAAGGAAAGGCAAAAGCCAAGAGAGTCCAGAAAAGAAAGCTCACAACGTTTTAGTAGCAAAACACAGTCAGAATGGAAACTGATATTTTGCCCCTACTTTGTAATAGTAAGAGAAATAAAAGAATAAAAGGAAATAGGGAAGAAGGGGAGAGTGAGAGATCAGAAAAGTGAAGAAAGACCACCAGTCAATCCAGCCAACAGAGTCCAGGGTCCTGGCAACATCCGCTAAGGTCTGTGGGGGTGCCTTCTTATGGGTAAGTTTCCCCCACCCCGGGACTGGGTTTCTCACTCTTTGTGTGAGTGAGCATGAGCAGACCATTCTTCGGGACCTTTCTAGAAATAGGCCAGGGGTCTTTGTGGGCCTTTTGGTGGTCTTGATCCCCCTCTACTGGTCTTGTCCACTCCCTGCCCCCACTTCTGCTCTTGCACTGTTCTGTGGAGTCTCCAGGGACAAGAACAGAGAAGTTGGCCCCCAAAGGGTGCTGTCCTACCTCTGTTCTTTCAGACACACCCTGTTCTAATTTGTCCACTTGAATGGTCATCGTATTTGAGGCATAGCAACACTCTAACTCCTTACTGCCCAGTTATTCATTTGTACTGTGCCTTAGGGATTACCATGCTGTTTAGCTGGTGCTTCACTTCTCTGCCTCTGTCCAAATGAAGGGAAATTTCTTTCTTCCTTCTTTGCATGAATGTGTATTAGATTAGACCTTTGGTCTAATGAAGAAATAGAACTACGTTGAGGCAAGCTCTTCAAACTTTGTGCTACAGATAAAACTAGCTGATGTAAAGAACAAGGAGTAACTGGCTAACACTGGTGAACTGGCAGATTGATTCTGATTCCCATAAGGCAATTGTCAAAATTATTATGTAGCTGTCTAAGACATTTAAAGAGGCCTTTAAATGTACCTCTTTTCTGGGAACATTATCCAAAGTAGAGGAAGAGTACATTCTTCCCATATCCTAATTTCTGGCAGAAAACAAATAAAATTGTTTTATATTTGGGTCAATATTGTATCAGTTTAATAAGCAAAAAACTTTGGCTCATTAAAATTTACAGAGATGCCACTGAAGCAGAATCACTTTCCCTCTTTAAATCTTTTTATTAGTTAGATATTAAATGAACAGTTTTGTAAAGATTTCCTTGAATTCACATTTAATTTGAAATTATGTTTTCAAAAGAATAATAAGTATAGCCCAAATATTTAAAAACACATGTTGAATTTAAAGATTTTGTGATTTCTGACATAGTGCCTTTTTAAACCATGTGAAGAAAATTGTTTCTCTAAAACTTGTAAGTAACCAAGCTGATTCTTAAAAAATGTTATTTACTTTTTCACTCCAGATCATGAAGGAGTGATCTGGTGGCACAGAGAGAGCCCATGTACACAGGGGACTATCTAGTGTCACCTCAGCTGCTCTGATCTCAGGGCATCAGGGCCTCAGACTATCTCAGTTTCAAGAAGCTGCTTTGATTTATGTGCCTTATGGCACCTAGTTCTCAGAGTATCATAAAAAAAGCCTGCCCAACATTAAAATCGCTGAGTTCCCGCTCTCTAACTGAACTGTCTCCTGTTGAAATTCTCTACCAGCTGCTCATATTCATCACTCACTGACCGTTCTCATCATCCAGTTCATAAGTGAAAAGTCCTCTGCAATCTCCTAACCTTTTCTCCCACGCCTACACCACTGACTCCTCAGCTGCCTGCTACCAGGTGTGTGTACCCACTACCCACTGGCAGGAGCTGATAGTCCCCGTACCCAGATGGGCTTTCCAGTGAACATAACACTTCTCCAAGGAGCCTTGAACCATCTCTCCCTGCTCTCTGCTGCTCTCTGAGTCTTGCTCTGAGCTGACGTTAGCAGGTTTCTTTTTTTCATATCCAGCTACTGTGCTGGCTGGCATTTTGTAAGTGCCCTGACTAGACACTTAGATATGAGGTCTTCTCATTAACACGTCTGTTGTACTTGGAAGCAGGCCAAAGGCTGGGAAAGGCAAGTTTCCAGCACTGGCTTTGATTTAAGGGCAGTACTAATAGTTAAGGTTGAGTGCAAGTGCTAGTGACTGAGAATGCGCACAGAGGGACAGAAGGTAATGTATGGTAAGCACTGGGGAAGGAGGAGTGACTGAAATGACTGAAAATGCACGTAGGAAGCATCCTTAGCTGAGTAACTTTGGCACAACATTGCAATGGCCCGTCCTCTTAATACTTGCTATGCTGCCTTACTTTTCAGCTGTTGACTCACTCCCTAAGAAAAGCTACTGCTACAAATCCCATGGGAACTCCATTTCTGACTCCTCAGGATCTGGGTCAAGCTCTGTCTCTTGCTGTTTCATGCTGGAATCATGCAAATGGCCAGGAGATGGACAGATCAGCACAGCCTCACCTTCTCTTCCTTGACAAAAGAAGTGTCCAGCAATTTCTTCTCTTTTGCTAATATACAAAGTACGTAACCTCCAGCTCCTGATGGTTTAGAAAGAGCAGAGAACAGAAAATTTATCTATTCCAAAACTGAGCACTGAATATTAATGCTTTGAGTAGAAGTGCAGAAGCTAATAGGGCCAGTGGCTGTTCAGCAGTAATTTCATTCCTTGGCTGAAACTAAGCATGGGAGAAGATGAAACTCAGTTCTGGAGGGAACAGTTTAGAGGTGGTGGAAAACAGGTCATGTTACTAAGTCCCAGGCAAATCTAGATTCCTGAGGCAGGGATTATAGTGGGTATGGCTGTTTGAATCCTTGGCACACTCCCAGAACTGGAAGCTTCAGCTACTGCAACACAGCAGTGTGAGCATCCAAGGGACTAAGATGTGGCAGTGAGAATCCCTGTAGTGAAACAGTCCCTTTAAGGTAATGCAAAAACCAGATCCCACTTTGCTTCAAGAAATTACTCCATGGATAAGGCAGATGGGGACAGGACCACATAGCAGCAATAGTGTGTGTGCAATTATAATCCTCACCTCCAAACCTGAGCTGTAGGCTCTGCTCCAGGTCATTACAGGAAGACAGGCTGGCTCCTATGACAGTTTAAGAAATTACATAGATAAGATAGCAGAGATCTTGTTGAGCACACAGAGAAGGTAATTCAGGGGTTCTGGTGTCCTGATTGTCCACAACAGAGACCTGGTCCTGTTGGCTTGTGCTCTATTGCCAAGATTTCTGTGAAAGTCAGGACCTGAGTGACTGCTAACAGCGCACACACAGGCTGTGCTCCATCATGGAGAAGAAATACAGAAAAAGCGTGCTGGAAATAACTCAGAATATTCTGTGAAACCTGTGAAATCATTTACACGTATCCCAGTTTTCATACTACCAGAGTTTACCAGCACCTAATCTAAGCATGTTAAATTTATCTAGTGTTCGATTTACTCACCTGCAGAAAACATGTACATTTATCCTCTCTGCATACTAACATAACTAAATCTCAGAGTGAAGCTACAGGCCTGAAAAAGTGAGATGGTTCTAGAAGGTTATAAAGCCCTTTCTCAGGAACTATTCTCAGCTATTCCCTAATCATTAGACTAGTGACAGCACTATAAGAAAAAATGTGGGGATGTTAAAAAAAGTCAATAAATTCCTCATCTCTGAGGCTGTGAGGTGTGTCTGAAGACATGTATTGGCTGATTTTCTGTTCTTAAGTACTTCTTTTCAGCCCCAGGACACAAGCAAGAAATTATCTGCTTTAGTGACTGCCCAGATATGACTGGTGTGCTAGTGCTTGCTTGACAAGCTATACAGAAAGGTGAGTTTTAGTCTTCTAATCTAAGCAATGTGTCTACATGAGCTCTTTCCTTGTCTGGAGGCTGACAGGTAGCAACCCTTGGTTCATAGCTGCAACAAAATGATCTGTCAATGAAATGGTGAGCAGATTTATTTCTGAAGTTAAAAGGTACATATTAGAATCACAAATACAATGAAGCTAAGCTAATGAGGGAGATTTGCAAAGCAAAAGCTTTCTGAAAAGAATGGAAATTTCTTCCAGCATCCTGTGAGATCCCAGAATAAAGCGAAGAGCCAGAAAAAAAGAGCTCCACTTTAAGTGACCCTGCATTGCAAATGGTCTGGGTTTGCTCTTGGTAAGGAAAGGTTCCTCACCTCTAGCAAAGAGTTTCTCATTTCTCTTTCTTTTCTTTTACCATCATCTAATTAGGATTACTAAGGAGAAAATAGCAGCTTCCCCATGCCATTTTCCTCAAACCTTAAAAACAATGAATGTTTAGAAGCAGAGATTTGAAATGCAACCTAATCCAACCTTAGCATTGATTCTGACCTGCTACTCTCCCCTGAATAATTCTAACACATGGGTGCTACTCAGCCATCCTCTGCTAGCAAGATGAAAACAGTTCCATGAGCCACTGAAAAACAACAAAATCTCTATCAGAGTGTGGCAGAACGAGCAGCCATGTCAAAAACCAGGAACACAGGAAACAGGATGTGGATCCATACAGGCATTATTGCCTCTGCTTTCCCTAACATGAGGTAAGAAGGGAAGTAGTGGAAAGGAAAATGAGAAGTCAGGGTCAGGACTTGCAATTCTTTGCCTGACTCTGGGAGGGCAGTGATATGTCTACTGGTTAAAGAGATCTGAAGTCAGGATTACTGAGCACTGTTCCCAGCCCCAGCCTGCTGGAGGATCTGATTTACAACTCAGGACTTTGCTTTTTGTCCAAACTTCTCATCAGTGAGGTTTGAACTCATTAAACTAAACTGATTCGTGGTGGTGGATGGCAAGTTCCCCTCTTGAGGTCCCATCATTCCGTTGGCCAACACCACTTGGCAGCCCCCACACACCACGTGCCATAAACTCATCTCGTCTTCTGTCATGGAAAGAAAGGAAAGGACAGGGGCATCCTGTTACAGCCAGGTCTCTGCCAGCCTTATCCAATTCCTGACATGCCCTTGTGAAGCCAGGAACCAGTGGGAGGGGCAGAATTGCTGCCTATCATGGCTCCCACTTCATCCCCAGATTTCCATTAGTGAGCAGGACAGAAGAGACCAATCAATTCACCAGTTCCTGGGGCAGCCCAGCAACAGTAAACTCAAACAGAGATTGGCAATGGCTGCCTTCAAAGACATGCAGAGAATCACCAGCTTCCCTTTGCCTTAACCTCCTCCAGCACTGGGAATAGAAGCTGCCTGCCCTGCCTGATGAAGACCCCTTCTACCCTGCCACCAGCAATACCTGAAAAACAGCTGCTCTTTGTGCAAGTGTTCTCTTATGTTTCTAGCTGAGTGATGAACAGACCTGTTGGGATAAAGGCACTGCAGTCTTCTCTGAAGCACTAGAAGCAGCATGGGTATGAGGGAGGGGAACCTCAGGATAGAAGTGCATGTTGTTTCTTGCTATAGCTCCTCAGATCAGTGGTGCAAGTAAATTAACTGATCTAAATGAGTAACACCTTTCCCAGATGGGAGAAAGGAGCCATTGAAGTGTACACTGAGTACCCTCTATTGCTTCTTGAGAGTGTAAAGTCTTACAGAGTTTTGTATCAAGGGATACTTTAGCAGCAGGATAACCTCATCAAGGTGAGATAGTGGATAGGCAAGTGATGCAAATACAGGGCTGAAGGAGTGAGAAAGACTGAGCAAAGTACAAGAAAGGGAGAGAAAAGAAACAGTACCATGGAAGGAAAATCCCTGAAAGGATTTTCAGAAATGAAGAAGGAAAGAAGTCTCTGGTAGGTTCCTTTCTTTAGCATAAGGGATGTTAGTCAATAGTAGCATGAGCACTGTAATGTTACCAAAGCCTCATATACATGGAGCAGCTCTCACCACCCACCTGGGGTAATCTGTACCTCTGAGCATAGCACAGCTATTACTATCATGCCTCAGTGATACATGTGTGGCTGTATGCAACAATGCTATGAGTCCTGGACTAGGACAGGCTTGTGTCTGTCTGTAGTCAGATCCATCACATAAATATGGTGTACTGTGAAATTCCGGCACTCAATCTGTACTGATCAGTTCGAAGGTATGGAGGTCTATCATCTTGCTTAGTTTCAGGGGTTTTGACCGGCAAGCACATCCACTGCTCAGGGAATTGACCTGTAGGTAACAAAGCGCTAATGATACCAAAAAGGTGTAACCGATTAAATGTGTTTTGGCTCATTCCAGGAGGACTGAGCAGCCAGAATTTATGCAGCAGCTGCAGAGAGGTGTGCAGGATAAAGCAGAGAGAGGCCCTGCTGAAGGAATTGTCAGGAGTTAGGCCTGCCCAGGATGCCCCTAGGGAAGACAATTATGACTTAGCTCTGCATTTGGAAGTCTCTGCAAGATTTACTGTCCTGAAGAGGAAAATGAAGTAATATCTCAAGGAGAAGTATCAGCTGCAATAACTGTTAACGGCAGAACAAGGGGATGTGAAAGCTGTCACTTTTTCCCTACCTGGCTTTGGAGAGAGCAGATTCAGCAGATGTCAACCAATGTCTGCACATTTCTGTCCTTGCTCTGCTTCCATCTCCTGCTCCACCAGTGGAAGAGAAGATAGCCAGCCAAGCCAGGCATAGGGAGCACAAGGACAGGGGACTGTTCAAGTGGTGTTTTGCAGACATCCGCACAACCTCTCATCATGGCAACATGACTGCTTTGCCTGAAGCCAGCTCATATAGCTAGATGTCAGATACAAACTAAAAAGAAGGACTGTTTTATCACTCTAAGGTAAATTTTCTTATAAGCACCTCATTTAAATTAGTATGTATAGTCACAGGTCATCTTTCTCACTACCACGTATGAAATATGTCAGCAAAGCTCAGGTGGAAGTTGCACTGAAGAATCAGCACGCAGAAGGTGGTTACCAGGGCCAAGAGTGGGAGCTGGAGCCTTGTGTGATTCCACCCTGAGACAGGACCCAGCCAGAGACATGAGTCCTTGGTGGGGGGCAGCTTGTAAACACCAAAGAGGTTAGAAGTGCAATTAGTCTGTGTGACAACTGTGACCACCTTCTGTCACCACCCTGGGCCAGGCCAAATCCCCCTTCCTTCCTCTCTTACACAAAGCTGAGCCAAGGCCCAGGGCATAAACATGCCCAGCTGCCTGTCAGCCCAGGGTTAAAAAATAAATGCACCCACAGCAACAGACCTGTATATGGGCAAGTCCAGGCTATTGGCTAGTGTGTCTGGCTGTCAGACCTTGGTGGATCCTAAGTAGAAAGTCTAGGATACTGACTGATTCTAGGAGATTTAGCAGTGGTCAATTCTCTTCTTGTGGTCAGCACCAACATAGATAGCCCAGCACAGCATAAGGGGAACTAAAATTATACTATGGGTAGCAAAATACTGTGGAACCTAGGCTTCAGAATGTGGAAAACACCAAGGCAGTTCCTTTAATTTCTCAAAGGCATTTCCCTCTGGTTTGTGCATCTCCACTGAGGGATGCAGGACAGAGGTAAAAAAAAAGGCTAACAACTGAAAATCCATGAGCCATTGCATGCTTCGCAGTCAGGGACCAGGTATCTTCTGATCCAGTCACTTTCAATCCTGCAACTCTTTGGCACAACAATGGCATTTTATGATTTCTCATGGCTTCTCAGCAACAGGCAGTTCTAAAAGACATCAGCTGGGTTGCAGTTGTTGCCAATATGCCCCCACACGGGTAAGAATGAAAGGTAACAAATTCCCACATCTTTATTCCCCAGCTATTTTCTCTTTCCCTGCCTGTGCTCAGAAGGAATGTTGCTCAGAACAGGGTCATATTTTATGGTTTTTATCAAAGCTCTGGCATGCTTTGTCTTTGAAGTGAAAGTCAAAACTCAAGAGTAAGCAGTGAGGGAAGAGGCAGGCACAGACACCATGCAGTGCTGCATCTGCCCTATCATATTTCCTGGCATGAGATGCTTTCCCCCACTCATTCTTGGTAACTGGTGCTCAGTCCTTTTGCAGTCTCAGGACCTGGTATCTGTGCAGAATGGGCAGGCTCACACAGAATGATCAGCATGTGGTCTCATTCAGGAGACAAGGCTACCAGCAAATGCTATGGAATACTACTCTTCCTAAAAAACTTCAGTCACAGTCCTAGTAATGATACTTAAGGGGGGCTTAAGTGAGAAGGGATCGAAATAACAGGGTGTTAGAGTTGACAAGGCAGAAGGAAAATTTTATAGTGCAAGCTTCTAGAAATTACACCAGAAGTCTAACTGGTGAAGTCCTGAAGGCTGGGACTCTGCCCTGCCTTTGGTCATGGGTCAGCATCCAACAGAGTGACTTCCATTATTCTTCCTGTGAAAAGAG
The DNA here is from genome assembly GCA_035583185.1 of Anabacerthia variegaticeps. NCBI lineage: Eukaryota > Metazoa > Chordata > Aves > Passeriformes > Furnariidae > Anabacerthia > Anabacerthia variegaticeps. Next base: position 77,897,626 of record JAWWEW010000078.1, on the reverse strand, counting down.
GAGATGACATTCATCCCACTATCCAACCCGGTCCTGTCCTGCCTTTTATGTCCTGAGTCCAGCCAGCATCAACACACAGTTTATATGTTGGGGGCACTGCTGACCTGTGATTAGCCCAAATAATTTGCCTACAGGCTCTCTTTAACAATCAGTATTTTAATTCTAAAATGATTCAACTGGGGCACTATTTGACCATTATCACAACTTGGGGCATCACTTTCAAATCTGCCTGAATTTTCACATCTCTGTCTAGCAAACAGCTTCCACTTCCACTTTTTCCTACCAACACTTCCTAACTGGGAGAAGAGGGACAATCAAGGTATCTGTCCAGTTAATAGATCCAGGCTCACTCCACTGCCCCGCCCCTGCAATACCAACATGCTGGCGCCTACCTTCCCTACACCCTGTAGTTTCTGGTCTGTACCACAGTCCCCAGGCCTCGGCTGAGTGTAACTATTGAGGAGCCACGTGGACTGTACAGTGCAGAAGAGAGAGCAGAATCTGAAGTGAGGTGCACAAGGGGATACGGAAGTACAGACCAAACATCCTGCCCAAAGCTACAGGGTCCATGCTCCCAGGCTGCACATGCAATGTGCTACAGGCACCAGGGCACTTGGGCCTGGATTCACACTTCTTGGAGATGCTGCAGCCAGAACTCACACAGTGCAGTGTGCTCTGTAATTACCCAATTTATCTCCTAATTCCATCCCAGAGAAGAGTGAAGTATCGCATCTTTCCCCTTTGGAGCCACCTGATGCCTCTTTGGGGATGACACCAGATCCACCCCATACCTTGTGCCTGCATTAGCTGACACGTTGCCCTTTATGGTGCTGGGCACCTGGCCAGCCCTCCTGCAGCCAGCGGCTGCGCGTGCAAAGGGCCGGCATGTTTGCACGCAGCTCCGTTCCATTCATCCTCTCCCAACAGCTGCTCCGGGGGTGATGGGGATGAGCAGATCCTTTTTCAGACCCCCTGGGGATTGTCTTTGCCAGGTCTGATTATTCATTGATTTAAGAAATCCAGCTGCAATTACGATCAGGCTACTGAGAAAAGGAGCCCAGGCTAGGGACCTGGCTCAGGGTAGGGCTTTTTGCCACTGTGCTCAAATCTGTGCTTGCTTCATTGTAGCCCTTTCCACACCACCATCACATCCATGATGCTGTCACAAGGTTAATTTCATCACTTCACTACACATCACACAAAGTCTCAAGGCTCCATGACAAAGGAGACACAGAAACAATCCTAGTCACTGCTACTCCTCATTGCCATTAGCCTCTGCCACTTCGTCTTTGTCAGACAGCACTGCATCCATGATCCTCATTGACATAATTGGCTCCTGCAAAAAACCCGCCATGGTTGGGCAGTTTGATCTGTTTCCCCAAAGATGTCAGTGTTTCATCAGTTCAGTTTCACTTTAATTTGGAATAAACCCTAAAATCTTACTAATTCTTCCTTGTCAAGGAAGAATTTATACTAGTGCATGGAAGTATAAAGAAGTGTAAGATCCACCCTCTACTCTCCAGGCTGAACACTCCCCGTTCTCTCAGTCTCTCCTCACATGATGGTTTGTTTTAGTAGGGAAGAACCCTCACCACTGCAGTGTTGAGACTTCCTTGAATGTGTTTGGCTTTACCCTCTCATGGTTAGTCGTGGGCCTTTCTCAAATTAAAATAGGTCATTAGTAGGTTGTATTTTCTTCCCAGTATTCTATACCATAACCAAATCACCATCCAGTCTTCTTATTTTTGATAGTTTAGTTCGTTATTTTCTTAAAGACTTTGTTACAGCCTTAAACCATAGTCCCGCTATGGTTCTTTTCTGAGCTGTCTCCATTTTTCCAGCTTGCCCCAGGATTTCCCCATGAGACATCAAATACTGATAACTCACTCCTACTTCCCACACTCATATTTAGGCCAGCAGGACCCTTGTTAGCTGCCTTTGCTGGAGACTTGACCACCCTGTCTGCCTCTCTTTAGCTGTGCAAGGAGCCCATGAGCCTTTTTTGACAGCACAACACAATGAAAACTCATGAAATCTTGTGTATTCTCTGTGACTTGCCCAGTTTTTTAGGGTCCTTTCTGTAAGGACGGCTTTTACTCCTATGTGTTTCTACCTGAATGTGTTTCTCCTGTCTGTAGCAAAATGTGTTTTGTTTGAACATACCCAACTCATCAAGTTAGCCAGATCTCTCTGAGTGGCCTGTTCCTTCTCCCGTTTATCACTCTATTCATTTTTGTACCATTTGCAGAGTTTTACCTGCAGTGGCTTGTATTTTCCTTAAAATCATGGTTGGAAATGTTAACTGGTTTTCATTCAAGAACTGATTCCTGCAGAAAACAACCAAAATAACCAAAGAGCATTCCAAAGTGACAGTTATTTCTTCTGTCCATTGAATATACTCAATTCACTTAATCTGTGTTTTATGGGCCTTGCATAGTGCATCTTCTGGATCAGTACGGCATACCATAATTTTCTTTATATCAATAGGTCATGCCTTACAAAAACTGTGTACCATAATCCTATGAATTTATCAAATACAACTTCATTATAAAATTGAGTCCTGTCATATTCCAAAAAGCCCCATTCTATATTACTGTACTATAATTCTATTAACTGTTCTATAGTTCTGTATTAGCAAGCATCTGTATCAGATTTTCCATTATTTTTCACTGGATAGTTGCCAGCTACCTGGCCTATAGATTCATTGGTCTTAGGGCTTCTTCACTTCAGAATACAGTTCCTGTATTGGCACCTTAACATTCCTCTGCTATTCCTACAGTAATCAAAGGGCAATTAAAGCCAAATCTCAGCAGGCCAGAGTTGAGCAGCATTTATTATGATTTTGGGTAATGAAAGATTCTAAGAGATGGAAGTAAGAAGAAGAAAACTGTGTATCTTGAACAGGGTGAGCATGGTGCTGGTTGGTAAGGTAGACTGGGGAGCTGTAAGGAAGGCACAAGGCATGAGGGATATAGGGAGCAGGAATAGTACAAAATAGTCATTTGGAGGTGATGTTGCTGAGAAAGAAATGAGCAAAAGGTGTTTACCAGGTGATGGGTAGTAGAAAGGGAATGTTAGTAGAGAAGTTAAGTAATGATAAAATGCCAGTGGATGAGAAGAAGCTGGAGGCTGGCAAAGCACAGAAGAAAAAGCGTATGCAGGAAAGGGCCTGAGATGAAAGTAATGCTGGGATGATAGAAAGTATAGTGCTGGAACGCTGCATTGTTAGAAGTTATGAAGCCCCTGAGAGTAGAAACTGAGCTGGGCATGTTGCCAGTTACCTAGTTCTCTCCTTGCTACCCCTTTCCAGGATTAAAATGTTCACCTAGAAAGACATTGGGCCATTAGAAGAGGTGTGTGCCTGAGGAAAGGTTATAGTGATAGGAAATGGGACAAGGAAGGTATTCTAAAAGGATAACCAGGCATCTAAAAGAGTGTGAGGGACATTGTCTCAGGACCTGAATGCAGTATAGGGGAGAAGATGTACTTAGGCTGATGTTAGCTAACCTGAGCACCATAACTGTTCCCCAGCTACCACCCACAGCCACATGCTGGGGACTCCACAGCAACTCCATCCCACCAGCCTGAAGTCACCTTTCAAGAGTCCTGGTGGAGGCCCAGGCAGCATTCAGGGATGGCCCCTTGCCTTGGACATTTTGTCCTAAGATAGCTGCAAGCTCTGTCATGCTCCCTGCTCCCCAACAGCAAGTGCATCCCAACAGGCATTCATTATGAGGGAAAAAGAGCCACATAAACAAACACAAAAGTACATACTTTGCTCTATTTTGAGACAAAGCAGGTGCTACAGCCTAGTAAACTCCCTGGAGTTCCTGTGATCATGAAATGAGCGGATGCTTCACACGTGGACAGTCTTTTCCAAGAGAAAGGAGATGTTTTCGAGCCCCAGGGAAGCACAAGGGGGTGGCACTGGGCAGCACTGAGTCATGGCAGGGAGGACCATCAGCTAGGGAAGGAGCTTGCCTCTGTGGCAGCAGAGGCAGCGCTGCAGAGAAGCTGCCCTCTGGGTCACCGTGACCTCTCACACCCAGGCCACCATGGTGCCCCAAACCTCAAAGTCCCATGCAGGGCGAGACCTTCCCTCCTGCCATGGAGAGGAGGCTCTAGGACTTCATGGCAGCCTTCCCACTGCACCCATCCTCCAGCCTCCAAGGGCAGTCAACGTAGCGCAGCACGCCACTGACAGCGCCACGCTTGGCAGGGTCGAGTGCCAGCAGGCTCCGCAGCATCAGGGCAGCCTCGGCTGTCAGGCGCTTCCAGTGGCGGGGCACGTCCTTCTCCAGGCCCGTCTCCTGCCACAGCATGAAGTCCTCAAAGAAAGGGTCGTCTGGCAGGCTCTGCTCCCAGGGGAAGTAGCCGGTCAGCAGGCAGAAAAGCAGCACACCGAAGGCCCAGGCATCCATGCTGGTGTCAATGGGCACCCCCTGGGCATCAGTGGTGTTGCTCAGCTCAGGAGCGGTGTAAGGGATGACCCCGGCCACCAGCTTGAGCTTGGTACCCTTGGGCCGCGTGAGGCCAAAGTCAGTCAGTTTGATGAGCCGGCAGTCGGGGTCGAAAAGCAGCACGTTTTCAGGCTTGATGTCACGGTACACAAGCCCCCGGCTGTGGATGAACTCCAGCGCACTCACGAGCTGCTTGGCACACTGCTTTGTGGCCGGCTCAGGGATCCCGTCCTGCACAGGGAGAGACACAGGCGGTATGCCACATGCCGGGCACCTCGGCAGCCCTGCCAGCTGGGTGCTCACCAGCAGGCTCTGCCCTGGGAAAGACCTTTACACTTCTCATCTTGCAAGCCCAATGCCGCTTCAGTGCTGCAGACCCCAGAGTGACCCACAGCCTTTATTTCCCTCCCTCTGACCCAGCCAGCCTGCAGAGTGGGCAAACACTAGAGCCCCAGTCCCTACAGCCTTGTAGCAACACTCACGCGGGGCTTGATGATAGAGATGAGGTCTTTGTGCAGTGCTGGTTCATAGAGGAAGCCATAGTACTGGCTGGACTCAATGGCAATTCCAAACATGCTGATGATGGCAGGGTGGGTGGCGAGTGAGAGCGCCACACAATACTCATACAGGAAGGTGTGCAGCTTGGTACTGGCTTTGGGTAGCAGCTTGAGAGCCATAAGAGTCCCTGGGGATTGGAAAACTGGGTTAGACTCCTCTGAAAATCACTCACACCAAGATAAAACAGAGATGCCACTGAACAGTCATGGGTTCGAGCACTCACAGCCACATGGAGCTCTCTGGTCCAAAGCTCTCTGTGAGTATACCCTGTGGACACCATGTCTGGGAGCAGGCACTGCCACTGGTGTGAGTTTTGAGCCAGATAGGGCATGCACAGGAGCACTGGGCAGAGCAAGGGACATTCAGGATATGTGGGCCCATCAGTCTGAGCTGGGACTACTGGCAGATAGCAATGTTAGGGCCCTGTGGGCACTCAAATGGCCAACCCAGGACTTTCACTCACACCCTCTATCCATGGGCCTTAAGGCACCACTTCAACTCAGGGTTGGGGATTCACTTCCTGCCTGAGCTCTGTGGTGGGACTGCTTGTTTCCAGCTATATCACATCCATGCTGGTGTCTAGCTGTAAACTGTAGGGATCCTGACTTGTGCATTGACTTCCCAGCTTGATCTTGGACCTGCCTCATCATTATAACCTTGCCTGATGTTCTGGGCTGCCCCCTGGCATCACCTGCTCCATGGCTTGGTGTAATGAGATGGTTCCTCACTGGGGAGGTCCCTACCCTGCTGGTCTCCCTGGGGATCCCCCCTGCCATGTCTGGTGCCTGGCCCCAAGGAGCCACCAGCCTAACCAGTGCCCTCATGAGTGGAGAGGAGACAAGGCACAGTAGTTCAGAGCGTGCAGTCAGTTCCTTACCTCTCTGCCTGTGGGTCACTAGCATCACGTGGCCATACTTGCCCCTGCCCAGCTCCCGAATAACCTCATAGTGCTCAGCCACCTCGGCGCGCACCAGGCTCTGAGCGGTGATCTCCAGGAGCTCATGTAGCATAGTTGGTGCCGCTGTCCCTGACACTGCTGCAGTGGCAGCTGAGCTCTCGGCCATTGCTGAGTGCTGCAGAAACACCACAGCCAGAGTCAGGAACATCACAACATGTACAGAGAAAGCCAGATCGGACATGTGACACAAACCATGCCATGGCAGGGGATACTTCTGCCACCTGGAGCCTGAGCAGGCTCTTGCAGCTGTGCTAGAGTTAACTTGTACTTTTATACAGCATACCTCTGGGCAAAGATCCTCATCATATGTCCCTGTACTGAAAGGAAGCCCTTTCAGCCCTCTAATCCTTTTGCCTAATGTTAGGCAAAAGGCAAAACAGACTCCCAGATTATCAAGTGTGACCCAGTCACTCCTCTCTCTCTACTCAGCCTGCTGCAGCAAGACCTTGTTTCAGAAACTCAGCCCTACTGCTTAGTGAAGAAAGCCCTTGAGGTAGTAGCAGAGACAGACCTGCCTCTTAGGCAGGGGCACAGCTAGCACATGACAAAAACAGGATTACTAGTCAGAGGAAGACAAAGGGAGCTCAGTACCTCATGTGCCTGCTGATGTTTCTGACCAAAAGTCACTCATCTGTGTAGTCAAGAAACTTAGGCAGGAAGTAAGCTTGGACATCAATGGCATTTTGAGCTACAGCCAGCTGCTTCAGACCCACTTCAGAGAAATGCTTTTCCAGTCCCCCCAGCCAGCCATAAGGTAGCATTTTAAGGACCCTGTGGCAGCATTATCTTCCTGTCTACCTCCCTGAGCTCTGAACACAGACACCTCAGGCCTGAGAGTCTGTCCTGGCTTTCAAGCAAGGTCACAGAACCAGAGTCACAGGATGGTCAAGGCCAGAAGGTACTTCTGGAGATCACATAATGCAAACTCCTGCTTAGAGGATGATAAAGTAGAGCAAGTTGCCCAGGACTGCATCCATTCCAGTTTTAAATATCTACAAGGATAGAGATTCCACAACTGCTGTGGGTAACCTGTTCCAGTGTTCGATCAACTTTATAGTAAAAAAGTTTTTTCTTATGCTTAAATAGAAAGTCTATCAGGCCCACTGCCTCTTGCCTTGTCACTCAGTATCACCTGAGACTGTGATACACCCGGCTCTGTATTTTTGCAGGTATTCACACACATCAGTAAGAGATGATCCCCTCAAGCATTCTCCCTTCTTAGCTTCTCCTCCTATGAAAGATTCTCCAGTATATTAGCTCTCTTCAATATGTCCACATCTCTCTTCTGCTGAGGCGCCTCATTTCTGCTAAATCCAGTCATTCTTAAGAATAAAGAAATTTAGAAAAAGAATTATTCAAATTATTTCCTATTAAACCTAGGAATGCTAGAAAATGGATGGATTTGTACAGGAGACTGGGACTATTTATGGCAAAGTTCCCCTTCTTTTCCCTTCCCTTCTCTCCTAGACTCCATTGCTAAGTCTTGTCCAATTCAGAAGTACCAAGTAATTGGCCCTACTTTTCTGCAAAGGTTTTGGTTTGGTGTGAGAGCCAACAGCAGCCCAAGTTAGTACAGTCCTTAGGGAGTACAACAATGAACAAATGTTTGCATGGGAGGGGATGAAGGCTGGGCAGAACTCATAGTCTGGAAAATATTTTAGAGATTTTGCTTTGATGTCTTCCTGTTTGTTTCCCAGCCAACAACACGGCTTGTGAAATTCCACACAGCAAGGGCATCATAGAACCTGCAAATGGACCCTCTCTGCTAACATTTCCAAAACAGCATTTCCACATTTAGGTGTTACACAGAGAAAAATTTAGGTGGAATACACAGAAAAAACTTAAAATGTAACAGATCTTGGAAATGGACAGACCTCCTTTTGACATTAGATAGGCTGAAGCCACATTAAATAGGGGATGGAACAGGAGAGATGTCTGCTTTGTCATGTGCAGAATGCATTAGGTTTATAATTGTGAAAAAAAATATTAAAAGATATTTTCTGTGAGACAATATTCCTCCTATATCAAATTCATGGTCATACACGAGTTGTTGTCAGCAAATGGTTCATGATCTTCTCAGATAACTTAACTTCTCAAACTTGAGTTAGATAAAATTTCTTCCCTTGCATGCTGGCCACCTGTTAGTGTTATCTAGCCCAAAGGTTAGGATCTTCTCGCTACATCCACTTAAAGTATTATTCAATAGTTATATACTTTTCAGATATCTATTAATTATTATGGGTTTGTTTACACTGAATTATTTAGAACATGATTCATCAATCTCACATGATTTATTGTCTCTATCCTACTTACTATGTGAAAATTTGCTTTTGGAATGGGAGGATATGCTTTTCTGTATATTCTTGGTTCTCTCTTCAGCTTTTGGAGTCAAAACATTTCAGTCCACCAGCTTTTGCAATTAAAAAAACCAAAAAGGCAAATCCAAAAACTCTTGTGTTCTTCCACTCCGCAATTCAAGTCAACTGCAATATAGGTGACACAGATCCATACTTCCATTCCTGGCCTCTCTGGCATGGGAGGGCAAATGGTCTAGGTACAGAGTAGAACATTTAAGTGAAACAGTCAGTTTGGATCAACAAATCAGCCAGAGGATATGGGTAGAGCTTCTTGAGGGCCCACAACCTGTATGTCTGATCAGGGCTCCATCTGAATAAAGCCCCAGTTGCAGTCACTCCAGGACAGACTTTGTTCAGAACAGAACACCCAGTTCTCAGACTTTGGTCCTGGCTGCCCTTGAAGACATTAATTACAAGACACAGTCTATACTTTAGAAAATAGCCAAAGTTGTCAGGTCTTCCTCTGAGATGCCACTGCCATTATCCACGAAGCTAAGTGAGGGCCAAATCTGGGTCACCACTGACAAGAATGTGCCTGGGTGGCCTGCACCTCCCCCTGATACCTTCTAAAGTGCCATTTGCCCTTTGCAGAATGACTGTGGAGAAGGTTCACCAGGGCCTTGGCCAGGATGCATTCATCATTTGGTTCTGCTGTATTGAAGGCAGTCGGCAGAACCCTATTCAAAACTGTTCTTTCCTCCCCTATCCTTTCTGGCTTCATCCCTGCTGGAGGGTCTGGTTTCCAGGCTGTTCACAGTGAGAAACCCTAAATCCTCAAAAGAATCTCTAATTAAAGCGGCAAAAAACTCCTATCTTTTACACCATTTCTGAACCACCTGAGAAGCTGAAGAGAAGCTAGCCTATGGAGATACAGTGTCTCAGTCTAGGTAATGTTTCTGGTTCTTCAACCAAAATTATTAACATACATGGTGCAGAAAAACTGCATACATATCAAGATACGAAACGAGTGTAATCTGTATAGTAGAGAAAGTGCTATGATAACCGAATCACAGGTGTTTAGGCTGGAGGGGACCTCTTGAGATCTTCTAATCCAATTTCCCTGCTCAAACATCAGCAGCTGAAGCAGGTTGCCTAGGAAGGTGTTCAGTCAGGTTTTCAGTATCTCCACAGATGGAGACTCCTGCCAGTGATCACTACTAGGAAGAGTCTGGCTCCCTTGTCTTCATTCCCTTTCATCAGGTATTCATATACACTGATAAGACCCCCTCTGAGCATTCTCTTTTTCAAGGTGAAGAGTTTCAGCTATTTCAGCCTCTCATATCAAAGATGCTCTATTAAAAATGGCCTTGAGCATGTGGCATGTAGAGTCCATTTTCTTGTCTGACCTTCTATAGAGCTTTAACCCAACCGAAACAACAAACAGCATTTGGGGCATCTCTTACAAAATGTCATTCAGGCTTGATCCGAAGACAATTCATCAATTATAAACACCAGTGTGAACGTTCTTGCTGTTACGTATTTGTCTGATACCCTAATCTGAATTTACCTAGCCCACTGCTGAAGTTTCTCAGATAGAAAAAAGAGGGGTTTAATACCTGTTAATTTCTCTAGACTATTGCAGGGTTTATATGCACTGTGATCAGAGGTATGACCACCTATGAGAACATATTTTCAATTACATTAAGTAAAACTATCAGGGTACAGACTGAAACTCAGTTTATGTATTTAACCAACACTTTACTTAAGCTTCGCAAACCACCTGCCACACTGTTTCTGCAGGGCCTGTATCAGTCAGTTTAAAAACACATACGAGGCTTCCAGAAAATGTGGTCACATCTTGAATTGAGAATAAACATCTCTATGCTCTATGATCAAGACATCTCTACAAGTTCTTATTGGTCCAGTGCCTTCAAATAACCTTCTGTCTAATTTTCAACCAAACTCTCAGATTGTTCAGCAAAATTGTCCAGCTCTCAGGTCTGCTTTATGGCTCTTTTCTAAAGAGTCCCTACTTTTTCTGGCCAGGGAGAATACCTCCTGTCACACATTCAGCTAGAATTACCCTCTACCTGATGCTGCGGCCTCAAGATCTCTTTCTGCAGGAACACCACACAAGCTGCACTACCTTATACATCCATTATGACTCCAGAGTTTTTCCAAATTACTGGGAGCCATTGGGAGAAAAATCCACTCCCTCTTCAAGTCCCTTTATGGTTGTTGCCTACCTTGTTTCTACCTGAATAGTTCTGCACCACCTTAAATAAAACACATTTTGCTCAAATGGACTTAGTCTATCAAGTAATTCAGATCACTTAGTGTCTCAGTTGGTAAGAAACCACCACACTCATTTTTGCTTAGGGCTGGTAAGAACCCCACCTGCAGGCATTTCCCACCAACCTCTAAATTGTTGGTGGGAGTTTGAAGCAGTTCTCATCCTGATACGGGTTCATACAGAACCTACCAGAAACATCCCATTCACTGGTTGTTTCCTAAAAGTTATCTGTACAAATTCATCCTGGCATTGGCTGAAATCAACGAGCCACATGTTTTTAATTATTTTAAAAGTAAAGCCTGTATAGTGGAAACTATCATATTTTATTGATGTTCTCTTCCTACAGAAATAATTTTGTTAAATCCTGACTCTGTTACAATACTTTTACCTTTGTCAATAACCTAGAAGAAAGCACTGAAATCATCCAGAAAATGTTTGCAAATGACACAAAAAGGGTTTGGGTAGACAATGCATTGATTGATGAAAGTAGTGCATGCACATACACACATACAAAAGTGTTTCAAGCAACCAAAAAGGTAAGGATTTTAGTCTGGCATTGGGTGGGTAACAGGGAAAAAAAAAAAAAAGAAAAAAAAAAAGGAAAAGTCATATTAATCAGACACATCTAGGCTCTTCATGCTGCTTAATGGGTGCTATGTAAATGCAGAAATGTAGATCTGGTATAGCCTCACATCTTAATGACAGAGGATAACAGTACAAGGGTAACTCAAGTTGCAGATTCTACTCTTGCGTTCACTTTGCTGAAGAGAATGCCCAAAAAGCATCAGATGCAGGAAAAACCTGCAGTGAAAGGCAAACTAGCATTTCCCAGATGCTAAATTAAGAAAGTAAGCTTCACTGTAAACAAAAAAAATAGATACAGCTGTTAAGTTCTACACAGGCTAAGACAGAGTGTAAGAAAAGATCTGTTCTGAGACGATGTGCCTCTTACAGTGAACTCCAGTTTCTGCAGAGGTTCCTGCATACAGATGCCATGAGACAGTATGAAATTTAATCTCTGATAATCAGCTGAGTTAGGAAAGCTGTATTTCTGAAGAGCTGGCCACCTGCTAACAGCTTCTGCACTACAACTGAGAATATCATGCACCAGTGGAATTTGTAATTTTATTACAAATCTATTTTCTCAATTTGCTCTGCTTTGTACGCTTCTTTTTCTAACTTTTTATGCTGTTTCTTGAAATGTTACAAATACACTGATGTAAAGACAGCGTAGCGAACTTTCCTGAATTCTTCTGGAGGGCAGCTGATAGGCCAACAGAACTACTTTTCTATCATTTTAATGATATCAGCGAGCCCACAGTTCAGCAAGCTAGAGCTTGTGTTCCCCATTTGACAGAAAAAGGACAAGAGTAGAATCACAAGAATGACAACAGGGCTGAAAATTAACGGGAAACTTCCAGGAGAGCAATCTTTAGAGCTTCTCAGATAGTGAAGAAGTTACTCTATCAACTGTACGTATCTTTCTGGGTCTTAGAATTTCACTAAAAAGGGCTCTCCCGATTAGGTAAACGATTTATAGTAAAACCCATAGATGGAGCTGATGTGAGGCCATTTCAGACTTCAGTTGCAGTGCGGATTTTGTGAAGACGAGTATTTACCCCTAAAAAGCTCATCAAACAGTATAGAAGAATTTCCTTCCAACTCTGGAACTTTTACCTAAAGAATGGCACTTTTTTTCCTCCTAAAATGTCCACTCTAGAGCAAACCACGTTTAATATAGCAAGGAATCAGAAAACACTATGTCAATGTTTGCTTCTGGCCTTATTGCTAGTAGATTTATGAGCTTCTTTCTAAAACTGGTCAGCAGGCTGGTGTTTAGTCTCAGTGCGGAGAACCGCATGGTTGTCCCCGTAGCAGAACTGCGTATTGCTCTTCTGGGGCAGAAACCCCCAGCAGGCTCCCCGGAGAGCGCCCTAAGCCTCTCTGCCCAGCAAGCAGAACACCCCAATGTCCGCACAGCCGCCTCCTCGGGCAGAAATCGGCAGCAATCTCACTGGGACCGAGGCACATCACACCCTCCTGCCAGCCAAGCAGCCAGTCCTTCGGCACCATCCCGCCGGACACAAGAAGACCCAAAGCAACCCTTCAGGGTAAAGGCACCAACGAGCTCACCATCAGCCCGATGTGGGAAATGGGTGCACTCCGCACTGTGCCGGCATGCTACGCCCAAGCCTCCAAAACCAGTTTGTGAGGGGTGGGTGCCCCTTTACACGCCTTTCCAGTCTCCTTCATCCTGCCACAGCTGTCACTTCTCTCCCCCTACTCCTTTCCCGTCTGTGCTGAGCCTCTCACCTTCTCCGGCAGCGCAGGACAGCCAGCCCGCCGCGGACCCGCTCGCTCCCCGCCGCCGCCTCCGCGCCGGGCTCGGTGCGTGCGGAGCAGCCGGAGGGGCTGCCCGGCGGTACAGGGCGAGGCGTGACGCTCCGCCCCTTCCCCATGCCTCTGGTCCTGGGGGCACGCTGCCTCCTGCTGAAGGTCACCTCTCGGAGGGAAGAGAAGGGGGAAGCAGGGGGAGGAAGAGGGCTATCCATATACCCTCTTTAAGGAGGTGGATGCGTTTCAGAGGTTGGGGTGGAGTTGTTTCTGCTCCAGCCATACCATCGTAAGCCCCCAGGAACCCTTTGACAGGCCCACCTTATTCAGTCCTTCGCTCCAGCCTGGGCTCTGGTTACACCTGAGGGAGCAAAGCTGGTGCCTGGTCCTGTGCATGATGGCAGGGCTCAGAATGACTGTGGGCTGCCAGTGCTTGCCCTTGGCTAACAAAGGTGCTCCTGTCAGTGAGCATCAGAGATCAGGCACAAGCTGTGACTGGTTCAAGGATCCTTCATGGGTCCCAGTGTGTCAGGGTCCCCATACACACCAGTACTACAGAGCACTGCAGTGAAGCTGAAATAATTAATGGTAACTATAATGACTTACAAGCTTTTCATCTGTTCTCAGTATCTCCCCTCAGACTGTGCCAAGGTCCTCTTTCTTCCATTTGAGCATGGAGTTGAAAGCAGCTTCTGGGTGCATAGGCACCATGAAGGTCCGAGGTCCTGGCTCTTAAGCACTGCTTTTTCTCTCTCAAGGAAATGGATCAGTTTATGCGTCTGAAGAAGTGACGCGTGCAGCTGTGACATAGGCGTGTCACAGCACTGGCCTCCCTGTTCCCTAGAGCCAAGGCCAAGGAGAAGGACCTGAAGTGATAAGCCTTTGTGCTCCATCTGGGGAATTGTCAGGAAGGCTGGAAGAGGTGAGAGAGTCTAACAGAAGAGAGCAGAGCAGCCCCCATAAACATAAGTACTCTGTGACTGAACCTTCTTGCCTGATCTCTGAAGAGAGGGCTTGTCAATCCCAAGGGCTTGTCACTCAGTGCTTTGCCCCACACAGGGGCAATAAGGTGAGATAAACTGGACTGACAGCACAGACCTGTGAAGAGCCAGTCTGCTGCCACTCGGAGAAGGTGCAAATCAGAGGGCAAGAGGAGTAGCACAGTCAGGCTCCCAGCTGTTCCTCTGATTCTGGGTAAGAGGTGGGGAGAGAGATTGTGTTGCTGGTGACCTAAAGGTCTTGTGCCGTTCAAGTTTGTCCTTTTCATACCCATTCTTGAAGGATGCTCCAGTGATTGAGAAAGGCCTTCCATATGTGAAGTCCCTACAGGCAGGAACACTACAGCTGGGGGTGGTGTGATTGTATAGAAGACACCTATCCAATATCCAAGAACTCAGCACTGGGATAAATAGTGTAGTGTCTGCTGCTGTCCTGGAACATGGACCCTGTATTATCTAGTCTTCTGGTGGACAGAGATTTTGAGACTGTTGCCTCCACTTGAGACACGAGTCAGAAGTTGAACGGAGAGGTGTCCCTGGGGACTTGCTTTAAGCTACAGTTACAAGGCAATTCTGGGAAGGGAGCCCAGGTTCCCTGACACTCCCAGTCCCTCTCCCCTTCTCTCTAATCACTATCTTAAACCTGCTTCCAGATCTAGGAACAAAATATAGTAGTTTTCCTGATTTTTCAGTTAAATTTTTAAGAGACAGATTCCCGATGTTTACCATTCCTGTTGAGATTGGGACCTCTTCCACAGCCTTACCTGCAGTGCACCAAGGAGTAGCAATTTCACTGAGGGCTTGTCCCCGATCTGCCATTCATCTGACACTACATCTGCAGGGCTTGTCCTGCATTCGTCATGAACAGGGAATATGTCACGTACTGCGTATCACATGTGTGTGAGAATCCCTGTTCTCTATTCCCTGAGCACCGGGTACAGGGCAGCTGTTGGATGTCCTAGGGCCTGCTGCACTGCTAATGAACTCTGCATTGGTGCATTTCTGGGCCTCTGTAATTGAACACTTATCTCACCCATGCTGCACACATTTTGTCCTGCTGGCAACCAAGATATTGGTCAAAGCCCACACTGGCAAAATATGGAAATACAATGTAACCAAAATCTCCTTAGTCTCTCAGAAGGTTGGTCCCAGGCTGTGGACATGATGACACACTATCTCCAGCCACACAGATCAATTTGCCTTTAGTGGCATAAGCAGACCCAGAACAAATCTTGCAGTAAGACAAGGTCGATTGAGGATCTGTACACATCCTTCATGCAGATTCTGTAGCCAACCATTGGGGGTGAACAGAATAGGAAAAGTGGAAGAGCAGAGGAATTATAAGTGGGTATTAATAGCACTTCTGTTGACTTATGTCTGCTGCAAAGACTCTTTTCAGATGCATGTTTATGCTTCATGACACACACAAGTATTGGGGTGGCCTATGATATGTCACAACAAATACCACGCAAAAACGCATCCTTTTCCTTCTTTGAATTATTGTTTGTTTGGCATGATGAATGTCCTGTCTCTTGCAAGTTTGGCTCAGAACAGGCAGCACACAGAAAAATAATAGAATGTGAATGTTTCCAAGAGCTAGACATGGCATCCAGTGTGACAAAGTCATAGCAGTGGCAACTGCATGAGGAACAGCTGGACTAAAGTCGCTACAGTGAAGGGACCTTGTCAAGAAGGACTCTCCCTTTAGTTCTTCCTTCTCTTTCCTTATCCCTCTTCCTTGGCATACATACAGCAGTCCATTTGACTCCCATCAGAATAGCAGCAGTCCTTCAAGTACACACCACACACAATTCTCAAGTATCAGGGTTGATCTCCTATTAATGAGTGCCTAAAAGTCAGATGATGACAGATGTATGGTTCCAAATGGAACACTGCCCCTTCAAAGAGAAATCCACCAGATTCCAGCAAGCACCATAAGAACCACTGACAGAACTGAGTGTTCCATCACACTTTCAGCAGGACACGCAGTTTCTCAAGTGTTGGTCTTAGAGTGAACCCTTTTTCACAATATCTCTGCCTAATGACTCTGGTGATTTCCACAGGATTTGAGTGAGGAGGTCTGTACTCCTGTTTCAGGGTTTCTCAGACCCACATGGCTCTTTAATTCCAATTCTGTACTATCAGAGGTACCAACAGCATCTAGGGTGATAGGCTATAGAAGATTTAATGCCATTTGACCCCAATAGAGACTTAACAGCAGGGGTATGCGAGAGAAAAAGTTGCTGGCATATGAACATCAAGCTCCTTAACAGGACCTAAAATGGCACTGCTCTTTTAATATTTAGTCTATAGCAATACTCAGTTTGTCTATATATTCTCAAACTTACCATAAGCATTTACCCAGCACATCACTGATAGCAGCTTTACAGAGCAGTCGTGTTACCTTCATTTCCAGCACTAAATTCTGCCCTGAACCAGTTTTGTCCCTGATGCTGGGATGGGAATTGCTCTTTGACTTTCCCCATTGCCTTCCTACTTCTTCTGTTAAAAATTCTGTGAGCTGCTAACACCTTCCAGCCTTCCATCCTCAGCAAGAAGGCAGGAAGGACAATCTGCAGGGTACTACAAGGTGTGGGCTGCCTTCTGGGAAGAGAGCTAGGGCTCTGAGCTCTTCTTGGCACAGGCAGGGTGCTCAGAGGAGTCCACCAGCTGCACAGACCATTTGTGCTCTGAGGTCATTGAGCGCTACCCCATCACTGAGGAATCTGCTGGCCGCCTTCCTGACAGTGCCATACAATGTCCCACCTCACTTTCCAGCTAACAAAACAGTCATGCTGAGCCAAGGCACTATTCCCCAGAAGTGATTCCCAACCATGTTCCCCATCTTTGGCAAAGCCCCTCACACCTGAAACCTCTGGTCACCTACCAAATACTACATCTGCTGCAAAACACTCTGCCCAGTCCCACTTCAATCTACTCCCTTCACATTGCTGTTAGGTGCAGTGGGTGCAGAATGATTGCAAGAGGCAGTGCTAATCCAATGGAATCCATGAGCACTGATCCCAGTGCCTCAAAGCAATGCTGGGGCAGTGGCCTTCCACCTCAGCACAGGGACAGGGATTCACAATAGCTGTATTTTTAACCTTTTTTATTGTGATCTTTCCCAGCTTGTCCTCTGGGGCTTAAAAACTATCCAATATCCAGTAACCAGGGTGCACATCAGGCACCCTGAAAATTAATAACTTATTTGTCACCACAGATACAGCTAGAGACTGTTCAGGAGGCAACTCAAGTTGCTACTCCCACTCTAGCCTGGTGAGATGGTGCCATTGCAGGAGGCTTAGCTGGCTAGGGCTCTGGATCGCTTGGAGACAGATACTGGGAATGGAGGAGTTGTGGTTAGTTCTTGCAGGAAAAAAGGCTGGACTTACAGAAAAAGAGTGGGACTTGGATGGTGGGGCAGGAACAAAATATTTTGCTGGGAAAGCTTTCTTCTGTCAGGGCAGAGAGATGGGCCAGCTGCTCCTAAGCAATAGCGACCCAAGAGACAAGGGAGATAACAGCGTTGGCAGAAAAAGGTCTCTCCAGCCGTCTTGTTACATAGTTTCCCACAAGATGAGAGCAGGTAGGCCCAGGAATGGACTCAGGTTCAACTGAGAGTCTGTATCATCAGGTGAGCTTGTGGTGGCAAACCAGATTGAAGGTCCATCTGAGAAGCTGCTTTGCAGGTCAGGGTCAGTCACAGTCCAGTGATCACCAGGCAGGCATGAGGTCAAGCCAGGAAGTCTGTCCACATGCCTGGGTCCAGACAAACAGTGTCTGGCATAGCTTGAAAGGGGTAGAGACAGACCACAACACAGCTCAGGCAGGGACTAAAAGCCCAGGGCTACCATGGGCAAAGGTTGCACATGGAGGCCCAGCACAGGCTGGCCAGGGCCATCAAGACTTATCAGTGCCTTTAGGACAAGGCAAAATGATGGCTCCTGCCTAACTTTCAATTTTTTTGTCTGCAGCTTCTTGTCTACCTCCAGCAATGGTCTGGAAGTCAAAGGATGCTCCAACCTCCCCAAGAAAGGTTGATCCCTCCTGTGCTACCTCACTTCAATTCTACAGTTTCATCTTCACAGGCCAGCAGACAAGCAACCTGCAAAACATCTTCCACCAACCAACCAACCCCTATGGACCACTCCTGCTGGGACACTGTCCCCACTGTCATTCTCTTGTCTAATGTCAAGGCATTGCATGGGGCTCTCCTGGGGCTCTCCACAAAATTGGGAGGGAGGGAGATGTCCCCAGCATGTCCCCATGGCTGCCTCAGCCAAGGAAAATGTTTTGTCTGATTTTATGTGAAAGATATCCAGTGACATGGCCATCTGGCTGCCTGCAACACTGCCTTCTTCTCTAAAGAAAAGTTGACAGAGAAGTTGTAATAGCTAAAATAAATAGATACAATAAAACCTTGAGGGGAATAAACAAGTTGAAAATAAATTACTGCTCACTGTCTCTTCAAAAGGTAAGACAAAAGAACTAGAAGCATGTCCAGAACAAACAGAAGGCTTCCTCACCCAGAATGGATTCATTACTACATTCTTTCCTGCTCTTATATCTTCCACAAGGAATTTGCCACTGGACCTTATCACAGCCAGGATATAGCATCAAAGAGTGTTTTTTTCTGTTCTGTTTCAGAAGTTTTAGTTCATTCCACTAATGAAATGCTGTGGTGGCACAAGTGTGCTGCAGCACTCCTTAGGCAAAGCGAGTAAACCACTAAGTTCCATGGGCCTGCTCTGCAACCCCTTCTCCCAGAACAACCCCATATCTGCTATTTAAATACCTGGTGAGTGATTGCCTGACCTGGCTAGATTGTCACCTTTCCAGTCTCTCCCTGCCAGGTGACAGCTTTCAGATGGGTCAAGCAGGTAAGATGGGAGGGAGTTTGCCTTGTGGATGGAATGGAGACCTCACAGGACAGAGGATTTCCAGAGGAGTAGATGCCAGCCCTAAGCAGTAGCGTCTTAGGTTATTTGTCCTTTCTGTTAAAGGGCCACCTATGAAGTCCTCTGTTTGTGGGATGGTATCAGAGGAGTGGGCAGCGAATAAGCTTTTAGAAAACAATTCCTTGGTAACTGAGGGAAGCTCTCAGCATTGTGTTGCAGAATTTGGTGATAGACAGAACTGCATTCATCTTATCCAACCACCTTCAAGATTTTATAAACTCTGAGCCTTTCTGTCTTCAAGCTGAACCTTTTCTGTAGTTCCTCATAAAACAACTATTTCATCCCTTTGACTACCGTAGTTACCCTTCCCTGCACTTACTCTAACTCCATTGTGCCTTTCTTGAAATATGGAGACCAGAACAGCCCCCACGTTTCAAGATCAGGATGCATGGAGGTTTGATATAGTGCTAAAATGGTACCCTCTGTCTAACTCTAAATACTTTTTCCAGTGATGCCCAACATCTACTTTGTCTACTACATAAACCCATTTATAGGGTAATAAATTACAAGTCCAGGATCTTCTTTCTGATCTGCAACTGCGGAGTTTAGCATCATGTAGGAGTGCACTTGATTATTTTCCCCAAATATATTACCTCATATGTGTCTATGCTGAAGGTCATGTGACACCTTTCTGCCCAGCTGCTAAGTTTCAGGAGATCCTTCTGAAGCTCCTTGTTACCCAAACAGTATTTGAACATCCAAGAAAAGTCAGTCTTATCCTCAGTCTTGGAGATTTCACAGTTCAATCGCTGCTCTAGGTCATCCATGAAGATGCTGAATAAAACTAGTCCCAGGAGCAATCCATGGGTTATGCTTTGAGGGGAACCTCACTGCTCTCCCCAACTTCCCAAGGAGGAGAAGCAGAGAGGGAGGGGAGGATTCCTTCTCCCTGGGATTCAGTGACAGGACACCTGGTAACAGTCCAAAGCTGCTCCAGAGGAGGTTCACACTGGGCATCAAGAAGCATTTCATTACCTAAAGGGTGATCAGCCACTGGAACAGGCTCCTAGAGAGGTGGTTGACACCCCAAGCCTGTCAGTGTTTTAAGAGGCATTTGGACAGTGCCCTTAACATGCTTTAACCTTTGGTCAGCCCTGAAGTGGTTGGGCAGCTGGACTGGATGGTCCTTGCAGGTCTCTTCAAACTGTAACACTCCCCTCCCCTCCCCTCCCCTCCGCTCCCCTCCCCTCCCCTCCTCTCTCTGCTTATTCTTACCAAAAGGCCCACTGTGGTCCCTTCCAACTTTACCCATTCCGTGATTCCCTCTCCTGTGCTTATTGAGACGCTCACAGCCACCAGCATGCCAGTGATGCAGGACTTCCCTTTACAGAAGCCACATCACTCTTTCTCAACACACTGTTATTCACATACTCATCAGTCTTCCTCTTTATAATAGACATGTCTCTATTACTGTGGATGGAAGTCAAACTCACCAGTCATTTTTTATAGTGATGGGGTTATGCCAGCAATCCATCAGGGCTCAGGCACAGAGACATTAATGACAGACAGGTTAGACAGCTTTGCCAGCAGTTCACAGTTTCACATTTGAATTCCTTCAGGACTTTAAGGCAAATGTCACGCAGTCCTAGTGACTTATTAACATTCAAAGTATCTGCCTGGTCTTACTTCCAGCTAAGCTGTTGCCTGACCAATCTACTGCAAATACAGCATCAGGAGTGAAAATCTCCCCACCAAACATTGCACTCCTCTGCTGGAAGGTAGAATAAGCAACTGTATCCCTGTCTATATGTAATAGTTTGTGCTTGTTTCAGACAGGCATAAAAAAAAAGGTGCTTTAAAGCTTCCTACTTCCTGGGATAAACATTTAAAGTCTGACATCTTGGCAAATTCACATCGAGCTGAATTTTTCTGTCACTTTCCCAGGAGCATGGCTGCTGGCGTGTCCGTGATTACATCTGCAAGGTGATACTATTGAGTGGAAGAAGTAAGAAATCAAAACTGGTCTGAAAAAATACAATATGTGGAAACTGGACCCAAGTGACACTAGGGGGTGACATTAAACTAAGGAAAAGCGCATTCATTGTACAGATTCATTTAGCTGCTTTGAAATCCAGTTCCATCGAAGTGATCTGTTACATCTAAAATGTTCAAGACTTCTTTTTTTCTGAACTGGGAACCATCCAGAGTCTGAACTTTGGCTTTCCTTGCCTCTGTGGTCCAATGATGAACCTGTGGTATGAGATGACACTAAGTGAATACTAAGAAATGTGGGTGGCTGGGGGCACATGGGACAAAAAAAGAACAGCAGGCAGACATGCAGATATACAGGCAGAATCAAAAGAGGCAGAAAAATATCCTTAACCCAATGAGATACTATTGGGTGGACGTGCATGGCAGGGATAGGGATTTCAGCTTTGGCAACCCTGCAACAATGATTCTTCTCCACAGAAAAGAGAAGGCATGACAGCTGTGGCTGCCTCGAAGAAGACCCTTGTCCCTGCTAGCCTGAGCTCACCTTCTCACTGTCCTACCCTGTAAGAGCTGTAGGCTCTGCCTAGTGCTGTGAGCTGTGGAGATTTTTCTGTTTGCACAGCCCATCCAGGGAACTGCCCTCTGAGGGATGATCTGCAGGCATGACATAAGCTACAGGATGCCCAGATGTATTTTGTCCCTAGGGGAGCTCAGACACAGTTTAAGTTTTCCAAAGAGATTTGAGCCTCAGTGATCACATGAAAACAGGCTTCACTGCTGGGAGACTGAGAGTCCTCCCTCATGAGAGAGCTGGAGAGAGCCGCTTTGGAGATGTAATTTGTGGAGACCTTAGCAAGGATCATTTCAGAGATGCAAGGAACTGGTCCAAAAAAAGAGGCTTTGACCTTGATCATATCTTGTTATTTTGTAACTCCATCAATCCATAGTAACTCCACCAACCACAACAGAATTGCTTCAACTTGAACCATATTTTGGCTCAAATTGTACTTCTATTCCAAAGGAGGTAAGTTCAGAATTATTCCAACAAAAATACCTGTAGTATGAAAAGAAGCTTGACCTAGAATAAAAACAAACAACAACAAAAACGGAAAACAACACAAAAAAAAGTCAAACCAAACACAATCAATGAAGAAAACAACAACCAATTAATAAGACCTCAAACCCACTGTTCGTTTTTAGAAGGATTTTATTTCCCGGACAATTCTAAATATATTTTTTCAAAATTTGATGTGGCGGGGCAGGGAGGTGAGTGGCCCAGTGTCCTCAGACTTTCTAAAACCACAGATACCAGTAATTTCTGGAGGAACACAGAGCACCCAAAGTGACTGTGTATCATTTCCCAGCCATCTAGTTTCCTGAGATATTGCTTCTCCCCACGTTGTGCACTTTTAATTCATTACCAGCTCACTTATACTGAAAAACGTCACAGCACAGATGAGCTAGCAGAGATCACAGGCTTGCACTACAGGAAGCTGATCTTCCCATGTGTGCACATCTATGTAAGTTCACTTAAGTCATCACTATCAGCACTGGTCTTCTGCTCAGATGACATTCAAAGTGTTTTTCTGCATACCCCCTGACCCAGACTTGTGACCAAGGCCAGCTGTCAGTGATAAACCAGGACATTAAATGGATCATTTCCTCCACTAGGAAAGATACAGATGTGGTCATAATGGTAATGTAAACTCTTTAAAAACTCTCTGTTTCTTCGGGTCCCTGTACTATACTCTGCTATTCCTTCAGAGTAGGAAATGCCTGGGGTGTTTGTGATTGTCTGGCTGGAGCATGGTGTGAGGTGCCTGTATAATGTTGTCTAGTGGCTGTGCACCACAGCTTGGAAAGCTGAACGCTCTCCAGCTAATGCATTATTTTATTTCAGTGATCTCATGTTTAAAGCATCATTTCCTTAGTCTTAGGCTCTCCCATGGGGTCACTAAATTTCACATTCAAAGAAGATTTTAATTCTTTGGTGAGTGACAAGCTGGAATGTCAATTTGAGCTCTAATCCCTCTCTCGAGTGGTGAATGAAGCATCTTGTCATTAGTACATCAGACAGATGCGATCAGAGATATCATGGGAATAGCAAACACCAGTAATCTGAGCCAGATGGAAAGCAATAAGGCTTGGGATGATACCCTCTTCAACCTATCAGCTTCCAGGGGTCTGCTGAGCCCTCCTCATTGCCCTCCTACTGGTATAGCATGAACCAGTATAGACAACTTTCTTTTCCTTTTCCTTCCAGATCTTTTTCTGCCTTCTGGAAAGAAATAATTAATATTTAGAATTTGTTCCACTTTATTCATTCCTGGTTTACATCCTTCTGCTTTGAATTGTTTTCCCACTCCTTGACTTTCTACCAAAACATCCTGACATGTTTATTTTCAGCCCCCTTTGCATGTACCACTTGGCATCAGCCCAGCAGAATAAGTACATTTGGGGAGGCAGTGAAACTAGGGCTCAGCAAGGGAAAGGGATGGGTGAGAAAAATCCGAGATGGCCATTTTTCCCCAAGAACTTTTGTCTGAGGATTAACTTCCATCATCTCACCAACTTTGCTTACTACTTCCTGCAGTTATCTTGGGTTGAGCAATTCCTGAGAATTTAATGTATTCTGGCATATGATCTACAAATCACCCAGCAACAGCCATGAAGCAACACAAGGCCACCTGTCTCCTACAGTGACATTGCTCACAGTGTCATGGAGAAAGGCTTAGTGACAGCAAGAAATGTTTATCTCCTCAAATCTGTTGGGCACATGGAAATAGAAATGTCCCCTGCCTTGCCTCTCCAGTGCTGACTCACTGCCTCTCCTTTGAAGCAGATCTCCCTTTATGTCTCTTCACAGAGGGGCTCTACCTCCACTTCGTGCTACTGACTTTTTGCTCCTCTCCAATCGAAACACCTCTGCTAACATTATCTAGTGTTCAGCCTGGACTGATTGCTGGTCCTTTAAGCCAGGGAGATGGAGCAGAGGCATGGGATACCTGTGACTTTCAGAAAATACTATCACAGCCAGTGTCTTTTCCCACCTGAACACTCCATGTCTGCATGCCCTGCCTTACTATCTCCCTTTTACTTTTCTATTTCCTTTTCTATATCACCTTTCAATTGCCTATGTGTTTTTTCAGCTCACTGCCTTCACAGAGAGGCTAGACTTATTCAACAGATCCTTGGCAAGCAAAGAAAATCTGCACAGGTAGGATGAACACGGACTAGTGAAGGTGGTCTTCAAAGGTCAGTCCCAGGTTTCTCCTTCTCTTGTTCACAGTGTCACTTTTCCTTCTCATTGAGGTTCTTGAATGCTCTACTTTTCCCACAACTCACCAGTTTTCAGTAACCAACACCATTCTCTGTTCTCTTCAGTGGCCATCTCCCCCACCTTTCCCTTTCACAGTCATCTGTGTGCTCCCTCTTCATCCCAGCAGGTAACTCTTCGTCTGTTCCAGTTTTATCACACTCCTGCTTCCTTCATCCCTGTCCTACCAGGAAGACCCTAAAACTGTGCCACCTCTTCCTGTTCTGTGGTCTCTGATGCTCTGGCTGTAGTCACTTGCCATAAGTAGCTGCTTGCAGACATTTAATCTGCAAAAAGTGAGAATTGTGTAAGAGTGGGCTGTCATGCAGACAAATAATTAATTAGGTCTGTGTCTCAGCAGTATTTTGCAGAGGCAAGAAAGGACAGGACTATGTGCACTCTAACCCTGTTGCCAGTCACTGAAGTACAAGCCCAGTCCCACTGGGAAGCCCTTTGGCTATGAATAATGATTTCTAGCTGACATAACCTGCTAAGATTGTTTCAGCAAAGCACCCTGCTGACAAGGCTATGTAGCTTTAGCCCAGCTCAGGCTGTGAGGATAACAAGTTCATGGTTGCTTGCTACAGCCTTGACACAATCAAACACAGCAGTGTTACCTCTGTCTTGGTGTTACATAGCAAAGGGACATCAACAAAGCGTGGGCTGGGAATAAGCAGCAACAAATAGAGTTGCTGCAGAGAGCTGTTACTTCCATTTTTCTGGCTTAGAGGGATTTTAATGATGTAACGTTACAGTTTACATTAGCAAAGAATGTTCCACCATTTTCTTTATTCAATTTTTTCTTACACTATTTGTTATGGTAAAGAGAGAACATTCTTCCAGTTATCACATCTGAAAATACAGGTGTGATATATATCCCGTATACATCAGGAACACACCTGAGCAGGAGGCAAGCTCTACTTTGCCTTGCCCTATGGACCCAGAATTTTACTTCACCTGTAGTGGATAACAGACATGAGTGAACCTGTGCCTTTAATTTTCATGCAGGGTGTCTCTTTCTCAGAAGGAAAAATTCTGAGAAAAATTGGAGCTAAACTGGGTGGGTGAGGAAAGCAGGGAAAATGGGGAACAATAGCAAGCTCTCATTCTATTCCAGCCATCTGACAGGATCAGCTTACCTTGCACTGCTAACCTACCCAAAGCTGCTAGCTGCTGTCCTGCTGACAGGGAGAGCTTTCAGAGTCCACTGCTCTCCAAAGGAACATCACAGAGCACTATAAACTGCAGTCTTTGCACATATATTCAACAACATGCAAACAATCCCTTCCACCTGTACCTCTTTCTCCTTGCAAAAACCCACGCCTAAAACTTACCTTCAACTTTTTGCTCAGAGGAGTCAGAGGAAGCAATAATTCTTTCTCTTTACTGAAGAACATGGGGTTTTTACTTGTGGCTAGCCATCCATGGGTTAGTCATCCGTGTGAAGTATTTTAGCCACTTTCTTAATTTTCTAAGGATTTGGGGGGAAAAAAAAAAAAAAGAAAGAACTTTAAAGAAATCCTCAACAATCTGTAAGCTCAACACCTGGAAGTAAAACTGAAGAACAGTTTATTAGTGCAGTTGGAATAATTTGCAATCCCCTTAACAAATAACATTATCATAGCTTTGCTGAAGTTCTTGGCAAACTACCATCCCAGATGCAAAATTTCCTCACCAGCTCTTCAGATAACAGTGGCAGGAAGGGAAGGAAAGGAAATGTATTGCCACAGGTGCCACCATCTGCTCCACAGTCTGAAAGGAAAACTTTGTTCTGGAGCTTTATTAGTCCATTCCACTCCTTGCTTTCTGAAATTCAGCATTCTTTTACTTACTGAGTTTTCATATACTTCAGTGCCAAACATAAAAAGCCAGAAAACAATGAAAAACGTGCTGAAGGCCTCTGAAGGTATAAAGAGGAGGTAGGCACCAAACTCCCATCACTCTTCCCAAGCGAGCTCTGCATCAAAATGCTCTCTGTGGGTCTACCTTTATTTTTTCTTATCTTAAATTAAATGAAACTGATTGTTTTCTGTCCCTGTGACCAAAAAAACCCTATCTGGAAGATTGTTCCCTCCGTACACCTTTCTAGGGTCTAAGCTATCACTCATGGCCCGCAGTGAAACACATTGGAATGTCATTAGTTAAAGGTATGGAGCCCAGTTTGATTAAAACCAGTGTAGGTAGGCAACTGCAGTTCTAAGTAACAAACTTAGTATGTCTGTGAATGTGACCAAAATAAGTTACAACAAGGCATTTAGATAAGCTGGAGCTGAATCTATGGGTGTAGTCATTTCTACAACATCTTCCATCAATTCCCCAAATTCCATCAAGTTCAACTTCTGGTCAGGCTTATAGCCCTGAAGCCTCACTAATCCAGCACAGTAATCATTCAGCATCTTCCTTATGACCCACTCTGAAAAAAAAAAAAAATACAAAAAACCCCCTTAAAGACCTAGCAGCAGAGTTTCTTGAAGTCAGAGGTCACAGCTGAGGATGGAGAACTGCTCCCCACAATAGTACAGCTGGTGCTGTGCAGAGGGACATACTTTTAAAGCAAGTGCACAGCCTTTTATAATGTACCATAAAGCATAGATGCCCTCCTGCCTCCAGGCCAGAAGACAGGAAGCACTTTTTTGTGTGCATGCATGTTGTTTTACAGGAATATTGGCAGTGCTATGTATGCATGTTCTGTGTGGATGGGTAGGTAGTGGGGGAGTCGTCTTCTTTGTCCTCACTGACTACAGCCTGCACACCAAAAGACCATTCCTTTTTGGAGTTTAGGAGTCAAAAAAGCTGAGAAAAATTATTAAGCTAAAACAGTGACTATCTGGTTAAGAAAACACAGTAAAAACAAGCCAACAATAAATGCTAACTTGACAGAGGGGAATGCAAAAACAATGGATCAGAGTTGCAGAGTCATTTTATGGATTAAAAATTGTTGCCATAAAGATTAAACTGTAACCCATAAAAGAGCTGCCATTCAGCATGGCGGGGGGTGGGGAGAGGGGGGGGAAGGTAAGCAAATTCAGAACTAGAAGTTACGTCTGTGTAATAATAAACTGATTAAAGATATCAGATGCTACCAAAATGCTTGTGCCAGTGAGCAGAAACCAAAACCTAGTGCCAAGTAATAGGACAAGAGGCAATGGGCAGAAACTGGTGTACCTGGGAAAGTGGGGCAGTCACAGAGAAGACTCCCCTGCTGTGCCGGGCAGGAACTTGTCACCATTGCTCACTCTCTTTAGTCACATGTGCTCATGTTGTTCAAGACTCTGACCTCCATCATGTTCTGTTGTCCTATTTCTAGTCCCTGAGGTTTTCCTCTGGGACATCTCTTTCACTTTAGTCCATATAACTTTCTTCATTCAGTCGCTCAGGCATCAAGGATTCCTTGCATACAGGCCACAAGCCTTCCTAATATAACACTTTCTCAGTGACCAAAATCCTACTCAGCCTACAAAAGGTTACATAAGGGCTCTTCTAGGTTCTCCCTTCCATTTCATCCACATACCATGTGATTGCCCCAAATAAGGTCTCAGTTCCCCATATCCCCAGAGTTACCCTCCTACTCCCCTGCATCTTGGTTGCCCCTACATTTCCTTAGTCCACTTCTCTTCTCTATCGTCTGACAACCCCCATGCAAGCAATGCAGGTTTTCTGTGAATTGACCAGCCAGTCAACAACCTAAATAACACAAAGAACTGATTAACCCTCACCACATTATTTTGCTCAGTGCAGTGACGCTGTCTTCTCAGTGGTGTCTGGATTTTCTAAAAATGTAAAAATTTTCTAAAAATTTTCTAAAAATGCTGTAAACAGCACTGAGGACTTCACTGTTTTGTCAAATTAATTTGGAATTGATCAAAGGGCTTTTAAAGTTAATAGAAAGGAACTGACAAGACAGCACAATACCCAGGGGAACAAAAGCATCTGTGTGAAGTCCCCTGATCAGGCCTTGCATATGTCCTTTATGTCCACCCTGGTGCTTTTCTGCAGCTGATTTACCTCATATGAAGGTTACCAGGTTGAGTAGAACCCAACATTACAAACTTGAGTTTGGAGTGTCTAGCCCACACACCTCTATGTCAGTGCCCTCTAGATACAAAGGATATTCTCAAATGCAAGCTTTGAAAATGTGTGTTTTTTAGTAAAGTAAATACTAGCACTTGCAAAATTCTGGGGTTTCTATCTTAGATACCATATTCACACAATCACAAAATCACAGAATCACAGACTGGATAAGGTTGGAAGGGACCAACGTGGGTCATCTGGTCCAAACTCCCTGCTCAGTCAGGGTCATCCTAGAGCACATGGCACAGGATTGTGTCCAGATGGTTCTAGAAAATCTCCAGTGAGGAAGACTCCACAATCTCTTTGGACAATCTGTTCCAGTGCGCAGTCACTCACACAGTAAGGAAGTTCTTCCTCATATTCAGGTGGAACCTGGTGTGCATCAATTTCTGCCCATTCCCTCTTTCCTGTTGTTTGGCACCACTGAGAAGAGCCTGGAGCCATTCTCTTGACACCCTCCCTTCAGATGTTTATAGACATTGATGAGGTCCCCTTTTAGTCATCTCTTCTCGAGCCTCAGCAGGCTCAGCTTCCTCAGCCTTTCCTCCTAACAGAGATGCTTCCACTCTCTACTCATCTTTGTTGCCCTCTGCTGGACCTGCTTCAGGAGCTCCTTGTCTCTCCTGTGCTGAGGAGCCCAGAACTGGACACCATACTGCAGATCTCGCGTCACTAGGGATGTACAGAGGGGCAGGATCACATCCCTCAACCTGCTGGCAATGCTCTTCCTAATGTTCCCCAATTATTTTTCTTTTCTACAAGAACAAATATATAATGAAATGCAATACCTGTCATACAGAAAGTGATTCTGAATTCTCCAAGGAAATGAATTTTGATGATATACTCCTCAGCTTCAGAGTCTTCCTATCTCTGTAGAAAATTTGGCACAGCTTACCCTATTCCCTGATACATCTGTTTGTTCACACAAAAAAACAAGCTGGAAAGGTTTGCCAGCCAAGATATTACCTTCTGAGAAACCAAGGCTCTTTTATTTAAAATCCATGTGAGACAATAGTTGTAGAGAGTTCAATTTCATCATCTTTCCCTATTCTCATAGCAACCCTGATAAATTTGGCAGGAATCCACAGCTGGGAATTGAATTTACACTTTACAGATTGTCTGAACCACACATATGTGCTGCTTTCTTCTGGGAAGGTTTGTGCCTTGTTATCTTTCCATTCCCCTAGAATTGCACAGGCACACACATCAGATGTGCCTGCACCAGCGAATGGAGGTGTCTGCAGTTCTCCCATGTGAAATTGTTTGTCTTCTACAGGCTGAGTACAGAATCATGTCAGGACTGGCAGGAAGCATGGAAGTCACTGTTTGTTCCTTCCGTCTGTCTATGGGTCCCTGGGAATCTGCACAGATCCAGCCCAAGGGCAGGATCAGGGAGGGCATTGTGGAACTTCTCACCCATGATGTGGAGGGACAATTTCCACCAGCATGACTCATGGCAAAATGCCCTGCAGGCCTCAAGAGGCTTTCCCTGCACCAGCTGGACCCACTAAGAACAGGCTCATCTCTCCTGAAATCAATCAGTAAGAGTATAGAAACATGATGTGCAAGTGCCCAAACCAGAGAACAACACTAATGGCTGACCAAGGGCATGCGCCAAGGAGTGAGGGAAGATTTTGCACTTTTTCTTCAAAGGTCCACATGAAATCTTCTTAAAAGATAGATTTTCTTTAATATCAACTCAGTGTGGTAAGGAGACAGCTATTTTCTCATGGGAGATACACGGTGCATATTGCAAGAGCAAGTGGATGGAGTGATGTGTAGATGAGGTTCGAGATGGAGGGATGGCTGAATCACTGCTGGGGATCTGGGACCTGAGGTGGGACCTACCTGGTGGGAGACTCCGAAGCAGAGAGACTGTGGAGTTCAGACACACAGACAGTTGCAGCTCCACCACAGACTACTTAGGGCTGGCCTGGCACATGCACCCAGCTAGGAAGGAGTCACTGGGATTATGTCTTCATGAGGGAGCTGCCAGGCATGGATGGCAGCGGCAACTGCAAGAATGAAAATATCAGGGGGCAGTGAAAACAACTGAGGGGAAGCATCTTGAAGGGCAATATCTTGTAAAAGCTGAGGCTTCCCTGGGCTCCCATGGATTTCACTGAGAAGAAATTGGGCCATGTTCAATACAACATTTTAGCCACATCTATTCCCTCAGATTCACAGATGCAGGCAAGAGCTCCCCACAGGATTATTGGGAATTACATTGGGAAGGTCCAAAGTTGAAACACAGTAATGTTCCCCTAGTCACTAGGGATGGGCTGTACCTTACCAATCCAGGTGCACAATTAAATCACAGCAGAGAGAAACCTGATTATACAGGAAGGATTTGTGGAGGTGAGGGGGTAATGTTGTCACCCAGTTTGGTTTAGATTCAACTCTGAATGAGGTTCAGAAAGTAGGGCAACTGAAGTAGGGCAACTGCCTGAAACCATGAGAGATGACAGGACGTGCATCAAGCTGATCATGAAATGATGTGATGCACCTTCCTGAAAAAAAGGAAGGAGCAGCAGCAGAAACTCAGCTGGTGCTGAGGCTCCTGACAAAAATATTGTGAGGGAGGAGTGCAGAAAGGAGCTGAGGACAGCAGTGAGGTGAAAAGGATGTTATTAAATGTCAAGCAATCTTAATGTGGAGGAAGGGCAAAGAGCATAGCAAGAGGCCACTGCAGCTGCATCCAGATGTCCATAGCTGTTTTAAAATCAAACAGAAAGCATACAAAGGAGGGAAACACAGGTGTGCATCTGAGGATGAGAAAAGGAACCCGTAGAAAGGTTAAAGCAGCTTACTGCTATCAAGTGACACAGAACTAGTAATAAAAATATTTTTAAATGCATCAAAAATGAAAGAAGGTAAAAAGGGAGGTGCTGGCTATTAGAAGGAAGGAGAACTAATACCAAAAAACCTGGTAAAGACTGAAGTGTCCAGAGCTCTTTCGTTCAACAATGGTTCATTTTAACCATATTTTGAATGAAATTAATTTCATAGTGGAACAGGAGGACAGGTGCACAGGAAGAAGAAAAATTAAGACAGAGTAACAAGATGTGAGCAGGTTTGAAATTCACTTTGGGGAGTTTAAGCACCTCTGTGATCCACGAGGTCTCTGTCTGTACAGGCAGACAGGTGATGTGCCCAGGGAATGGAGGAGGATGAACACAGAAGCCAGTCTTTCTGTGTGTGCTGG
The DNA here is from genome assembly GCA_035583185.1 of Anabacerthia variegaticeps. Taxonomy (NCBI): domain Eukaryota; kingdom Metazoa; phylum Chordata; class Aves; order Passeriformes; family Furnariidae; genus Anabacerthia; species Anabacerthia variegaticeps. The sequence continues at coordinate 77,866,246 of JAWWEW010000078.1, read as the reverse complement.
TTTTGGCTGAGGAAGAGCTAATTTTCTTCACAGTGGCTAGTACAGAACTCTGTTTTGGATTGGTGTTGAACACAAATGTTAATATACAGATGTTTTTGTTATTGCTGAGCGGTTCTTGCACAGTGTCAAGGACTTTTCTGCTTCGTATACTGCCTCACTGGCAAGGGGACTGGGGATACATGGAAATTTGGGAGGAGACACAGCCAGGACAGGTGACCTCAACTGATCAAAAAGGTATTCCATATCATATGACATCATGCTCAGCAAATAAAGAGAGGGGAAGAAGGAAGTGGGAGGGATGTTCAGAATTACAGTGTTTTTCTTCCCAAGTAACCAATACTCATGATGCAGCCCTGCTTTCCTGGAGGTGGCTGAACACCTTCCTGCCCATGGGAAGCAGTGAACGAACTCCGTGTTTTGCTTTGCTTGTATTTGTGACTTTTGCTTTATTTGTTAAAACTGTCTCTATCTCAACCCAGGAGTATTCTCACTTTTGCCCTTTCGATTCTCTTCCCCATCTCACTGCTGGGGGAACGAGTCAGCAGCTGCATGGGGCTTGGTTGCTGTCTGGGGTTAAACCACAACACAGTGGAAGGCAGGCACTGGTAGTGCTTTTAGGCTACCTGTAAGTCCTGAAAGATATGAAAACAGATTATTCAAAAGTCAGTTTATAGACATGGAGTATATTATAACAAGGTGGCAGCCAAGAAGAAACTCCTGCCCATGGAGAAGGAGGGTTCTGGAGAGTTCTGAACTCTCCCCCTACTAGACCAGTCTGGAAATGGAAGGAGAAGAGGGAGTGGAAGTCTTCACTCGTATTTTCTTCCTATGCTCTGTGTATGTGTGATAGTAGTCTCCTATTCCTTTTTTGTTCTTCTTTCTCTTCTGAGTTTTCCTCCTCTTCACAGTCCTTTGTGTCCTATTCTTCTTCTCTGGTCCTGCATATTCCTCTAATCTCTTCAGTCATGGCTTCCAACTTTTTGCAGCTCCCTTTCAGTTCACATAAAATTTTTCCCACTGTCCTTCTCCTTCCTTTTTCTTCTTATGAATTGTGAATAGGATGTTCTGTTTCCAAGAAAAGTGTCCCAGCCTTCCAACACAGACTATATTTACGTAAAAGCTGAAAATCTTGGAGCTGTAAATGTCACATCTAAACACCAGTAAACACGGCTTTAAGGATAGAATTTCTCAAGTGTAGGCAGAGTTTCAATGATTTTTAATTGGTATTGATATAAAAAAATGAAACTTTCAGATGCCATAAAATATGCCACATGACATTCTAATAATTTTAAGATATGCAAGATAAATTTTAAAAATCTCTTTTACATTCCTAGCTTTCAGCAACTGAAAAGCCATTTCTAAGCCTTTACTTAGAAGATAAGTGCAAATAAGTAGTGTTATGGAAGGAGAGTTTTACAAAATATTTTTGGTTTTATGTAAGTACATTTTAAGTAATACAGTCTGTATAATTTTCTGATTTCCTACAAAAATTGATTTTGTTTATGGGCATTAATTTAAGTTAAATATACTTATTCAGCCAGTTGATCATATCCTTTCTTCCTTCCTCAATATAAGGTTTATCTTGAGGATTAATATCTTCTCTTTTGCGATGCACAAACCCATGTGTCTGTCCAGGGTAAATTTTAACTTCATAATCAACTTTACAGTTTTGTTTAAGCTTCTGCTCCAGTAAGGTGACCTGTAAAACAGAATGTTCCTTGTTGACTGAGTATGAAGTTAACATCTTCTATACTTACAGTCCTCAAATTGTTCTGTTTTTTTTTTACTTTTCTGGAAGTAAACAGTATGCCCTTGCCACTGTTTCCTCTTCTACTAGTTTTATATCTATGTGTATTTCTGTTACAACACTTGCTTTGTTTAATTAGGCTTTTTTCTCCAGTCAAATAACAGCATATGACTGTATGAAATGTCAAAACAGCATATGGACTGCTGTAATAATACTTGTAAAGGTAAAAACACCTATTGCTCAGCTCATGAGGAGGCTGGTGTGTAGGGATCATGGTACAAGTTATTGCTGATAGGCCTCATATTAAAAAAAAATGAGGCAAGAGTTTGAATTAATTTGAAATTGAGGGAGGAGAGGCATAGATACAAAATCAGCAGTTCAAAGCAACTGGCATTTTTGGTAGGAAAATTAAAGCCAACACCACTCAATAAAAGCATGTGTTATTCTTTGATCTCCTTGGGAGATAATCATCTTTCTTCAGTCATTCTCCACCCACACTGCAGAGAAAGGCTGTTGACAGAGTATCAGAAAGGAGAAGCTCTGCAGAACAGTAAGGAAAGGAAAAGGGTAGTCACAGGATTTTTTAATTCTCCTGCAACTAGTAATTCCATTGGTACAGGTGGGAACTTCTGCTGATTTTATAGACCATCAGTATCACTAAATGGGGTCTCCCATCTTAAACTTGATAGTTTAAGAATCCAAGTCTTCCTCTGAAATCTTGCTCATTTCCTAAGAGCTGATGACAATCATCCATATTTTCAAACAGAAAACATTTTTAGTGTCATTGTAAAACTTTTTGAGTTGGGGATAAATAAGATAAATTTGTGTAGATGTACTGTAAGAGTTACTGAAAGGGAAAGAGAAGTGCAAATCAGTTTTCTACTTTCTCTTCATTAAATACCAAGTTACAAAACAAACATGAAAAGCATTTAAAAGACAAACATCTATGATGAGAAACTCACCTGCTCTAATGGGATGATGTCATCCTTTTCACCAAAAATAAAGAAGGTAGGATGCAGCAAATTGGATTTGTCATCAAAATGCCTGATCACTCCTAGGGAAGAAATAGAGGCATATACAATGAGTCATCCTAATTAAAGTGGCTAAAAGACTACCAAATCTGAACAGTCAAATTACAAGACATTGTGATCAGTTAGAGCTGCTCCGTTTGTAATGGAATTAAACACACTTCACTTAAAAGTCCCTTTTGTTGTGAAATGTTTGGGATGTGATTAAAGATGAAAACACCAGTTCTATGTGAAAAAATCAGAGACTAATTATTACATTTGTCCCGTTTTCGTGGTTTTCTTTGGGCAACTGCTTCTGACCACTATCAGAGACAGGGTTCTGTGGAAGATGGACACTTTGGAGTTGCTCGCCTCTAGCCTGAGAGGGCCATTTTTAAGATAATTGTAAATATTCAGCATTCCAGATATATGGTTAGGATTTCAGTATACATACATTTCTACTGACATGAATGTATAACAAATTGACACTGTAATTTTGACTATTCAAATATATTTGAATTTAAGTAAATTAAAACTAGGCAACTACCACCCTGGCTACTCTTTTCATTCCTGAGATCATTACAACAGAAATGTGAAACGTTAGCAAGTAGCATTGTTGATTTGACTCTACTGATCAGCAAATCAGTGCAACAAAATAGTCCCTATAAGCTTTCTGGAAAAATACCTTCAACTTTCTTTCACCTCTAATCAATATAAATTGCTCTGACATTTCCAGAAGTACAGAGGTTTATAAGAGAAATATAAAAGGTAGTATAGATGTACTGAGAACTACAGTATAAAACAGAGAGTTAGAAATGGTTCCTATTACTAACAAGGGATCACTGCCTAAAAGATACAAAGATGTGTCCAGACACCCTTTTGTCATTGGCAGCCAAGAGGAACCTCATCCACAGTGAGGCCTTGGCATTTACTGTCCCTTGTATGCTGTGTTGCAGAGAAGTGATCCCAGTCATGCCACTCAAATACATAACCTTGGTTATGATTCAGTGCAAAAATGTTACAGCTCAAAATCAAATTGCTTAAAAGTTTTGTGTAACAAAATCCCCTTCTTCCACTAGATGTCACACTGAATTTTGTTAGAGTAATAGCCCCACAGAATCAGTTCCTCCACCCGTCATATCTGCTCAGAGTTTCAGGCTTACCATAGAGGGACACCCCCGTCTTTAAATGAGGATTTTTCAGCATCAGATGTTGCACAGCTGCTCCGCCCCAGCAAAACCCAATGACACCAATCTTCTTTGCACCACATTGGTCCCTTAGATACTTGAGGACAGCATCAACTTCTCTGAGACATGCAAATGAAAGGGAATTAAGGCTCTAGCTCTGTTCCCCTGGCCTTCCCAGTGGCTGCTGCTCAGAGACTGGCTGGGCATCAGTCTGCTTCTGGAAGGGTGTGACTGTCTTTGCATCACCCCTGGTTTTTTCTTTCTCTTACTTATTTGTCTTTATCTCAACCCATATGTTTTCTTGCTTTGTTTCTCCTATCCTCTCCCCTGTTCCTATTGGGGCAACAAGTGAGTGCTGTTACAGGTGCTTTGCTGCTGATTGGGGCCAACTCAAAACACTGCTTTACTATTATTCGTTTCTAAAATACAGGAGAAACTCCAGGGGAGAAGACAAAGGAGAAAATTGGTCTTTCTGGATTACTAAGACATAAGGTGATTTTACAAATAGCAGTCCAGTTAATTTCACAAATGGCAATAGTTGTCCTACAGGCTAACACAAATAAAAGTTTGAGACACACAGCCAGTCAAGAGCACCCTGTTATCACAAATGTGACTTACAGTTAAACTATGTCTCACTAGGAAGACAAATAGTTTATAAAATTGGGGAAGCTAACTTAAAATTGCTGCTTCTAGATCAGCAGTAACATCATGCACTCAAGATATGTGTCAGATAAAAAGGGGGGAAATATAAAAGAGTGGTAAAGTAGTATGCTTTGAACCAGCTGTGATCTTATGAGGAGCAAGACCAATGTTTCCTAGTCACATAGTATTTAGTGACTGCATTTGTGCCCTATCTAAAATCCATGGAAGTTGTGCCTACCTGCAGGAACTGAATCAAACTGAAGTGGAAGAAGTGAGCCTCATTTTCTAGCTTTTGCTGGTTCTTTTGAGTCATTCATTTCACTTCTACTCTCTGAACAGGTAAACAGTGGGCACTTTTATTTTTGTTCAAACTTCTATTTTTCTCCAAAAAGCACCCCTCATATAACCATAAGCTTGTTCCATAAGCTGCTTGAATTTTCTATTTGTGGACATCCAACTGTATTTGATACACTAATAATTTAGGATCTAATGCTACATCTTTACTGAGGCAAAAATTCCTATGAAATAGGGATGTCCACTCGCTGGACAAGGAACAATGGTTGTACTTGTCTATTTTGCCGGCATTTCGGGTTTTCAGCCAGTCATTGAAAGTCCCCCAGTCATTAGAAGGTTTCCAAGCTTCTTGTCCCGCAAAAAAATCTGGGCAGATAGCTCTGCAAGAAAAATGAAAATATTTTATGCCCATGCAATAACACTGAGAACGCACTAAAGGGAAGTCCATTCATTTTGTTGAATACACATAGTACTTAATCTACATCAAACCATTACACCAGCAACCCTCAATATTTTTCTACATCTGGTAAGAAGACAGTACAATTTGCAGATACATTTCTTCCTGTTAAAATTCATTCATTAATTTGATAAATAGTCAACTGTAGCTGAAAATCCTTAGTAGTTTCTTACCAAACTTTAAAAAAAAAAAACCAATCAAACAAAATAAACTACAATTTACATGGTACGTACATTTGGGCTAGAAGGAACATGAACCCACTAATATAGGAAAGAGGACACCCAATAAGATTCTCAAATATTTGGGAACTTATTTCTTTCTTTGGCACAAGCTGGTACACTTTACCTGCACTGAAAGACCTTCAGCCACTTTGGGATTTTTACCATAACAGCAAAGCTGCACAGAGGCTGCATCAAGAGGGAGGAAGCAGGCTGCTGCAGGATCATGGAAGATGCAGAATAGCATTTTATTCTGTTTCTCCCCTCTTCCTCTGCGCTTACATACTAAATCATTATGGTAGGATTAGTGAACTATTTTAGAATTCTTTCGCTGTTTTAACGGAAAACTTGCTAAAGAAAGGTGTAAGGAAAGCCTATGAAATTATTTGTGTTTGCATGGTTTATATGAAAATGGGAAAGAGTTGGCTCAACAAACTTTTTTATTAAAAAGACACTTTGAAAACAGTAGTATTTCTTACATGTATCCATTAGTTGTTAGCATATCAGCTATGTATCTGGTGTTTGGGAGTTGCCATCCAAATATATCATGAATCACAATCACGGCTTTGTCTGTGCTGGCGGATGGTTTGCAAACATACGCCTTGATGTGCTCAACTTGTACCTCCTGCCCACGGCCTCCATAGTCAAACCTGTCTCCAATATCACACGGGCAGGGCCTCGATTCATTAGCCATGTGTGATACTAAAGAACAGAAAATATTCAGTTGTGAATAGCAAAGCATACCATACCAAAAAAGTTTAAAAGAGAGCATTATCATAGACTGTTCCGGTTTTTAACCATTACAGTAACATTGTGGACATGCTCAATACTGTTTGATCTAAAACACAGCATTAGTCAACAAGCCCATGGGTTTTTTACAAATAAGAATCTTGTTAGAGTTACTTATGAACTCTTCATCAGGGACTTGGTACATAACTCGGACTTCCATGCCCTTCTGTAAGTAATGCAATACAAATAAAGGTATGAGCAAGTAGTCAGGCAACCATCATAAATTATTTACATACTGATAAAGGTTCTTTTTACAGTTCTTTCACTCTTCATCATGTATATTTCCTGTCAGAAATGCATAACTTTCTTCAGCATACACTGTAAAGGCTCAGTACAAGACTTGGCATTTTGAGGGTAAAGAAAAATAAAAAAGCAGCTACTGTGTAGAAAGATAAAATTACACTCAGAGTAAACATTATATTTTCCTCCAGAGAGTTAAAATATTCCATAGCTGACTTTTCCAATGTCAATAAATCTTTTTTCTAAATAGCTTTAGCCTCAGACCTTGCAGCCTTCTGAAGAAGGATGCTTAGGAAAGGTGCCAAGAAAGATACCAGCAAAAGTCAGACTGTAGAATTTTATTCATTTAGTATTAAATAAAGGATTTAAAATAAGTTTTGATACTTCAAGATACGGGATTCGAACTTCAAGATACGGGAAAAAATCCTTAGTTAAGCCAAATCTTTTATCAAGAAGGTAACAGTGGGGTATGGTTAATATTTTTCAAACTATTGCTTAAATGAAAATAAACAATTCCCAAAGGTCAAAAAGTGCCAGCAGAAGCTAACACAGATGTATGGACCTCCTTGGACTCAAGTTAATGATTGCATGCCATCAACCTTAGGTTAACCGAGTGAGTGAAATGACCTGAATAACTTCATTGAATATGCAGAGAGCATCTCCAAATGATTAAAGAATGTAGAGAGAATTTAGAAAAAGCTTTACCTAAACTCTACAGATATATTGTGTGTACTACCAAAGAAACCTTTACTAGTACAAAAACAAAGATGTTCAAACTTGACTGTTCTCTGTTTTACAGAGAGAAACAGGAAAAAGATTACTGAACCATTCCTGGATGAGTGGGACTGAAATAGTTGTGGCACTAAAGGAACAGCTTCAGGAAAACAAACAAACAATCTGGCAGCCAGGAGAAGCCCACAGATTTCCAGGGACCAAGATGTTCTGGATTTGCAGACTTTAAAATTCAGAATATCCCAAACAGTATTGCCAGAGATAGACTGCAGACCCTGTGAGATTTCATTTTCACAGATCATTTCCATATAAGCTGTATCATATTTGAAAGATGTGTTAACTCTGGGCACACATCTATACTAATCCTCTACTGTCTTTTTAATATAAGCCAGACCCACCAATAACTGTCTTTTTTCTCTACAGGTTGTGGTCTCACACATGGACTTACTTCTAACTTAAAATAAGTCTACCGGGAAAAAATGAATTAACAAAGGAGCATATAAGGCAAAATACTGTGCAAATATATAATAGGAAAGAGTTGATAACTAACTTTCTATTCACAAACAATTTCCTTTTGATTAGACTGAAATCAGAAAATGTAACAAAACCAGGGATTGAATATTAAAGAAACATATTTCAGAACTCCACAATCACAACCGCAATGCCCTTATCAGCCATCAGTACATCCTCAAAGGCTTTAACTGCAAACATAGCATATAATCTCATAAAACGTAAAGCAACACATAAAACATAAAATATCTAAAGATGTAGTTATGTCAGCTGAGGAGAAGAGCTCTAGACACAAGCCTGTGAAAGGTAGTGTTGGCTTGTATGGTTTATAAACCATATAGACTTGCAAGCTTTGTAGCACAGTCAACACATTGCAGTGCTTCTGCATTTGCTGTAGGATGCATTACATACGAGCAGTGTATTTTTCCATTTCTAAGATTCTACTGAAACATTAATTAAAAATGCATCCCCTTCTCTTACATTTATCAAAGCTGTTCTTCTAGGAAGCTCTGCAAACCCACAGCCTCGGTGTGCCACCACTTCCACCTGCAAGCACTTGAGCATTTATTTGAAGACCAAACAGTAACTAGTTTTCAGAAACTTGAATCTACAATCAGAAAAATAAAAAGATATTGCTGCGTGGCACTTTCAGTTTAAACACACTCTCTTGCATCCTCCTGCTAAGAGGTCTTCCCCATCTCTAGAGGGAAAATAAAAGGTTTCTGAATCACCATCTAAAAAAAAAAAAAAAAAAACCCAGAAAGGAAAGCAGCCCCATATTTCATGTAAATGAGCTTACACTCTTTAAAAAAGCAGGCAGGTAAAATGCAAGTCCCCCAGACACGCTGAGTCAGACCTCAGCACCCTCTTGTCTTTCTCAGAAGAAAAAACGGCGAGAGCTTCCAAAAAACCCAAACCCAACCACGCCCAACACGTACCTGGAGCACAGCAAGTGTGGGAGACGGCCGGGGCGAGATGCTGGAGCCCAGCGTGTATGAATGGGATCCCAAATGAAAGCGCTACCGCCCGAGACGAAAGGGGTGAGTGCAAGGATCCTGTTTCTTTAAATACGAGTTACATAAGCCTTTATCTTTGTGCCTTGCGGAGTGACGAAGTCCACGCTTTTTAAAGCTGTTTTCACTGCGAGTGTGGGCGGGGTGTGAGGCTGGAGCTGAGTACCAAGCCTTTCTAATTTACACAAAAATGGTATTAAGCCCCGTAGGGCTTTTTCTTTCATCTTAGAAAACACACATGTTGACTTAGCTGAGCAATCCATCTAGGAAAAAGTCTTTTTTTTTTTCCAGGGTGTTTCTTTGTTTTTAAAGGTTGGGGTAGTATCACTTTTAAACATTTACATTGGCATTATCAGTTCTTTAGACTATTCCCATACGGATAAAAGACATATTTAAAGTCATCAACAGGGTGAGCAAAGTAGAGACATCATTTCAAAGCTCTATACAAGGCAAAACTTATACAGTACAGGAAAAAATATTTTTCAGAGTGAAAAGAAGTAGCATGTAAGAAAGTGAAAGATTGCTTTTTAGTAAGTGTGTAAAATACCAATACATTCTTATCACACGACATTTTATACATTTTTTTCTTTTTGAATAAAAGTGTCTGACTAATTCTTGCAGCCCTAACATTCTTCTGGTTTTCTTTTTGTGGGATTATAAGAATTATTCCTTAAAGAACTTTAGCTAAATATATTAGCAGTCCCAAATTCACTGTTTCCTCAGAGACGTGTCTAAAAAGTAGACTAAATGCATGTTAATCTACCACACTTCTGTCTTACAATTTAGTCCTCATATATAAGCTGTTTTCTCATTTTCTAAATAACTTTGTTTGCAAGCCCTAAAATGAAATCAAACAAATGAAAAAAAGCCCACCCGAGAATTCCAGAGCAAAGTCATAAGGCTCAAAACCCAGTCTTTTTGAGTTTTTGGCTTTTCCCACTTGTGTACTACAAATTAAAGCACACTCAGGTAGCTTAGATACTCCATAGCAACTTTAAAGAACAGTAGTCAAATAAATGAGAGAAAAGTTGGGAGTTTTCATCATTCCTAGAGAAGAAATATGACAGCAATGCTTGTAAAACCTTCTCTCCACTAGAGCACATTTCCACTTTCTTTGTCATGTGGCTCTGGAAATAATTCTTTATATATAAGACTATTCCCCTTTACCTGAAATTAAAATTAAACTTTAGAAATTAAACTTCTTTTAGTTTGATTTCCCATTGTTTCATATTCCTTTATAGGCAATCCATGCTGGTTTTTCACTTGAAAGTCAACTCTTAATTCAACACATCCATGATCTCTGTACATACAGTTGGCTGCACTTCACACTGTAAACACACGCCTCTTTTGGATCTCGCATGTCCAGCTCTTACTCAGTGACTTCCAGTTTTATCATGAAGATTTGGCTGTACTTGTAGTAGCTCATAGCTGCCCTTTCATTTCAAACAAAAGTGGCATCTCAGTTCATTTGGGTTTTTTTTTGCTTAGTCACAGTGTTAGTGTTACAGCACACATGCTGTTCCAACATTTATGAATGACTGCAGTTCTCTAAATAGATGTCCTGACTGTCCTCGCACACAGTAGCTAAACCTTCTAACACTAATGGAACACCATTAATGTGGAGTTATCAAGGTTTTACCCTGCAGTAATTAAGGTACAATAAACTTCCAGACCTCTACATTCTTCTCCTGCAAAAAATGTGTTATGACAGCTGCCTCACCTAGGTAACAGCTGTATTAATCTATTACATATAGATGGTATGGTATGGAAAACAGCAGTTAATCAGCAGTTGCAGGCCAGAATTCCCTGAAGACCTCCTCACAGGAAACATGGTTCAGGAGAGCCTTAGCAGCGTGGAAAGGAGGAAAACACGTGGAAAAAAGCAAAATTAATTAATACTGTTGATTATTTTTACATGTTGACTATATTTTTACATATTTCTCTAACAGTATATTTAATTTGAAAGACTGTCACTACTAACATTAAGACTTCCCTAAATTGCATTTTCTCCCCATTAAATTACACACAGTCTTTCAGCAGCACTGAGAAGGTGAAAAGGGACATACAATCATTACGGGGTTTTTTGTAACTTTAGAAGTACCAGCGCCCAGTGAAGATATGAGGCAGCTGGTTTCAAACTATCGCAAGCCTTTCTCCCCATGAGGCACAATTAAACAGCATAAGTCACTGTCTCAGGATGTGTGAGAGCAGCAGATCAAGCAGGCTCAAAAAGGGACTGGCAAAGCCTCAGAGGTTTGGTGCACCAGAGGCCATTGGATACGACACTCCAGCCGCAACATCCAGCTCAGGAATCCCCTGAAGGGCAGGTTGCCAGAATGTTTAGCAACAGGGGATACTCCCTAGAGAGCCACTGCTGGCCACAACTGGAGGCTGGGTGTTGAGGTGGATGCAATCTTAGCTGATGCAACATAGAGAATTTTGTCTCATATCATTGATGGAAAAGCTGGGTAACAAGATACAATTATGCAAAACCATGTAATATTTCTACTTTAGGCAGTAGCCATGGCTGTAAGCCCCACATTAAATGCCTTGTCTGCAGATTGCATCATACTTTTCAATTCCTAACCTGACCAGGAAAGCAACTACAGAGTTTTACAGAGCCACAGGTAGTACAAGAAAATAGTACCCCACCTGAATAACTTTAGCCACAAATTTTGAAACCAGATATGACCCGTTATATCACCTGTTAAACACACATCTGCCACCAGGGTTCAAGTCAAAAAATACTTATCTTTCAAAACAAGCTTCTTCAAACAATGTATTTTTGTCCCTAAATTTTGGACTTGTGATTTATGTGGAACTTAGATGAACAGTGACCATAATACACAAATGGATTAATTTACCATTAGTCTAATTTATTTCAAGCATTAAGGTAAATCTTAAGGAAATGGAGAATCTTTCAAAGCATATTAAAACATGACACACACTTTTTCAGTAAGGTTCTAGAAAACTTGTTAGAATATAAGGGCAGGTCTCAGAATCTGCAAAGATATGGACAGAAGTATTTCCTCTATGTGAAATATATGACAATGCTAAATACACTATAAGTGAAAAAAAGCCTCTAACAGGCACCTCTGGATGCAGTTTGTCACGTCCTACATCATTTATGGGTTCCTAGGACCAATTGAAAACTGTCATACAACAAGTTGCAGCTTACTCAGTAGATTACTCCAAAACAGCAGTGGGATTTTGATAAAACTTTTTAACTTGGGTTAGTAGCCATACTTCTATAAAAGGAAGAGACTTAAGAAAAAACCCAAAATAAGCTAGATTTCATTCTTAGCCCTTCTATGTCTAGCTATACTTTTCTGCTTGTTTTTCAAGCACTGTTATGAGGCTGAATTTTGACTCCCAATTCAGGATGGAAATTTAAACATGCAGAAATCAAAGATGATGGAGGTTAGCATACTTGATGAAGGGAAATGAAGTCATCTCTTTCAGCAAAAATGAAAAATTAAGGGTTCAGAAGACTGGATATATGATCGGTATCTTTGATTACTCTGTGCTCCCAGGTGAAGTTCTAGCTCTGCAACACGCAGAGCAGTAGTAAACATGAAAAAGGAAGCTAAATTGGGAAGATGACCAAAGGCCAACATGTATGTCTGTCCAGATCCAAAATAAAGACGTGGCTGCTATGACCCATTCTGAAAATAGGAACGAATATCCTCACCTTGGTCTTCTTTGCATAATATCCTTCCAACTCTGCTGAAAATAACTCTCTTCATCAGCTAGCAGCCTCATTTGAAGAAATAATGCTAGATCAAGTACTTAGGCTAAACAGCATGCATATGCACATATGCTTGCTTGTATTACATCCTTCTGTTTACCTACCATGGAGAGATATAGCAGCCTTTAATTCCCAGTGTATCATCATCAGGTGATGTACAGCAACACCACCCCAGCAAAAACTGGTGATCACTAATTTCTTTTCACCACATTGTTGCTTGATATTTCATGACAGCATCAGCTTCTCTGGAACATATAATCAAATGCAAGTCAGGCAACCACAGTAAAACCAGTACTTGAAAATACAAAAATGCAGAGTTGCATGTAACTGTCCCCACATCATGCTAGAACCATATTTTCTTTCACACACTTTAAATAAATAATTATTTCAGGTAAATATTAGGGGTTGCTAATCTGAAATCATCAGAAAAAGAAAAAAAAGTCAATGGAATAAAGAAGCAATATAAATAATATTCATCAAAGGAAACCTAAAGGAATAGACTGATGACACACCTACTTAAGAGTTAAAAATAACATTCTCTGAGAAGCTGGATGAATTTATGCTTAATAAATGTTGATAAAAAAGCAATAAAAACCTCTCTAGAGAATGCTATTTATTAGCCAGTCATAATGCTGACAATAACTGAAGTTAGCATCTGGGATACTTCTTGCAGGGAAGTCAATGTAACAAACACGGTAGATGTTTTCAGAATTTACAATGTAGGCTGAAATACATCTTGCCAAGTTGCTGTGTTCTGAAAATACTCATTTACCCCTGAAGTATGTGTCACCACGCAGAGGCAGTAAAGAGAAAGTATTTGTGGGAGGGAGGTGGCATTTAAGGCTTTTTTATCACCTCAAAGCAGTGTTTTCAGCCCCAGCTCCTCCCGCCCTTGGGCACACAATCTATATACAATGTCAATACAGCAATCTTGCAAATACCACACTGCCTGCCAACACATAAATGCACACAGAAGCAAATTAAGTGCCAAAAAATTCTTCCTTCACTGAAGCTGACACTTGAAACCTGTGAATTGCTTGTAAGAAATGCTAGGCAGAGCCCAACCCTGCCCTCCCACTGCAGCAGAGAGGGGACTGATTCCAAACTAAAACGTTTCTGCAACAACTGACCCCTCTGAGACAGGAGCTCTCTGGAAATGATTCAGTTATGTCTCCCATAATCTTTTCACCAAATACCCCAGCAACCTTCAAAGTAGCTACTCCCAATAGTCCAAGATATTTGCTCTCCTAGGAAGTCAATTAGTTTGGTCTCTAATTAGTTTGAGCCCTTTCAGTGTTGTCTCACCAACAGCTTCCCTCCATGTTAATAAGGCAGTAGAACCTGCTAGTGGCAGGTCTTTGCTGATAAATGCTCAGGCAGTGTTGCACATGGGAGGGGAAGATGTGATACCTCTCCTCCGAGCACCACATTCCCTAGGGAGCCCCTGGCCCTTATTGCATCTGGATGATACAGCCATGGGCTGCCTAGGGAGAGTTACACCATACTGGGTGACTGCTCTGGCACAATCGAAAACTTTTTGCTTCTTTCCATACAACATCGTAAAGGATCAGATGAGAGTGGTGCTTTCTCATGGCTTGTGTCACTGGGTGCTTTTAAACCATTTTTTGAAGCAGAGGAATCAACTTGCAGTCTGTGTTACTAACATTAGATGACAGTAATCTTCACTAAGTCACTACTGAGAGAGTTGTTCTTGAAGGTGGGCAATGAAGTGGTGAAGGGCCTTGAGGGGAAGTCAAGGCAGCTGAGGGCACTTGGTCTGTACAGTGTGGAGAAGAGACTGAAGGAAGACCTCACTGCAGTTACAACTTCCTTGTGAGGGAAAGAGGAGGGGTCAGACACTGATCTCTTCTCTGTGGGGACGAGTGACAGGACCCGAGTGAATGGCCTGAAGTTGTGCCAGGGGAGGTTTAGTTTGGATATTAGAAAGAGGTCCCAGAGGGTGGCTGGGCACTGGAATAGGCTCCCCTGGAAAGTGGTCACAGCACCAAATCTGAGAGAGCTCAAGAAGTGTTTGGATGATCCTCTCAGACACAGTGTGACACTTGGGGTGTCCTGTGCACGGCTGGGGGTTGGACTCAATGATCCTTGTGGGTCCCTTCCAACTCAGCATATTCTGTGATTCTGTATTCCTGTAATCTCTGTTCAAGGCAAAATAAAAGGTCACTAATTCCATCCGAATTCTAAGGAGTCATTAAAAAAGGCCACCTTCACTGGTCAATTAATTGCATTCAACCTCAAACTAAACAAAAACAAAAGCCCCAAACAAACAAACAAAAAGAAAAAAGGCAATATCTCACAAGAGCAGGCAATGTGATATCCAGCTCGCTGACATCTTCTTTATTTTCCTGGCATGTCAAGTTTTCAGCCAATCATCAAATTTAGACCATTCATCAGAAGGCTTCTAATCTTCTCTTCCTGAAAAAGGTCACAGAGACATACACACACACACACACACACAAAATGAAAATTGAATTAATTAATCAAATACTGGGGGGGGTTTTGGCCCTTCATAGCATAGAAAGTTTCTATCCAGTCATAATTTTGATTTCTTTTTCCTAAGTAATGTTTGAAATACCACTGTTACCTGTTCTACAGAAATACCTATGAGCTTTAGAAAACCTTTATAAGTATCTATAGATTCTCTTTTTCAGTGACTAAATCACAAAATACATTTTATGATACAAATCTGGAAAATATTAATATTTTTATCCTAGTGCTTCACCTAGTTTTAGTACATAACTTGAAATTATACACAGCAAAACAACAGATTATCTTGTAAAAGATGATCTAACCAGGTCCTGATTACAAAAATTTTAGATTTTGCATACAACATATACCATTTAACATAAATTCATCATTAAAGGGTTCCATGTAGATGAAGACAATTAGATAAAATAGTTGTTTACTATTGAGTACTTACTTATGACCTACAAAACAACCCCAAACAGATGCCTGATGGACTGAGGTCAGTAACGAACAAGTGAAGGGAAACTGTGTGGGAAGAAAGGGAGGGGTGTTTTACACATTTGGTGACTGGAAAAGGGGAAGTGCAATAAGAGTCTGCTCAGTACTCAGGAGTTCCTGCATCACAGGGTTGCCCAAACCCTGGCTCAGGATGACCTCAGCTGAAATGTGTTGTGCGACCAGCAGCAGAGTTGGAATGGCACATTCACTAGTGGATAGTAGAGTTTCTTCACGCAGATGGAAACAAGCAGAGACTCTGGAAGCTGCCATCACTAGGTCACCACCAGATGATGCCATGTATTCTCCCAAAACTAACTCAGAGGGAAGCAATGGGATCACTGGGAAGTGGCAATCATCATTCACTTATTAAATGTCTTTGGCTCTCTCCCTCCTCAGACACACCTCATATATGATAACGATCATGGTGAAATGACTGGATCAGTTTGACCTAAATCAGACCAAAGTATGTGGCAAGCATTTATTTTACCTTGTTTGATCTTTTCTATAAGTTCTGTGAACAAAACCCC
Source organism: Anabacerthia variegaticeps (assembly GCA_035583185.1). Lineage (NCBI taxonomy): Eukaryota > Metazoa > Chordata > Aves > Passeriformes > Furnariidae > Anabacerthia > Anabacerthia variegaticeps. The sequence continues at coordinate 77,850,150 of JAWWEW010000078.1, read as the reverse complement.
AACCAAACTAACAAAAAAAACAAACTAAGACCAACAGTGACATCCAGAGCGTAACTGTGCTTGGAAATGTGTGGGCAAAACTGTGTAGGCTTTGGATAAGCACCTGTCAGAAACACACACATTGCTTTGAAAGTAAACCTTCACAAGTGCATGTAGAACACGTTCTTTCCCACTCAAACTGATCTAATAAGACACTGCAAGCCATCGGTCTTAACATGGTGTCTGAGATGCATCTCTCATAGCTTCTCATCTCATACTGCACTAAAAATACCCAGATATTTTCCTCTCAGTAAACATCAGTGCACCAGTTCAGGAGCATCTTGAAGCAATTAGGGAAAACACGACTTCATTCAGACGCTGCTGCCTAGAAACACTCAGCTCTCCTCCTGTCTAGAGCAATGGAAACACCAGCCTTGACCACTTGACCACTGCAGTGTTAGCAGTGTAGATGAAGAAGGTATTACAAAAAGAAGTATGACATGGCATGAATCACAGAGAAAAATGACAAGTAAGGTATTGTGGAGAAATACCAATTCATCATACTCTGGGTACTTTTGACAGAGCAGACAATGACATAAAGCAGCACATTGTCATACAAGTGATTTGCCAGTATCCCGCACACCTTGAGAATGTTTGCATCTGGTCACAAGAAAAATGTACTTCCAAATATGGAACAGAATAGGGGATACCAAGTGCCCAGGAAAGACCAAGCATGCTGTACTTTGCAACAGTGCACAGCAATGCTCTTTTTTGGTTTTGTATTATGGAAATGTATTGCTCAAACTGCCCTGGTAGTAGTTTTCTCTCATGTATGAGAATAACAGTTCTAATATAAGGCTAGAAATCACAAAGAGTGGGATTTCTTGGAGAAGAAAATATTTCTTACATGTATCCATTAGTTGTTAGCATATCAGCCATGTATCTGGTGTTTGGGAGTTGCCATCTAAGTATATCATGAATCACAATCAGGGCTTTGTCAGCACTGGCAGGCGGTTTGCAAACATACGCCTTGATGTGCTCAACTTGTACTTCTGCCTACAACCCTCATAGTCAAACCTGCTTCCAGTATCACATAGGCCATCATTAACCATCTAGGAATCTGCAGGAAAGCAAAAATGAAAAACAGTCGTTATTTGCAACAACAACTGTGATTATGAATCATTATCTTCATGCAGTCCCCCCAGTCCTCTCCAGACACCCAATAATAATCACTTGGTACTGCAAGGCTGGAAGCAAAACTGTAGGTGTTTATTGTAAATAGGCTGTTTACACATTCAGTCCAAAAATATTCATGAATTTCAGGTCAGTCAGCGTAACCCATGAGTGTGGGACGGCCAGAAAAAGGGCTTGTGTCAGTCCACCATTCCTAGCTTTGTGCCTGGAGCAATCCAGCATGTGATAACCACATTTCCATGTGATACCTACATTTCCCCACACTGTGTTACATAATCATTCCTCTCATGTGGTCTTGCAGTTCCTCCTCCTAGGCTGGCACCTAGTAACCTCTTGCTGTTTCTCCTGTGGGACCCCACTGCCAGCATGATGCTTTTATGACTACTGTTCTCCTAAGTTTTCACTCTGTATGTGCGTTTTCCCTTCGTCCTTAGGGAATCCAAAGCTGTGCTGCCTACGTGCACTTTGCTGGTTTCTTGTACCCCCTGCTATGTACAATCCTTTCCTGGGGAACCCATCATTAACTGCCGTCTCTGAAAGTTCTAATAGACCAACTCAGAGAAGGTAAATCAGCAGAAGGATTCACTGCCAGTTACATACTATGTGCTGTGAACTGAGAGAGGTTTTAGAAGGACAAAGACATACACCATCACGCATCACAGATATGTAACTTCTCCAGAGGTATACATTTTACATGACAAACTGGAAACGACTCCATTTCTTCTCAAGTGAAGAAGGTTTTCTGAAGAGTTTATGACCTAAGAGGTCTTGTCACAAGAATCCCTCAAGTTCAGTATAATTTCTTGTTCCTTTCAATAGAAGACAGACCACTGTAGCATCTTTTTAAACCACACGAACTTTTGGTGTCCCTTACTCTTCCACACCACAGACAGTAGATGGTCACACATAGAGCATTTTTTCCTACCGTAGTCTGAGAAGCTGTTTAACCTCACTCTGCTGCCAATCTTAACTGATCAAAATGGAACTATTAGCTTATTAACATGAGCTAGTCTCTCTTCCCATGTAAATGCATGCACTGGAACATATTTCTTGGTCCTTTCCTTACTAAAGTAAAATGTAGCATGCTGGCAATAAAAATTCAATGCACTCTCCAATGCTTGACTGTTTTTTGTTAGGAATATATGTTAACCATTTATCCCTTTCTGGATATTCTAACTAATTCACATAGATGTCAAATAAGACCTTTAATAAACTTCCAGTACTCCCTCCCTGCTTCAATTTCTCTGCTACAATTGTAATATGGTAAATGGTATTAAAAACAGTTTCAAGACCTAGTATATCACATAAATCCTCTCTATAAAATATCAAAACAATTTGGGTAAGACCCAGTTTAGGCAGAGTCTGATCTGTGAACTTCTAACACTGCAGCCACAGCACAAAAGCAGCTGTGTTGCTCTCCCACCCACAGTGGTGAGCCTGGACCAACAGCATCAACACAGAAAGAGGTAACAAGATTCAAAACATCTTTAGTTGTAAACACTTCCATGTCTTCTCCTTCATCCGTCTATTTTTTTTCCCACTGCTCATAAGCTGTTGTCCAGTTTCTTCTATGGCATGTTATCAAGGTGGCAGCTCCCCATTTTCTCATCCAGCAAGCTCTGATCCTCAATCATGGGAGTGCCGGACACAAAACTGGAAAAACGGTCTCCATGATATTCCATACTAGGGTAGAGGCTCCTCCTACCTCTAGTGAGCACTGGTGATACTTGGATGGCAGTTTGGATTTACTAGTTGGTATTTACTAGTTGTTGAATACTATCTTTTCAGTGATAAGTATTTGGTCTTCTCCTCTCGGTTGACTTGTAGTTTGCTGAGTTACTTTAAAGTGATTTTGCACTACTTGGCCAATCAAGTTTGACAGAGAATTGTAAGGAAATTAACTCAGCATTTTGGAACGAATATTGTTTGCCAAGGTTAAAATTCCTTTAAAAGGCTTAGTATAGCTTTATTTATGCTTGTTTATATGTGGAAAAAAGATCTTATCATGAGTAAGCATAAACAGAATACCCTGAGGGTAAAATTCAAATCATGCTTCTTCCAACTCAGTGGCTTATCAAGTTCTAATGATATCTTAAAGCAATCTGATTTTGCTATGTACAGAAGGTAAACTGATAAATACTCAGTAGTGTAAAATAAAATGCAGGGTGTGCTGATGCTGTGTGACAACCAGTGTTTTCTCTGAATAACTACAGACTCCGAAGGAGGGTGTGACATTCCACCTTTTATCAAAACCCGGCAGGCTGGTGCCCTACTGCTCACAGCAACAACATGCAAGAGCTTTGCTTGCTACAGCTTCCCACTTACTAGGAAAGCCAGGTTGCCTCTGACAGTGGTGTACCTTTACTTCAGGATTTGACAGGGACCATGCAGAGTGTTGATTACTGTAATTTGAGCCAAACTCCCTAAAAGTCTTCTTTGTGGCAATCAAGGAGAGAGGCCCCATCTTGTGGACATTCCCTGGAGCCAGTATGGTCTGTCTATGAAGCTGTAAACCACAGTGATTTTAACGCAGTGCTGAAAGAACAGCTGTGATAGCCAACTACACCAGATCACGTCTAAAGTAGTTATGTCTGGGCTGAGAAGTCAGGCAGGGATTATGTTCAAAAACTGTCTCGTTTCCTTCTCTGCAAGCAAACCATCCTTCCATTTCCACAGGTGTGAGGAATCCTGCCTTCGAGCAGCTTTTAAAGACCTGGAGGGAAGTCTTACACACTTCCTGCAAACTCCTTACCTGCACATGGAAGAGGAGGAATCAGGGCAGAGAGGGGTGAGGATGAGACGAGATGAGATGAGATGAGATGAGATGAGATGAGATGAGATGAGATGAGATGAGATGAGATGAGATGAGATGAGGTGAGATCAGGGCATCCACCACCTTCAACCAACCAAGCCTATGAACAATTTATCAGGAGCCCCAGAAGCCATAGCACACATGGCCAGGCCACATGCTGCGAGCAGCAGGAGAGCTTGGATGCCCAGAAAGGCCGGAGACACACTGTGCCAGCCCTGATGACCAAGGGCGTGGTGTCTTTGGAGAAGAGTACAGGCAGGCCTTCACATCTCTTCTATAAAAGCCGTTTACACAACCTGCAGCTGCATCCCACACATGCTATCCCACACCTACAACACCTGGCTTGTCAGCTTCACCTAAGGAGGCTCCCCACTGAATGCTTATTTTTAAGAAGCTGTGTAGTATTTGGGAAAACAGACAGGAAAAAGCTGTTGCACATGCAGTGTATGTTTCCAGCCCACTTCAAACAGGTTTTAAAATCAATAATGCAACTGTTATTTTTCAATGCAGGACAAGCTACAGCAGACGCTGCCTTCATAGCTCCCTTGAATTCCTATTTTCATGATTACAAAAGCTTCATCATGCTTGCCCCTTGTCTCCTACAAAAAATGACATCATGATGCTGCTTTCACAAACCCACAATACTTGGAGAATTTTTCTGAGGTCGTGTAGGCATGGGAGTGGTGCTAAGGGCCTGGAGCTCTCCTTGACTTATGTGGGAATGTTTTGGGATTGGGATATGAACGTTTGACTGCACAAGATACAGCTAGTGACCTGGTATGGCCGTCTAGGGACCTGGGCTTGTACAGAAAGCACCTGGCCATGTCAGGGTGGGGATTTCGGGGATTAGAGGACATTTGAGGTTGAAGGCACCCCTGGAACTCCCCTTGTCCAGTCTCCCACTGTGAGTCAGAATGAGATTGCTCCACTCCAATTTTCACTCATCCTAAGGGGTTTTGAAACTCTCCAAAGAGGGAGATGCCATCACTTCTCTGTGCAGGTTACTCCAGACCTTGGTTGTGAAACATTCCCCTCCTCAGACCAACAAGCTTCCCCCAATGCCTGCTGCCTCCTCACCTTCCTCCGCACCCTCCTGACACAACCCACTCCACCACCACTGTGGAAGGTGGGGGTAGTCCCCCAACCCAGCCAGCCTTAGTCCCCAGCTTGGCCTCACTCCAGCTTTCCAGCGTCTGTCTCATCAAGTTGGGCCCCACAGCTGTCAGGATTCAGGGCGGAAAGGGCTCTCAGCAGCAGCCATGCCTGCCCACAGGTGCATCTCTCCCCTCACTCCCGGGATATGCCAGGCACTAGGAGTGCCACCCAGCCTGCTGCAGGAGAGGCCAGGGCTGCAGGTGAGAAGGGTGGTGGTGGTGGGTTGGTAGCACTTCTGCATTTCACCCCCAGTGCCACCTGAAACCTGGTCTGGATTTGCACAGCACATCCAGGAAGGTATTAAAAAAAGTGGCAAAAATAGAACACGTATTTTTCATGTATCCTTCTATCTTGGTACCAGAGGAAACTTATTTCAGCAGGTCAGTGCACGGAGCAGGACACTGAGTTGCAGAGCATGGGGCTGCTGTTGCCAGCTTTGCAGATGCACATCGTTCCCGTGAGGCCAGGCACCAAGATAACTGTGCATTCACAAAGGACATCTCCCTTGGCTCTAACACAACACTTGTATTTTCCATTTCAAGTTTCATTCTCTCTGAGTATGGAACACCCTCCATCACCATGTATGTAGTCATACCACCATTGACACAGCTGCCCAGAAGGCCAAGAGAGACTGGTCACACAGACACTGGCTGGCAGACCCGACTGCTGAACAGCATGCAGTGTGTGCAGCGCCTCGCAGCTTCTCTCCTCACAGCAACACAGTTTAACTCTGTCTGTTGAGGTATGTAGACAACCAGCATGCCGTGACCATGTAGTTACACTGATAGGATAGCAATGTGTGAAACTGCCAGATATTCCTGATATCAAAGGGGAAATAATATTAATGTAGATCGCTAGCCTTAACTTATGGCAACATTAATAAGACAACAGAGTGAGAAACTGTTGTAGAAAATAAAAAGGGGCATGGGTTCCTAAGAGAATCTCTGAGTAAATGTTAGGTGCTAAGTCATTATCAAGGCAATAAAACAAATAAATACACAAATAAAAAAAAATACAGAAAAAAAATTAGGGCAGCAGGTCAACAAAACTGAAGCCAGTGTGGTAAGAGTAAATGGAGATGCTTATTTTTGTTTATACATTATGTAGTTGGAAGGATGTTAGGGTAATAAAGGAGAGGAACTTGAGAGAGGAACACGGGATATAATGCTAAGCAAACAGTATAATCAGGGCTGAGTGGGGGCACCTGCTTGTCAGCCCTGTGCCTGATCACCACAGTTTGAACCAGGACTACAAATCCACTGTCTCCACAGCGTTCACAGAATAGAATATAGAATAGAATATGCTGAGTGGAAAGGCACTCATCAGGATCAGAGGCTAGTTATGTTTTGCCTTGATCATGATGAAGAAACACTAGAAGTGCCCTTCTTAATATTGCCAAGGTAATACCTGGAGGGTGCCACATAACAACATCATTCCTTTCTAACTCCTTAACAGAGTCACGTGTTTGTTTCAGATGTGGGAAATTCTGCCCAGGGCAGCAGTATAGCTGAGACAAATGTTCATAGATAATAAAAGAGTATGTCTGTATGCAAAACCAGAGTGCTCACATGGTAAGTCGTGTGGCCACCAATCATCATACCAAAACAAAGCCTGAAATTACTCAAGTAAAGTCACAATGAAGTCATGCTCACTATCCAAGACAAATGGATAAACAGTATCTTTAGTACCAGGGTCATGATGCAAAATAATTAAGCAAATGGAAAGCAAGATAAATTCAAACAACTTTTTAATGCCTAATCATCCTATAGTCCAACTTTGATTTCACAATCTTCTTGTAAATATTGTAAAAAATAATTTAAAACTATAAATTAAAATATTCCTATTTTAGTTTGTGATAACTTTCAAAATGAGATATTTTTCCTTGACTATTCTCTCAAATTAAATCAGTCACTGATCTTGAAGCCTAGTGATCCTTTCTGCTATTGTCAAACAAACATTTTGATCCAATCAATCATATCCTTTCTAGCTTCTTCAATATAAGGTTTATCATCAGGTTTCATATCTTCTGGCTTCAGTTGTGCAAAACCATGAACTTGTCCAGGATACACTTTAATTTTATATGAAACTTTACAATACTGTTTCAACTTCTCCTCCAATAAGAAGATCTGTAAAAGAAAGCATTTTATGTTAAGGGGTGTGTTTTTAAGTGTATCAAACTTGCTGTTTCTCATAGAAAAAAAAAAAACCTGTCTTTGGGATGTAAGACTGACACTTTTTTTTCTTTTTTTTGTTAAAGTATGGATGAGTTTAAGAACTTCACTTAGAGCAAAGATGATTTGGTAAATCTCATTGTCATAAAGGAATGGGTGCATTTCTATTCAGATTCTTAGGCTTGTAACTTATACTTTGAGCTCTGATCTTGAGAGAACATAAACCTTAGTGACCATCAGCCTAAAATATTTTGCTAGGCTTAGTAACAGAGTTTAAGAAAATACAGAGGGGCTTTATTTTTTTTAGTTTACTGTAAAACTAAAAAAACCTGCTCCTGCACAATCTTTTGGTGATAAGTACACACATGCTTACATGCAAAGTACTAATCACATGTTTTTGTATCCATATACATCTGCAGATACATTTTTGTGTTTATTTTCGTTAAATAGTTAGAAAATAGAAGAATGAGCACTTAATGTGCCCCACAAACTTAATTCTACCCATAATGCAGATTAGAGAAAGTACTATAATTTATTTCACATTCTTTTTTATTTTTTTTCCTCCCACACAGAGTTCTTTTTGTTCAGTGAAGAAAACTATGTATTTGAGGATTTCTTGGAGTTTTTTTAATGCAGGAATTTTTCTTACATGGTCTGCCCAGAGAGAAAACTTAGGAGAAAGAGGTATGGTTTCAATATGTAACATATGACAGAAAAAATGCATTTGTGAAAATTGTGCCCTGGGAAAAAGACAATGTTCGCTATAAAATGGGGACATGGAGTGAAGGATTTGGTTTATTGTGCAGAAGAAACACATATGAGGTACAGATTAACATGCTGAATAACGCAGTTAGAAGTAAATAATGTCTTCTGCATTCCCAGAGCACACTGCCAGTTTTCCAGGCAGATTCTACCCCTAAAAAACAAGCTATGCTAGAGGAGGTGTGCTGTTCTTGTCATTGAAGAAGAAGCATTTGTGCACAGAAGAGGGCACTAGTTTCCTGCACATTTATTTATCCAACTTCTCAGATAGGCTTACAGTAGGAGTTATAGCAGAACATAGATGGCAGCCAGGAGTCAAAACAGTGTCCATGAGTTGTTATCATCTCAATTAAAACCCACACCCACTCTTCTCACACAGTTCATTTTGTCTTCTTGTACCAAAAGTCATTGGTCCCCGTCATCAGAAAGCTCAGTTACTAAGCTGAAATTATTTTTTTCCCTCCAATTCAGTGGTTTAACTACCTGATTTCTCATCTTCAGCAGTAGTATCCAAGGGTTTGAGATGCTTGGCTCATACCAGTTGGATCTCCCTACCCACTTTCACACTGTTTATCTAGCCACTCAGAGACTGATGACTGGTCATTACTGCATTTCTCACCTCAGAAAAGAAATTTTGAATAACCTAAGCAAGATATAGGGGAAGTTGAAACATAATCAAACCATTATAGACAGTCTGATTTCTTATATCAGAAAATGGTTTCTAACAAGGATTTCTGTGTGGGATAAATGGACTATGTGAAAAGAAGAAGTATTTCCAAAACAACCGCTTACCTGATCCAAAGAAATGGTGTGGTCTTTCTCACCAAAAATGAAAAATGTGGGATTTAGTAGATTGTATCTTTCTTCAGAGTCTCTAATTATTCCTATAATGTTTTGAGAAACAGTCTGTTAGTGAGGTTCACATTCTTGCAAGATAAAATGGCAAATTAATTTCTATTTAAGTTTGCTCATTAGGTACATTACTTAGAGCACAGTATATATTTGAATGGAGAAAAAGCATTTGGAAAATATATTCCCCTGCTCTCCAAGCACTAAAATAAGATTAGAAAATTATTGTGAAAAAGGAAGCAATTTTTTTTGTTTACAGTATTAAAATGTTTATATTGATATAGCATATTGCTGAAATAACCATAATTAATATCTGCAACTCACCTTTTGAGTTGAGTACTTACAAAAATTGTTACAAAGCAATAACTACAGTTACAAACTATGCATAGCCATGAGAACCCAAATAAGTTTTCATGTTTTCTACACTACCATAGAGGGACACCCCAGCCGTTAATTGAGGATTTTTCAGCATCAAGTGATGTACTGCCATTCCACCCCAGGAAAACCCAGCGATACCAATCTTCTTTGCACCGCATTGTTCCTTTAGATACTTCAAGACAACATCAGCTTCCCTAAGACATATAAACAAAAGTAAACTAAAGAATCTATCGCAGAAGCAATATTTGACAATTTAAGCAGTAAATTACAAAAGATACATGATTTTTTTAGCTGTGTCTGCACCTCCAATTATTTAATCCAGTGATTAGTTTAAAAAGCACATTTCAGCCTAGAGCAGTGGCTTCTATTATTAAATGAGATTTAACATCTCTGGTCCTAGTTTATGGAAGAACAGGTGTAGGTACTTAAATACTTACCTGAATTGTCACCTGCTCCTTTGTTTTCAAAATTAGTAAATTTTTAATTGAACCACTTTGTCTAGGACAGGACAACTAAAGACAAGACATATCTGCAAGTAGAACAACATCTTGCATTATGGACTGTAGGAACAGATAAGCTTCACTCTACTATCTCTACAGAGTCCACCTATATAGATAAAGATTTGTCTTGCATGTCATTCCTGTTGCATGAGTTAACACTAAAATATCCTACCAAGCCCACATGCAAGAATGTTATACCAAAGGAGCAATTACTCAAAATTACATTGTCAGTACCTATAATGTTTTAAAAAATCAAGCTTTTCATGAGGAATAATAAAAAATATGAAAATTGTTTCAATGCAGGCAAGGGCAAGTAATTTTTTTTTTTATTTCTGACTTCTTAGATCTCAGTAGTTCAATCTTTTTATTATCTACAGACTTTTAAATTAAGTTTAAATGCAGACTGCATAAACTAAGAATTATATTTTCGAACATTAGGTATATTATGGTCATCACAGGTCTGGTTAGGCTGACCTAAAAAAAAAAAAATAGTATGAGAGTGACTTGAAGAGGAGATTGTGTCCTAGGCCTCTGGCCAGGCTCTCTCAGGTTTGGTTTGTTTGGAAGGGGACTAAGAAAGTCATGGATTCCATGTTCTCTGAAAAGAGCCACAGGTCTAAACTAGAGGGAACTGTCAGAAGACTGCACAGGCATGTCCTGCGATCTCAATTGTTTAAGACAGTGCCCACATACCTGCTCACTCTTTGGAGCAGGATTTTTTTATAGTTGGTAGTCATTTGTCTTTAGAAAGAAATCTGTCACAGTTTCTGCAGTTACATGTTCAAAAACATTGCTGAGAGATATTGAAGTTAGACTATGACTGCTGGGACGTCTGGGAAGGGTCAGAAGAATACTAGTGGCTTGCAAGATGGTAGCTGAGTAATAGGGTGTCATTGCCTCCCTATCATCTTCTGAAGTTTTGAGCTGTGGTGATAGGTGCTGAAGAAACAGGAATGCCTCCCATAATTCAGAGACTTCTTACAGGCACTGCTAGGCTGTACAGACAGTGGTCCCTCTGTATCATACTGAGAAAAACAGTATAGTTGATCAAATGTATCTTGGGGTTTGGGCAATCTTGCAAATGTTTATGTTCAGGAGAATATCATCGGTACCTATCATTATCTGCAAGGCAGAAAGCAAGATGAGCAAGTGACAGCTGGCAGATAATATCAACAATTATAGAAGAATTTTCTTCCTTATCTTGAGGAACTGGGGGCAGAATCAGCACTTGTGTGTGAGAGTGCTGGGTATTTCACAGCTTGTGAAACACTGTGAGCCTGTATGGCCAATATAATATAGTTAGAAAAGGGTCTAGGAAAACCAGATGAGAACAAAAAGCAGAGTGATGGGTAGAGCAGATGATCCTTTTCAAATGCCAGCCAAAACAGTGCCCAGAACCACAGAAGAAACACTCAGAATAAGCAACTGTGTTTGTGCAGCGAGATTGCCCTGCTGTCAGGTGCCACTTCTAACATTTCCTACAAACTTCCCTTGTTTGCTGGATGCTTTTTAAATTTCAAGTACAAATATGCATCTTACTTGTCTACTTTTGTAGGATCATGATCTTTCATCCAGTCAGCAAAGTCACCCCAGTGATCAGTAGATTTCCAGGGTTCTGTCCCCTTGAAGAAGTCTGGACAGATGGTTCTGTGTGAGACATAGAATTAAGTCAATTTTCATATCCAGCTGGGGAGAATCTGTAGATGGCTAAATGTCTCCTAATGTCTTCTACTCCAGACCACACTTCTACATGGTTACTGCCTGAATCATGTTTTACTCATACCCTTCTGGCAATCAGCAGCACTAAAAGTATATGTCTTTGTTTGGGAAAAAACAAAACAAAACAAAACAAACCCAACCAAAACAAACCACAAATAAATGCTCATTGTTTCCTTAGACACACTTAATACAAAAGTAAAGGGATTAAGCAACCCTCCTGATTCTATATAAAAACATATCTACCTCTTTGCTATTGAAAGATAAAGCAAATGTTCAAAAGGTTTGGTTCTGAAAAGCTTATATAACTTAAAATAGATACCGGTGTTTATCTTTTGATCACCCACACTGCTGTATAAACACAAATACTGGCACTTCATGACTCCTTGTGGCTTTGTGCTCAGGTAGCTATTTTCAATGGGTCAGTTTTAGTAGCTTTGCTGGCTCTGTGGAGATGTTTTGCCCCTCTGCTTTTTTATTCACTCAGACTGAAATGATATGGTTGGCCTATGTGTATGGGAAACATACGCCTAGCTTTGGGTCTGGTGATCTATTAATGCATTGAAGAGGAAGATAGGAAAGAAAGTTGCTTACATATATCCATGGCTTGCAATCAAATCAACTATGTATCTAATATCTGGGAACCGCCATCCAAATACATCATGAACGACAATCACAGCTTTGTCTGTGAAAAAAGATGGTCTACAAACATATGCCTTAAGGTACTCAATTTGTTCTTCATGTCCAAGGCACCCATAGTGAGATCTTTCTCCAGTATTATATAGAAAAGGGTCAGCCATTTGAAAACCTAAAAACAAAAAAGACAGCAAGAAAGTGAAAATAATTTGCTAACACAAATTATTAAGGGTAAATAAAGACAAACATGGTCTGCAGAAAGCAGATCAATAAGTTCTGTAAATAACATTGACATCCTTGTCTGAAAGGAGAAGCTAGAAAAAAAGCGAAAGTAATGTTGCAGTGCAGAATGGCTTTCAGTCCATTATGTGTTATTAAGGTGACAATGAAGAGAAATACCAAACTTGATGTTATAAAATTAGAAGCAACCTGCACATGTAGGTCTTGATATTTATGTCACATTTGTTCTGCTCCCATGTGGCTCTGTCAGCACTGGTGTGATGCAGTATGGCTTCAGATGTCACTCTCTGCCCAGGCATGGGGCCATCATGGGTCCATTCCATGCTCGTTTCTCTCAATTATCTGTACGGATCACAGCACTCAGCTACATCAAAGTGTAGTGTTCAGTGCTTCTCTCAGTGCTGGTGCCTGCTAGCTAATCTGTGCTTTCTGTAGCAACATCAGAGCTGTTCTGGGAGCAGATTATTGGACACAGTTAATTAAGAACTGCAGTATAGATTTATGAACTAGATTCCAATGTTTTGGGCCCCTATGCCCTTGAAAGGGACGACAAGAAAACGAGGATTAATGCAAACCTCGTTCAGAATATGTGAGAGTGTTTGGTTTTGCTCCTTCTCCAAAAGTAGCGATTACAGACAATGAGCCAGTAGATGTGCTAGACAGATTAACGTCAAAAGCTGTTCTGACTCTCTGTGTCAGGAGCTTGGAATGGACCCTGGACAAAAAGCAGATTGTGATCCTGTGATTAAAAGTGGTGTTACAATGCATCTATGAAAGGTGTCCAATTAGGTCTTCAGGGACAATGGTAATGGGAGCATTTCCTAGTCATGTGCTGACTTTGAAACTGTCCTTGGGGATGCAGTACAGAGGCTTATACATTATGACTGTCTCTACTTCATCATTTCTACATCAGTCTATTATATTATTTGGGTTGTAACATGTACTTCATAAAACTATCTAGTCTTCATAGAAGTGCAGCAAATTCTGGTAAAAACGTATGCCTTCCTCAGCTCTCCTTTAACTACAGCAGCAGGGAGCTACACTTCACAGAGTAATGGGAAATTTTCCTGAGGCACTATGGACACATTTGGAACCATGGTGCAGACAGACTGAAGAACACAGAGTTGATGCCACAGAGACTCACTGCTTGCTTATGCTTTACACAGCACTTTCCAGTTTGCATTATTCACAGAGGCTCAATAACAGCATCCAAATTTTATATTCATTTAAACTGCTTTATATCTAAGATAATTAGCCTCCCCAGAGTACAGTGTTCTTCCCCATCCTCTCCCAGCCCTGGGGCTGCCATCACCAGACTTGGCAGGGCCAGCACTGAGTTTGAGCAAATACACTTGATTACAACCATAACCGCTGTCTGATAGTGTGGTGTAGAGATACATGAACTGGGCAGATGTGGCTTTCCTGCCAGAATCAAGCTGCTTCCGATATAGCCATGATATGGATCATCTCTCATCGTGAGTAATCCCTTGTGCTGATAACTGAGAAGTGATTACATGTATTAATTGTTCTTTCACCTTTCTCAATATCTGAATATCAGGGTTGTTTCTAGAAAGCATGAAGTAGCCTGATCTTCAGGACTAAAACCTCCATTGTTTTGGTATCATATGAAAGTCAAAGTTGTAGCACTTATGGGAGAGTATCTCCTAGTTTAAGCCTGCCATAATGCTTGAAATGCTTGAAAATGCTTGAGAGAGAGCTCAAGTTCATGCAGAAGTGCTTTCTACCTCTCTTTTTATAACCTAAGGTGAATGAGCTTGTTGAGGGGCAAGAGGCTGTCTGGACAAACCACAGGCACTCCCAAAGATAGAAAACACTACTGGCTGCCGAGGTGGCAGCCACAGTCTTACTGCACTGAGGTTTTTTTTCAGAAGGGCACAACCAGTGGTGTCCTCTTCCAGGAAGTAGTGTTTAGGAGACATTAAGCTATGCAATAGTTGTGAAACAGCCTACTCCCTATCTATTGGTTGCTTCCCAGAAACCATTTCTTTGGCCTATGTTGACTGAGGCTGAGCCAGCTGGCTCCCCTCCAGACACCAGCCTGTGGAGAACATTAATAAATAGTCAGCCACACCTGAGCTGCTTAGAAGTTTGATGGGATCCTGTTCAGTCAGAAGTTTTATTTGCTCCTGCCTGCTTTATCCCACGCAATGTGGTGTGGCAAAGTAACAAGCCAGGATATTTGCTACCTATCCTGTCTCACCTCATTCCCTCTTCCCATCAATTTTAGCCACTACACTTTTCCTTTTCCCACTTTCCCCTTGGAATGGTTCCAAGCAGGCAGCATCTCACCTTTATGCCCCGCTCCTCATCACTGAGCTGCAGCACAGAGGAGATGCAGGGCCTGGTGGGAACAGGGGGAAAACTGACTACTGTTAACAGGGAACAAACACAGCTATTGATGAATCTGATGTCATTCTATTGCTCCTTAAGAGAAGGTCTTCTTATAGCTTCTCCGTCTCACCACTGGTCCTGTTCTTCCTTGAGTGTCTTGATTCCATTCAGCTTTCGTGCAAGTAACATAAAAACTGAGTTATTTACACAAGGCAAAGATGGGCTCCTCTGGGTGGTAGGACACACACAAACTACTGCATTTCTAGGGAGCAACAAATCACCTGGTTAAATTCTAATGAGTCTTAATTTTCAATAGGAAAAAACAAATCCCTACTTGGAAAGTGAGGTTAAAAATGTCTTAAAAACAGTCAAGTTAAAGAGAGGCAAAGATATTTCTCAGTATAACCACTTCTCAGAACGTGAGTATGAGCACGTGATCTCAAAGTGCTGTGCTGTTTGGCAGAACCTTGGATTACTGATGCCAAGATGTGACATCTGTGCCCTTTTCCTGGGTCAAGTGATAACATTCTAAACTGCAGCAGTATTTTATTTCAATGCTAAGTGCTCAATGGACCAAACAAGGAAAAAAATGGAAATTCATTACCATAAGAGAAAAAACCAAAATTATTATGGTCCTTTAATGTGAACTTGCTACTGATGAATATAAATTACCACTGTCCTCGGAACTATTGCTGTGCTACAGCTTGTAGCAAGAACTCAGTATGAAAGCCAGTGTTTCCCAAAGTTGACAGCCTTTACCTTATCCGCCCCTTGATATTTGTCTTTGTCCAATTTTTTTACTAAAATCAAAGTAATAGTCTCTCTAAAGGAGTGGGTTTTACTGAACATTGTATGCCTTTTCAAATAGGTGTATCTAATTTCTTAGCAATTTCAGATTTTCCCTTTCAGCAGAGGTAAAAGCAGTTATCCTTTTCTTCTGCCAGCTCAGTCTGTATGGACCAGTTTGCCATCACATACCTGAAGTGCAGGATCCTGTTTTAGCCCAGCTTGCTTCTTCTTCTCAGTGACACACCAGCTAGATTTCTCTAAACACAAAAAGATGAAACCCAACTCTGCTGACAGTTTTGCTCCTGATGCTGCCCATCCAGTTTCCAGGTGCTCTTCAACTCTTCTGCAGACTTTGGGATTGGGAAGTGAGGAGGAGAGGCTTAGCACAAGAGTCATCCTGAATGGAAGGGGTGGAGACAGATCATGCAGAGAGGCAGGATGCAACAGGCTTCACATCGTTTGCCTTTACCTTTTATTTATTTATTATTTAAGGAGTTTAAAAAGCAAGATGCACCCAAACACTGTACTGTACTATGATATGTGTGATGCAGCTGTTTCAAACACTGCAGAGGCTTCAGACCTCAGCATTTATAACTGAGGCATTTAGCATCAGTGATGCATTTGCTGATGCATTTTCTTGAAGAATATTCATGTAATCTCATTGTCAATAATAAATGTCTTCAATGAAATTTCTGGTGATTTAAAATGAATCTGTCCTGGCAAACTTGCAGCATAAAAAACTTAAGTCTCCCTAGCACACAGATTAAACATATTACAACCACACCCACAAGTATTCCCAACAAGTTGAAAAGTGTTCCAAGTTATTTTTGATTAGACTTGCTTTCAACAAGTGAGGAGGATCTGAGTCTGTGGTGGCTCGTTGAAATTTTCCATTCCTATTTCCATAATGGCACTGTATGCAAGGAACATTAACAGCCCTCACACTGGCGTATACTATAGCTTTCATTTTGTCTGTGTGTGCATGTGGTTTGAGTGTGTGTGCATGTTAGGGGGGAGGAATGAGAGAGACTAAAGAACTCAAAGAAAATGGCAATGTAATTTCAAGTCAAAGATCAATAAGGGAATTTTGTTGCTTAGTGTATATGACAGACAAGTCCCACAGTCACCTGGTAGATGTGACTCAGCAGTACTCTGTATGGTAGTCACCACTGTAATCTGGGGCCTATGTAAAAGAGGTGAAGGATGGATTCAGTTCCCCAGACTTCAGGCATTTACACTGATGATGTCTATGTTTTAGCAAGGTGTCTACACTCCCACAGTTGTCCTCAAGATTTAGGGTATGATTCACACTCCATGAGTGTCTTCTTTCAAATGAAATAGGTAGTCCCTAGATGCCACCAGCTGTGTTGATCATGGCGTTAATGACAGTGCATGACCCAGAGCGGGTGTAGATCGCTGTGATGAGTGCATAATCACCCAGGCACAAGGAGTCCCACCTCTGTGTACTGTGGGAGCCACACACAACACGAAATTAAGGTTCATCATGACCACAAAGAGGGTGTTTGTCCTGTCATACCTGTCAGTAGCTTGGCATATCAGGATTGTACAAGAAACCATTAGAAAGATAGCTTATGTTGTAAGGGAGGGAGGGTGAAACTTCACTGAAAAGATCTGGTTTATACTTTGATATTAATGGCATCTTGCTTGAGGTTGTCTAATCCCACTGGGGCAGATATGCTGTACTCAAGACTGAACTATTGTTTTCCTACCCAGCCCCACAGAACTTGGGTCCATCCAAGCTGCAGTCCCCTGTGGAACAGACTGAGCCATCAGAAGAATACATCTGATCCCATACGCATCTCATGACTGTAAACCCTGTCCTGGTGGCCAGCCTTGGGGGTGGTTAGGGTGAAAGGAGAGCAATGGACTCATTCTGCTGTAATGTAAGCCTTTGCCTGCACGCTGTGATTGTGTTTCACCTGCAAACCCTCTGTCATTTAGATCTCCCATACTTGAAGAGACTGTCTTTTTCTCTGTAAGATACAATCACCTCTGTAGCAGACTCAAGATTATGGCAGTCATTGCATTCATGCATTTCCTACAGTCTCAAGGAATTGATACATTTAATTTTTTTATGCCTGCTGTGAACATCTATTTTTAGGATTAAAAAAAACAAAACAAAAAGGAAGAAGACAGAGAAGGGTTGGAATGAGCACGGATTCATTTGTTCAAACACTTAGTGGTGACATTTCTCCTTCACCTGAAACACACAGCTGGTTTTTGGTTGGTTTTATTTCTTTTTTTTTTCTAGAAGTTTTTTCCAAAGGGTTTGCCAGAGTCCAGAAAACAGTGGCGCTGCAATCTTTGTCTGTCCATCTCTTAAGGTGACACTTCCATTCTGCATACATCATGTGTTCTCTCACGTTGCACCAATACTTCTCCAATTGGTACTCCTGGTTTGATAGAAATGTGTGTGGAATAAAAACTCAAACTGAATAACTACAGCTGTTGGCTGCAATTTTAGCTGTATGTTAATACAAGAAAAAAGATCCTAGGACATGCAAGCCTTCCGTCCCAAGGCAAAATAGGTAGGTATTCTCTCCTGGGCAACCACTGATAGATAAAAACCCAGAAAGGCAAGTACTCTGGTGGCATCTAGTGCAGAAGAGTCAGATGGAGAAACCAATGAACAGGCTTAAACATGCCTGATTTGCAGTCACCTGGTATAGCATTTAGAGTGCTGCTGGTAACAACAGACTTGTCAGAAGGTTGAAATCATTACAAATGTTATACTTCTGTTGTGAAACACATGTTCAAAGCATCTGTAATGAGTGATGCTCTGCTTGCAGCCTAGAAGCTGTAGGCAAGGCAAGAGCGGCAGTGGGGCTCCCCTCTCCTCTTGCATGGTACCTGCTGGCAGTAGCTGCGTTGTTAAAGGGTTACTGCTGCTGAGGGTACATTGTAAGAAGGTGGTGGAGATGCCCTCAGGAAGGGCTAGAGGAGAGGCATAGTGGGATGGGGTCAGAACAGCGCAGCTCTATGAGGCCAGCTGTAATGCCATCAGGGGCTCTGCACCCTTGCCTTAACAGCAAGAGGAATCCTTTTGGATCTGGGTCACTTCAAGAGGGGAGCATAGCTATTCCCTCTCACACAGCTCCACTGAAAAGAGAGACTTTTTAGTGGGCTTGTAATTTGGAGCTCAGTTTGGTGCTTTTTTTTTCTCTGGATGTTATCCTGACTCCTTTTCTTGCATCCAGTAAAAGGCTGCATACCTGAAGTTTTCTACTGAGTAATCACTTGGGAGAGAAGAAGCATATTGTAACAAATCTGATTTAGATTTCATGTTTCTTGCTTGGGTCTCCAGTCAGTGTTTGAATAAAGACCCTTGGATATCAGGTCAGCTCTGCTTATTGCAAGTCAAGGCATGGTGGGAGATTTACATGTGCAGATACTTTCCCTGTCGTTGATGAAAACCAGTCTCATACAGTTTTGTTCTTTACCATCTACCTAGTGTGATACTCTGGAGTTTGTGGCTGCTTTTGTCTGGAGCATTACAAAAATTCTCCAAGGAATAGTCTGATTGGGTTAGTAGTGAGCCATATCCCTGCTGTTTCCCATGCTTTCATATGTGTCTAAGAAGAAAGGCTCCGAAGTCTGTCCTCTGTGGGAGTGACTTTATCTGCTTCATCTGGTGCATCATTGGCAGGCAGGGCCATGTTTCCCGCACTGATCAGAGCACCCGCTGCTCCTCAAAGGGCACCAGGACTCAGGCAAGGGCGATTTCTACTTCTTCACTATAAATCTTCTCATCTCTCACCATGCTTCCACTCCCTTGTGATTTTATTAGCTGCTGAAAAATAATAGACTCAGTCTGTCACCACCTCTCCCATTTGGCCATCTCCTTCTTGCATCCTCCCCCTCTCCTGGCTCTCCACTCTACTCCATTTCTGTAAGTTATTTGAAGCCACTGGTATAAACTGGTTTCTGGTTATCCCTTTTAATGTCCCTCTGAGTGTCCTGGGGTTTTCTGGGGTAGGCTAGGGTCAACTCTCAGACCATACAAGTACTTATCTACCTAAAATCAAAAGTATGGCTTTGACCACAGGGGCAGAAGGATGATCTGCAAATTATAGTTTTCAACAAGTATGTAGCTAGTTTGCTGGTTGTCAGTGTAGAACTGGTTGACCCAACAGCTTCTGGGTTTCTCCTACCTGCATTGGATTTTTATCTAAAAATAAATTGTGAATGTTTATTCTCAAATTTCCTATTTTTGCTGAAAGAGCTTGTGGGATTTCAGAGGGTGTGCTTTGTGAACTTTATCGGAAAAGGGTGGAGTATAACTTTAATTATGCCAAAGCAATAACAAGAAAACTATTCTAATATTGTGGTTGACATACAAAGAGGCATATTAAAATTACCTAACACTGTCCAGATGTTTCTAGGTTATTCAGTAGCTCGTCACTTTATTAAGAAACACTTTTAATGAAATTTCAGTACAAGCAAATTATTCCAAATAATAATAAATATTAATAGCTATATAGAGAGAGAAATAGCAATGCCTCCAAAATAGGCATCCCAGATCAAAGGCAGCATCAGTTTTTCTCTGAACACCATAAATGCAGACATAAGCAAGACAATAGAATTAAGAGTACATGGGTAATTGCATGGACTAAAGGTTGATTTCCTTCTCTAAAAAAGAGAGCATCTATTTTGGGCATGATTTATGAATATGTTTACTGTTTCTTCTTACCAAATATTTTATCTTCTTTTCTAAAACTACAAAAATTTGAAATCCAGAAATCACTAAAATGTACTTGTTTTTTTTTTCCCCAGTTATCCATTCAGATTATAACTTTCAAGGATGAATTTATTCCATAGATTTAGTCATTGAAACTGAATCTTGTATGCAGAATTTTCCCCATAAAATGTCAATTTAAAAAATATGTATTTTTATTTGGTCTGTTTTCTTCCAGGGCATAAGCCTTGTTTTCTTTTTTTTCTCTTCCTTTGTTTGGTATGTGTTGTCTCTTACAAAACTCATCTAATGCTCATTTTATATTTCAGGAGCTTTCTGGGATTAATCAGCAAGAAGAAGTCACTTTGTTTGCTTGTAATTTGGGCCGTGTTTGCACTGAGATGTAAACACTATTTCAGTCTTCAGTACATATAGGCTGTCCTGGGCAAAAGGCTGCACCTTGTGCCCATAGAATTTATCCCACTTTTCAGAAGAGGCAACTTTCATGAGTTCTGGCTTCTCCTCTGTAAACTCCCAGTGTGCACTTGAACACTTTGATTGGCTGAGATTTTCCAAGAGATCCTTCTTAAAGCCAAGAGGACCGAAAAAATTTCCACTTACATATGATCCCACACAGGTTATACATCTTCTAGATTAATATTTAGGGGGTTTTTCCTATATGGAAAGTGGGGAGCTGTTTGCTAATATCAATGATTATTTAACAAATCTGGCAAAAATTACTGTACTAAATCAGTGTTTTAAACTCCAAAACTTTAAACAGAGTGCCAGGAGAAAAAACTTTTACCTATGTTTGCTCAGCTTTAAAGGTCCTGTTTTGCAAATATGTCTATGCATTAGTAATCTTGGCCTGTATCCAGACAGCTTTGGACTGTATCCCACAAAGTAATACAGACGCCCAAGTGCAACATCAAAGAAACAACTTTAAGGAAAGTATATATAAGAGCTTCTAATTATATAACAAGATAATTATCATACATAAATCAATTCAGAGCAATCAAGGGACTTTATTAAATACGCTTGCAAAGAGCACCTGTCTTATCCTTTTTCTTAAACTAAATAATGAACTTTGGCCTAGCAGAAAAAAAATTGCATTTTAGTATAATCCTGTGACTGGTTGCATCTGGGCTGGGAGTGAGTGTAACTATCCTGTAGTCTGTGCCAGTTTAAGAAAATGAGATTCTAAGGCTCCTTAAGCTCCTTAAAATGGAGTAAACACATAATAGAGTGTGTCAGAAGACAAAAGGGATCCAGGCAGGGAAGGGTCCAGTCTCCTGATTGAACCCTGCCCAGCACTGCCCAGGGCAGGCACAGAGGCAACATAAAATCCATGTGGAAGGGAACACTTGGGCCAGGTAGGCTGACCAGACTGCAGTCACTACCCACCCTACCTGGTTCAGAGACGATGTCTGCTGCATGTGGCATCAAACATCATGGTGTGGAAGAGGTTGTCTCCCCCTGCCCACCCAGACATCCGTCCCTGCCCCCCAGTTCAACCTTTGGCAGGTGCTGTTTGTGCCAAAGTAGCTGTGGCAAGGGTGAACTCCCAAGCTCACTCTTCAGAGCTCATTTGTGAAACAGCAAATTCCAAACTGGAGGTTCCAGCAAGGAGGAAGCATGAGCTTAAGCAGGAAACTTCAAGGCGTTGCTGGATTTAAAGGGCTGCCTTTATAATTTCCTGATAATTTCCAGCATGCTGCTTCCTTCTGGTCTGAAACAAATGGACCTCAGCTTCCTGATAGACCCACAATGAGACCTCTCAGAAAGCTAAGAAGTTGTAGGCTATGAGACAACAAGCTTAGGGCCACCTTATTCAATCCTTCACATGTTCCATCTCTAAGGCACTTTGATTTTCCCTTTTTTCCCAGGAAGCTGCAGAGATGACAGCCTGTCTGTACTTGACACAGCAGCTACCATAAGGCAGGTCCCTTCCAGAGACCTGTCTTGAGCTGCAGCTCAGACCTCAAGACAAGCTCATCTGTTCATTACAGCCTGTTCTCCTGGTTTAGGAGGACAAAACAGCCCAAACCTGAAAACCCAAGGTGGAATAAAATTCCCAGTCACCTCCCTCTTCAGAGGCCAGCAGTCTGGATCACAACTTATTAGCTTCCCCAGATCCCCTGACTTGTTTTTAGGTTTGCCTGGGTAGCTGAGATCCACTTTTTTTTGAGCAAAATCACCACTTGCTTCTACCAGGCCAGACCCCAGTGGGTTTCTTTTCCTTGAGTGCCAATCTTTTCATAAGCCCAAATACAAATGATGGAAACGTTCTCCTGGTTGTATATCATCTTATCATCTTATGGCTTGCTATCTGCATAGAGAGGGAAGAAAAAAAGGGAAAATAGCCATCTTGTCTGTAGAAGGAATTTTTAGTGTCTCTACCATCACATACTCTTTCTCATGAGAGAGTAATAGACCCTCATGAGGGATGGGAATGGTAATGGGAAGCATTTTATGAATGTCCATACTAAAGATAAAATTCAGATATAAAGGAGATAGGAGTAGTGTTGTGGGAGGAGATCTCAGATAGGTTGGTTTTGAAAGAAGGACCTCATACTTAGTATCCAAGACATATGTATGCCCTCAGTGTGGCCCTGAAGATTTAACATAAGTATGCTGGGCCAGAGATCCATGCCCAAGCAGCTGCTCCACCATGCTCATTATGCAGAGACTGCCACCCCTACACAGCTACTTCTTACCCTCTGTCTCCTCTGGGAGACCCTGCCTTTGTAAAGCCACATTTCATGTGAGCCAGAACTAGAAATCCGATTCCTCTCATTCCAAGACTCTTAGCTATTCCAACACTCCCTCTCTGGTTTTAAGCAGAAATTGGTGCCTGCTGCAGATCTCTTCCCCTGAAATTTCTTCAGAAGTGTCACAAGAACTGAATTGTAATCACATGGATTTTTATGATGATATGTATTTATTATTTAAAAAAAAATAAATCACATCTAGCTCATTTCAATTCCACAGGATTAAAACCCATGCTTTAGCAGAGCACAACCTTTTCTATATATTATGCAAAAATTGTGATAAGTTCTTTCCTGTGAGAAAATACAAAAATGTCAATATTTTCAATCTTAAACCTCTGAGAGATAAATTAATTCCCAGAGACAACTAGATATTATGAATGGAAAGCAAACAGTAAGCATGGCATGACTCAGAAAAAAAGCAATGAAACTGCACATTCCTCAGTGAACTTGTGAATTATGCAAATAGAAAGTCAGAAATTGAACAGGCTTTGCCCTGGCATTGTAATTAAAGTTCTTGATTACCACTCAAGATGTTATAATATAGGTTTGTTAAGAGGCCTGCTTTATGTTTCCTGCTTTGATGGGATTAAAAGGTTTTGTGAAGTTGAGGAAACAACTGGCTTCCCTAAATGCAAACTGGATCCTGCATGTTTCACCTGAGTACACTCCAGAGTAATTTTTGGTGTGTTTATGTTTGTGTTGCTTACTCCTGTAAATGTCCCAGAGAATCTGCAAATTTCTTTCAAAGGCTTTTAGGAATTCTTCATATTCTTTAGGTATGGTATCTTTTTGAGGAATTCCTCTTTCCATGTTCTCAGAACAGCAGCTGAAAATCAATTATTATAACTCCCTTGTCACACTTGTAACTTTCTTTTCTCTTGTACTAAATGGTTCTCGTTAAATCACTCCCCCTATCTTAAATGCAAATTTTACAAAGAAGAAAATATTTTTTTTTATTTGTCATGGTTTTCCAGTTGTTATCTCCAGATTTAAAAAAAAAAAAAAGAAAGTAAAAAGAAAAAAACTCAAACATGACTGAGATGCTGAAGAAGAAGTCAAGTTCAAGCCAAGCTCGGAAGAGCCAAGCCAGTACAGGTCCGAGTCCTACAATGCACAACACTTCCCAAGGCCCCATTCACTTTATTCCCCGGGTTCCAGGAGGAACTTTGATTTGTTGATGAGCACAGCACTAAATACATATGGCAATTTTCTAAGTACAATGGATTCAGCATCCAAATTTCATTAAAATACGGTCATATTAAATAACTGAAAATGAGTAGGCAAATAATCTCATTGAGTGTCTATGATTATGTGTGATACTAAAGTGCAGAACATTAGTAAATACCACTGAGAAACTGACAGACATCAACATAGCAACTGGAATACAGTGTGTAGGGAAACTGCAAGGAAAAAATAGATGAAAAAGTCATTCAACTGTAATTAAGTTTTAGCAAATGGTTTGTTGCTCTGCATATTATAAAAATGGGGTTTCAAAACCACAAAGAGCTCTTTATTGTCATTTTTCTCATGAGTCTTTTCGAGAAAATCTAAATTCAACCCTTTTTTTTGGTCATGATAGCTGATCTGGACTTGATCTTATATCCAAAATCTACAAGTGTATTCCAGGTATACCAAAGGTAAAATAATATGTCAGATACAATCATAAAAGATGTATTAACATAGATACATCTGCGTATTTAACACAAACATATATTTTCAACCCTACATTCAGTGAGAAAATCTACAGCAGAAAACCAAGCACAGGTTCTTGCCTGTACAGATTTCCAATTCACCCACATTCACAGATCCCCATTGCTCAGACAAGCAAGATAGCTCTAGGTCACCTCTCTTGGCCTCTTGGACTTCCTCCTGTTATTGCAAGGTAAAGGCTGCTGGTGAGAACACATCAATTCACACACACACAAGCTGCTCAGTAGGGCTGTGCTGATGTGCTGCTGAACTAGCTCCCATCCTTCATGGCCAGGCTCACACAACAGGCTCCTCATGTGAGACCATTTGGTGTGTCAGTGCTGAAACACTACCACACCTGTCCCTGTCCCTGCGTCCTTCCTGGTGCGGAGCTAAAGTCTCTTTCCTCTTGGCTTCAGACTGCTTGATACTGCCAACAGGACATTTTAGCAGTTAGCATTTGCACAGAATTTCCCAGATTTAGACCAAAAATTCACTGAATGTCATTGCAGTGACAGTTACCCCTTCCTGGCTCCTTATCAATAAGGCAAGGTTAAAAACTCCTGGCATGTTCTTCGCCACATCACCCTGAACAGATGGACAAGGGCCAGTTGCTGGGGCAGGAGCTGGAACTGGTCCCCGCTGGTGCTCAAGGAGTGCAGCACTTTCTGCAGCGGACTGAAGGCAGAGACCATCAGGCACCGGCACATCCTCCCCAGTGCCCCTGGTGGAATCCATAAAGCCCTCACATTTTTCTGCCAAACCAACTTCAGGCCCAGCTGAATATAGGAACAACTGACCCCAGCACAAGGGATTCTGGTAGTCATGTGATATGATCTGGGAATTATTCTAGTGAAGATACAGCATGATATGGCAGCCTGAGGCAAAACAGCAGATTGTCAGCCCCTGTTGTCTCAGTCATTCAGCTGCCACCAGTGCTGGCAAGATGCAGGGCAGCTGTGCAGAATGCTGCTTCGGATGTTGAAGGCTTCAGATGCCTGGAAATGCCCTGAGGCCCTTCAGGTAAAAGTCTTGCTTCATCGGGTAGCAGCATTCGAAGCAAACAGTTTTCCAACATCAGCAGCTGCTCATTTCATGGTCCATCAAACCGGCTGATGGCCTCAGCTGGGTGCAAATCACCATGGTCCCTGCCTGGCTGGCCACGGCATGCCTCAGAGATGCTCCATCTCTTCTGCTGCTTTCTCAGTGCCACCTCCTGGGCCTGGAGCAGAGGTGCCCTCTGGTGGCACCCATGGAGCTCTGTCATCGCTCTGCATCGGTCCATGCTCCTGCTCCTGGTCTCCGGGTCTCTGTTTGCCACGAGCGTCTTCCATTGCACATTCCATAATCTTCCTGTAGGCTGAGATTAGGCTGGCTCACATGTAGTTCCCTGGGTTCTCTTTTTTTTTTTTTTTTGCCTTGAAGGTAATTCTGACTCTTCTCTTTTCTCTGTTTTCAAGGATCTCTATTACCATTTTATTTTCTTTACTTCAGAGAATCCTAGAATAGTTTGGGTTGGAAGGGACCTTAAAGATCATTTGGCTCTAACCTCAATGCCATGGGCAGGGACACCTCCCACTAGACCAGGTTGCTCAGAGCCCCATCCAGCCTGGCCTTGAACACTTCCAGGGATGGAGCATCCACAGCTTCTCTCAGCAACTTCTAGTCTCATAGCCCCTCTCAGTCACCTGTACACACACCCCTCCTGATTTGCCATACTCCTCTTGGCCATGCTATTTGCCATAATCTTTTCCTTCATGAATCTGTCCAGCTCCTGGCTGTTCTTCCTGCCCTCTCTCATGGTAGGATCCATGTCCGGAGGAGAAACTCTATGTGCCTGCCTTCAGCTTACCCCCATTAGGAATAGTTTGAGAGAGAAAAAGAGTTTTCCAGAGCATTTGCTTTCACTGAAGCTACTGTGAGATTCAGGCCTCATGGAAAACTCCCTGCCCTTAACTGTATAAAAATTTTCCCTACTCTTCTATAGAAGCAGCATCAGGAATTTGGCTCAGGGAACCAGGAGTGTGTAAGGAAATCAGAGATAATGCATCCCCTCAAGAACCTAGAAATAGTTTGAAGGCTGCTGATTTCCTTCATGTAGAAGAGCAGTAAGAGAAGAGGAAAAAGGAGGAGTGAAATCAAATGTGGGGATCCAGGAATAAACAAAAGAGGAGAACCAACTTTGCCACCCTGAATATAAAAGTCCTGGATGGAAAGTTAGGTCCAAGTTTTTGACAGCAATTTCTGCTCTCAGGGTTCAGATGACAGTGAACCACAAAGTACAGGCTCTCAGAAGACTATTCCATCTTAAACAGTGATAAACTAGACACTCAACTTTTAAAGCACATTTCTCCATTGAAAAGGACATATTACAAAAAAGCTTGTTCTCAGAAGCTGAATGGTGATGCTGAGCTGAGCTGCTTAAATACTCTTCAGACCCTTTGAGGGCAAGGCCATGACAAAGAAATACCCATGCACTGTCATTTCTGTGTATCATCATTTTTGTGACATGGCTCTCTCTTTAGCACTTTTAACCAGGCTGATGCTCTGGCAGAGGCCCATCTTAGATCATGACCACTTTAAAAAATGAGTGTAACAAAAATTTTAATTGTTCCAAAAAGAACAGTGAAGCAAATGTAGTTTTTGAGTAGAGCTTGACATTCCATGTCAGTCATCCAACTGAAAATCCACTTCACTGAGCCAAGCATTTTGCTTAGACATCAAAAGCATTAAATAGTTTCTTCACTGCATTCTCTGACCCTGCACTGAAGGCAGTACACACAGAAAATACATTATTGCCATAGGGAAACAAGGAAATGCTGGGGGTTATGCCCAAATTTACATTGTGCAAGCTACAGTGAAGTAGAAGTTAGTACAGAAATCAAACTACCTCATAAAACAGAGGTCATTGA
Source organism: Anabacerthia variegaticeps (assembly GCA_035583185.1). Taxonomy (NCBI): domain Eukaryota; kingdom Metazoa; phylum Chordata; class Aves; order Passeriformes; family Furnariidae; genus Anabacerthia; species Anabacerthia variegaticeps. The sequence continues at coordinate 77,822,549 of JAWWEW010000078.1, read as the reverse complement.
CTATGAACAACCTGCAAAAACACTGACCTTTAGACCATAGCTCACTTTCAACTGGTCATCTTTTTTCCTGTTGCAGCAAACATTTGAAAAAAAAGTAATGACAAGTCATTAGAAATCTAAGTCCTTCTGTACTTCTTTCCTAGTCACTGCAACAGAGGCAGAGGCAGTAGCACAGGTTGTTGACCATTCTCCCTAAAAAGCACATTCTCTTTTTGGCAATGCTCCCTGTTTTAAATGAAGTAGAACTGAACCCTGCCCTGAGGAGCTCAATTTAATTTGGTTGGCAGTCATAACCTTCAATAACATCTGGAAGGTCAAGATAAAGGTTTCTGGCAAAACAAGATTGTTTCTGCTAAATACTGAGGATAATCCCTAACTGCTGTCATCTGTAAGGATATTTTTACAGATTTTAGAAGACAGAAGTGCCAACATGTCCTCAGAAGTACTTCTAAACAGTAACTGACAATGGTAACATTTCACACCACACCCTCTATTACCAAGGAGAACAAGGTTCTAGAATTATGAAAAAAAAAAATTAAATTCTAATCTAATGACACAAATACCTAACTGCCTAAAACTTTTACTTGAAGATAACAAAAATGTTTTAGGTAAAGAATAATATGCTTCAAATTATATTGCAGTTACTAGGAATGGGATATTCTAGAAGACAAATGCAGCCTTTTATTTTGGTTTGGTTCTGTTTGGTTTGGTTTGGTTTGGTTTGAACACAGGAGTCCTCCGCAATGTAAATGCAGCCAGAGAGCTCTGAAATCGCAAGTAGACTAATAACAGCCATTGGCTCCATTCTCAGCATGACAGCAGGATCCAAACCAAGCTGATAGGGCCTATGTTTTAAACAGAAAATCCACTGTAACTAATACATATGAAAAGACTGCTGATGCATTTAAGAAATGTAATTTGGTGATGCTCATTCTGCAGATCTTGAGAAAAGTTGTGAAGTTCTGCAAAATACTTCTTTACTGCATGGAAATGATAGGTGTCAATCCTCCAAGTATTACTGAGCTTCTTGAAATGTAGATGTATATAAACAGCCTTGATTGTCTTCTCTGTCAGACTTATAAAACAGTGATTTTTTCAGTAGTATTATTTTAGACTAGCTTTTTTACACTCTAGTTAAACCTCACCTCTGCCTTAAAGTGCTAGTGGGCATAGTGTCTTTCTTGGTTGAAATATTAATAATTCATACGACAAACTCCAGTGCATAGCCAAGCATCTCCTCAGAAACACTTCCTAAAATAAGTAGATCTGGAGCCTATATCATGGCTATGGTCTGATGGTGCTGAGCCATTATGTTCATCCCTAAATTTATGTTCAGTGCAGTAATGCTACACACTTTATAGAATAGAGTAGGTGCACAAAACATGAATCACAAAGTCACATTTTCATCCAGGAAATTTGATTCCTCTGGTAGCTATTATTATTATTAGCCCAGGTTCAGTAAGAAGCAAACACCAGCTGAAGGGAAACACATTGGTCAGTACTTCATGTACTGAGGCTTCAGAGTCAGTATTTAGAATCAGTGCAAGAGCCTGGGCCATTCTCCTGGTGCAGGAGTAAATGTTATTGCACACACAATACTTGCAAGACTACTTGTCTCCATCTTCCTGTCAGGAACCTGCTGCCACAGCACCTGCCTGCTGGTTAGGGATGGCTCATGAGCTGTCATAGCAAAACAGCCAGTGGTGAGGAAGCACATCCTCTAAAGTCCCTGCAGCACATGGGGAAGATCCAGACTAGAGTGGCTATTGTTTTGGTAGTCCACGGACCTCTGTGCTTTCTCATGGTGTCAGGCTAATTTTTCATAGGCCATACTTTGTGCTACATGAGTGCCTGCCCTAACAGTTCTTCTGCCACAGAAGCTCTAGGCCACCCTAGTGGTGGCTCATCATTTAGGAACCAGATACATGTTCACTCCAAATACTGCCTGGATTTTCAAGACAAGCTGACATCCATTTGGTTTTCCTTAAGATAATCCATTATGTTTTCCACATTTCTCTGCAACTTGCTGTTCATAGCCTGCTGAACCAATTTTGCAGTGTGAGTGAGATGAACAGCCAAGGGAAAAAAGTAGGACCGCACTGAAAAAAAACACCAAAAAACTCATTATGAAAATAAATGCATTTTGAAATGTTCATCTAAATAAAAACTGAAAAGCAGTAGCTTTTGCTGTTTGGCTTTTTCAATACTTTTAACTTTCAAAATAACTCTAAAAATATAAGGGAATCATTTTTATGAAGCCAATGTATTTGTTCAGTGCCTTTTGGCACTAATTCTTGACCTTGTTGAGAGTCAGAAGCTAATAACAACTTTCTAATATCCTTCTCTTTACCAAAAGCAAAAGTTACTGAAGCCATGGGTATTTCTCAGGCAAAGAACACCTAACACAATACTAAATAGATGAGGATTAATAACAGGTTCACCAAAAACACCAAGAAGGTTGAGAGACATTTCATTCAATTTAACTTACAATGAAATAGCATATATAATTTTTCCTGTTTAAATTATAATGGTCTGCCTTCAGCTTTTGTTTACTGGTAAGCTATTGTGTAGCCCATACTGAACCACTGAGTAAGAACAAAATTTTGGTATTAATTATCTCTAAATGCTGAGAAGAGGGTAGACGTGTAATGTTTGTTAGGTAATTTAAATGGCTGAATAGACAGATACAGATGGGAACGAAATTATTCACTGGCAACATACAGCAACTCCTTTCAAAAGCTTTCATCTAATTTAAAGAAGCCTAACATAAGAGACCAAAATTGGAGAATTATACAGATTAATCTTGCCATGGCCTTTTGAATGTGAGTTATAATTTAGAGTCTTTTATAATTTATATTTATTGCAGCACAGTAACAATAAAGTAACCAATAATGGTTACATTTCTGGGAAATAAGGAGTGGGATTTACAAAAGTACATGGAAATTAAAGTGCCCCATTTCTTTGCTTTTTCATCTGGTTTTTTTCATCAATTTTTCCTTGTTCAGACACAGTTAATATTACAGCATTTCTCATATCCTCAGTATTATGCTGGCACTTTTTTAATAGACCAAGATAATTTGTTCACATAAAAGTGAGCTTATTTTAAAAATAAAAGGTGGGGGTTGTTTAAGTTGTAAGTGGGAGTTCTTCCACCTTGCCTTTCTGAGAGGGAGGACATAAGAGCTGGGTATGGTAGCATAGCCCACAAGTGTTTTATTGCAGGAGTTTAGTGCAATTATACAGCTACTGGAGAGCAGCCACACAAAGCCTGCACTTTTTCTTTAATTTTTTTGCTTATACAGGCCTGTATCATATACCCCACGAGCGTGAACAAGGTAATCTTGAAGGTACTAACGTGGTTACAGTTTAGAAAAATAAAAGTGCATGTGCAGCCTCTGCACTGTAAGTGCAAGCTTGAACTACCATCCACTCTGCTGCTGACACAATAGCCGAAGGCTTAATGCAAAGGATTTAATGACTGGCTGGATACAAAGGGTCATATGGTAAAGAGAACTGAAAGTTGCTACAACTTGTTGATCAACTAGAGGGGTTAAAATAGCTGCCACAATGACAAACTAAAACAATACACGTGTACATTTCATCAGTATAGAATTCCTATTTGCCCTGAATAAAATTAGTTTGTTTTCTTCCTCAACAATGTTCCTGCCAACTCACCAGAGACCAACCTACAGCTTTCTGTGCACGTGGCAGAGTACAAAGTTTTAATGCATGCTGCCTCAGCTATTTAGGCCAGCAAGACCTGAAAACATAAATGACTAAGCTAAGAGAGATTTTGTGCTTTACTGAACCATTTACTAGTTCTGTTGGAAAGTTCTGGCTGTGAAAGGCAAGATGGGATTTGAAGAAGAGCACAGATAACTGCTTGCCCCTGAGGAGGTGGAGGATAAGGAGAGCTTTTTCCAGGGCTGTTTATGCATTCCTGATCCCTGGAGCACTGACCATCCCAAAAGCCTGGCCGACTTCACCTGGGAAGGCAGTGCTTCTCTTTGAGTTCAGAGTAGAATCTAGAACTGATTCTGGCTACATTTTGTGTGACTCCCATGCTCCTCCCTGACAGGGCCGCTGCCCTCAGCGCAGACCCACCTGCCCGCCAGCCTCTGCTGCTGCCCTGACTCCACCACCAGCTCGCTCCCACCTGCCAGGGTGGGGTCAGGGGCTGACAGAGGTTCAAGACCAAGAGCTGGGTCCTGCACTTTGATCACAACCCCATGCAGTGCTACAGGACAGGGCAGAGTGGCTGGAAAGCTGCCCGGCAGAGAAGGACCTGGTGGTGCTGGCTGACAGCCAGCTGAACGTGAGCCAGCCGTGTGCCCAGGTGGCCACAAAGGCCAGTGACATCCCGGCCTGTACCAGGAACAGTGTGGCCAGCAGTGTGCCCGGGGACGGGATTCTTGCCCTGCACTCAGCGCTGACGGGGCTGCACCTCGAGTGCTGTGTCGAGTGCTGGACCCTCGGTTCAGCAAGGGCACGGAGGCGCTGGAGCGAGTCCAGAGAAGGGGAACAAAGCTGGTGAAGTAGCACAGTTCTGATGAGGAGCAGCTGAGGGAGCCGGAGAAGAGGAGCCTCAGGGATGACCTTATCGGTCTCTGCCCGAAGGGAGGTTGGAGCCAGGTGGGGTTTGCGCCTTCTCCCAGGCAGGCAGTGACGGGGTGAGGGGACACAGCTTTAAAGTGCACAGGGGAGGCTGAGATTGGACTCTGGGGAGAACTTCTTCACAGAAAGGGTGATCAGACATTGGAACGGACTGCCCAGAGGGGTGCTGGGGTCACCATCCCTCAGGCGTCCCGTGGAAGACCGTAGGTGAGGTCACGGCTGGGTCACTGTTGGGCTCTTTCACCCGTGACCGCGCGGCCCGGCCCGGCCCCGCCGCCCGCTCACCCTGCGGGCCTGCCCCTCTCCCTGCGGGCCCCACCCCCCGGCCCCGCCGCCCCTCCCGGGCCTGCCCCTCTCCCTGCGGGCCCCACCCCCCGGCCCCGCCGCCCCTCCCGGGCCCGCCCGGTCTCCCTGCGGGCCCCACCCCCCCGGCCCCACCGCC
>JAWWEW010000078.1:77794015-77817393 GCA_035583185.1 Anabacerthia variegaticeps | reverse complement strand
GCCGCCAGCCTCCCCCGCCGCCCCCGCAGCAGCCCCTCCGGTCTCCCCGCGGCCGTCCCGGTGCCAGCAGGCGGCGCTCAGCGCGGCCGCCCCGCCCCGCCCGCCGCGGTCACACCACCCGCCCGCCCGCCCGGCCGGCGCTGCGTCAGCCCGGCAAGATGGAGACGGCCGAGGAAGGTACGGCGGGGGCGCCGCGGGCCGCAGCGCTGCCGGGGCAGCCCCCTCGGGCCCGGGAGCGGGGGCGGGGAGCGGGGGCAGTCACCGCCCGGCGGGACAGGGCGTCCCGGCGCTGCAGGTGCTGCCCGGGCCGCGCTTCCCCCGGGCCGGGCCCGCGGGGGTCGGGCCGAGCCGGGGCGGGCCGGGCCGGGCAGGGGGGGCAGTGCGTGAGGCACTGCGCAGAGCCAGCGCCTTACATAACAGCGGGGCGGGGGCGGTGCTGCGGGAACACCGGGGGCACCGGGAACACCGGGAACACCGGGAGCGGGGCCGGGCCGGGCCGGGGCGGCTGCGCCTTTTCTCGGGGCGGGCCGTGCCGTGCCCCGACCCCCCGAGCCTGCCCGGCCCGGTAACCCAGCGGGCCTCACATGTCCGCCCGCGGCTGCACAGCCACAGCAGCTGCTGCTCCCTCTGCAAGGTTAACTTTGTGAGGTGTGCTGCAAGAGCTGCTCCCAAAAATCGAAATATGCCGCAGCTTATGTGTTTCTCTGTCTTTTCTGCAGTAGACTAATGTATAGTAACTGATTTTTAAAAAAGAAGCTGTCAAAGAGACCACAGTGGGTTTGTTGTTTGTTTTTTTTTAACGTGTAGTTTCCATTTTTAAGGGCTTTACTTGAGATCAAATGTGAGTATACTTTGTCAGCATTTTTGCTCTTCTTGGATAATCACAGAGATCATTAGGGTTGGAAGGGCCCTCTGGAAATAATCTACTCTGACTCCCCTACTAGGGCAGGGTCACCTACAGCAGGTTACACAGGAATGCATCCAGGTGGGTTTTGAATGTCTCCAGAGAGAGAGAGGGACTCTCTCATTGAGGGACTGCGTAGTTCAGGATGATACTGGAGAACTTCCATAAACCAGGACTTCATATTGCAGCACAAACCAAAATAAATAAAGGATGTGTGTTGTGCTGTGTTTATTTTAGTATTTGATCTTTGTTTGTAATCTTAAGTAATAGGGACAAACACATATTGCAGTAGCTAGGCAGTTCCAAGAAAAGTGTTTTGGGTCTTGGCTTTTCTTGCTTTGGCATCATTTTGCAAGTAGCTTTTTGTCTGCTGTCACTTGATTTTCCAGCTTGAGAGGATTAAAAAAAATAAATCTAGAAAAACATGAAACACTGGATGGAATGATAGCACCTTTGTAGTAATGTCCCTTGGCTTGTGCTGTAGACATCTTTAATACTCATGAAAACTGATGGTTTATCAAAATATTAGTGGCTTTAAAATCTAACATTAAAAAAGGCTTGCTTAAACTCTGTAGACCACTAGTCACTTACACTGATTAAATGAGCAAAGTGAAACTTTGATCACTTGGCCTCTGGTTGCCCAGAAAACCTGGATTTTTCCAAGCTGTGAAGTGAATACTCAGAAATGACCGGCTGATTTTTCACTATTCCAGTAGCTGGTAAACCCATCTCAGTGGACTTAATTCAAGCAGCAGCATAGTTGATAATTTCTTAGAGGCTGTTACCAGTGGTAGACTTTGATCATACCTGACTTAAGTAGGTGAACAGCAAGACCAGGAGGAGAAAGAAAAGAGGGTTGTTAGTTACATCTTAAGGCATTGTCTTCTTTAACTAAACCTTTGTGTTAAACTCTACACTTAGAATTTAGACTTTTCTGGGTTTTTATTTATAAACACACATATATATGCAGGCTTAGGTTTTATATTGTAGTCTTAGCAATGTTATCCTCAAAAGCTCTGAGGAGTAGGATGAAAGTAACTAGTCTGTATGCTCACTTTCCATAAATACAACTAGAATGTTACAACTTCTTCTACAGTTTCAAACCTCAGTTCCCACTATTAGACCTTCACACTGCTTGCCAGAATGCCAAAGAGACTTCCCAAGGTTAGAAAGCTTTAAACACCATTGCCAGTAGCAAAGACTATGTTAGTGTCATAAGAAGGAGTCCATGCTCTCTAATATTGTGTGCCTGAGCTTCTGCTGCACGACGTCAGATGGACTTTCCTAACTACTGATAGTCTGATAATGATATTATGGTCACTGTTGTTCTGGTGGGGTTTCTGTTTGACTGACTTGTCCTGTGGAACTAGAAAACTGAACTGGATGGTGAGAGCGCAGTTAAGAGAGGCAGTGTAAGGTCATAATGGCCAGATCTAAGTGGGAGCTACTTCACCTCACAATAACTTTGAGAGTTGCTTCTCTGTAGCAACTGAAAGCAACAGGTACCAGGTTTTGCAGATGACAGGTGATTTTGGTTCTTTCTAGTTAAATCAGTTTGTTGTTAAATAACATAATCTTCACTTTTTGGTATAGCAGTTTTGAAATTCAGAGGGGATAGGCAGAGAATCATTCTTGTGGGAACAGGAAGGAACTGTATTATTCAAGGTAATTTTTTTTCTGAGACACTTGCATGATGAACAGGATGCAAAGTGTATGTACACACAGAAAAATGGTGACTGTTGCACAGTGGAATTCCCTCTGAACGCAGCAGTAGGTCATAAGGTACATAGCTTTACATGTTGACCCTAAGTGGTGTTTATTGATTTGAAGCTATTGACTGCTTAACAGTCCAGACCATTACACTCCTAATGTGTTTATTTGGATTTTTAAAACAAGTCGTAATATCTAGAAATTCTCATAGCCTTTGAAAAAAATAAAATTTAGGTTTAACTTAACCTTAACTTAGGTTTAACTTATGTAAGTTAACAAAGGCAGTCCTTTCTCAAATACAGAATTAGTTTGCTTTCAGTAATGCAAATTATGGGTTTTTTTCCCAACAGTTTCCAGAATAAGTGAACAGTTGGCTGTGAAAGTCAAGAGGCCATTAATGAGCAGATTCAGAGAGCAATGGATGTCTTTCAGGGAACAGTGCGCTTTTAACTTGCTTTCTTTGGTGCCAGAGAGTATCCTTAAAGCAGTGGTTTCACGTCCTGTCTCTTGTGCTGGTTCCAGTGTTTGTTTGGCCCTTTGTGAGGCTGATCCAGCATACAAAGGTGTCAACTTGCTGCAGTGAAACAGCTCTGTTGGAAAGAATGCGGGAGGAGGTGGGCATGCCACAGCGAGTGGTAGAGCCTGCCTGTCAGCTGAAGAGACCTGTCCTGTGCAGCCGTCTGGAAATGCCCTCTGATAAAAGAATCATTTGTTAGGTGAAGTGGTAGTTCTGGTCATTCTTGTCAGCAGAGAAACCAGGGACTCCTGATGTTTGCAGTGATACGTTGTTGCTCAATACCTCTGCGACAGAAACGCTCGTTATTTCTCTTTGTAGCATCATTGATGTGATGTTGAATACTCGTTTCTGTTAATTCTAAGTTTTGGTGCTGCGTGAACGAATTAAATCAAATATCACTTTTATAGATAGAAAGTAGTTTGGTTTTTTTTCCCTTTAGAATAACTTGAATTCTTATGCTTTATATGCAGAAACTGTTCTAATAATGTGTAAACTATGGATATGGTCATACTGTGCCTTCTTTATAGAAAAAGAATTTAATTGGGTATCTTTTGGAACTTTTTGTAGAAAAGTGTTAACTTTTGAAGATTTCAGCCAAGAACAAAGATAGGTGACTCAAACTAGAAGTTGCATATTTGCAGTATCCTTACATCAGTACTTTCAGTTGGTATTTTTCTAACAGAGATCTCTGGTATGTATGTTGCACTCTTGCAGATTTGCTGGTTGTTACAGGAATAATTAACAAAAGAGAAAATCTTAAGCTCACATATTCTATAAAAATGGGCATTTTTTGTTCATTTCCTGAATAAAAATAAAAGGAGGAGAAAAGGGAAAATACCATGTCAATATGCAGATAAAATACTTGATTTTTATTTCTGTTTAGTGGTGTGTTTAAATGCTCTGGTTGACTGAATGGTACTAAAATATATGTTCTTTAGAGGGAGAGATCTATGCTCACTTGATTGTCCACAAAATATCTGCAACCTTTAGTTGTAAGAAAACATCAAAAACTGGGAATAAAGAAGGTAGAGGACCTATTGAAATATTGCTGTAATTATTAAATAAGAAACAGAAAATGTCTTTTCTCTCATGACTAGCTGCTAAATGCTTGGTTTTATTCAACTTGGGTAGCAAACTCACAAAATGCCTATGCCTGTTTATCATGATGGGGTTTTTTCCTTTCATCAGGAACACCAAGGAAACACAGCAAATGACTTGTCTAGTAATTGGTGGACATTATTAAATCTCTTCTGCTCAGCCTCTGTTTAACTTGTTCAAAACTCAGATGGAATTTTTCCATTTCTAAGTCTCCACTTTCAGGAATATTATCCTAAATGGTTTGTATGTTGTTTTAGCGATAACTTTCTGGGTAAAAACCACCTCCTCCTGCATTTTTACTGTGTCTGTTTCCTAGAAATCTTAAAAAGATTGTAAGACATGTCTTGAGTTTTTATAACATGATCAGGCAGATAACATTCTTGTTGCGCTTTCTGGTAATCTCTTGGTCTTTGTCTTGCATCAGATGAAATCTCTTTCATCCTCTTTTACTTTATTCTGGCTTCATTTTGCTACATGGCAAAGTTTCTAGAATGTAATTATATGATTGCCTTGTAAATTTGAGTTCTGTAAGCAGTAGTGTAATCTCTTTGTCCTTATCAGCAGATATATGCAGAGTCTGTCGGTCTGAAGGAACTCCTGAGAAACCCCTCTATCATCCATGTGTGTGTACTGGCAGTATTAAATTTATTCATCAGGAATGGTGAGTTCTGTCTGTAGGTTTCTTAATTTTTTGGTTTTTTCTAATTAAAATACATTAACATGTTTCTAAAAACAATTCCAGAGTCTTAAAGGTTGACTGGTAAGAAAAATCCAATTTTCAGTGGAAACATGTTAGGGGTTTTGATGTTTTTTCACGTGATTTACCATTCACAAAAAAATTCATTAATGTATAAAGAAATACTGATAACTGTTTGTGTTTGGGACTACAGTCCTGATCATATGTCAGCTTTATCAAAACCAAGCAGAAAAAGCAGTGTGTTGGGGCTTTTTCTGCCCACTTACATCTGTGAACAGAAAGAACATCTAACTTCATAGCAAGAAATAAAAATACCCTAGTCATTTTGAAGTGTGTTTTATCAGGAAGTGCTAAAGTGAAAACTGTAGGTCTGGTCTATAACACACATTCTTTTTGATGGTATTTTAATAGCCATTCTTTCACAAATACCACAGTTCTAAATCTTGCCTGTGTGCATCTATATGTCATATTTTGAAGTATGTCTAAGAACTGATGTCACTAGTGGGTGTCCATGCCAGGATATGTGCTTTGATCAACAACGTACTTCAAGAATGTACTTTATCAGTAATGGAAGTGATGTATGTCAGCTTACCTTTTTTTCACTTTATTAAATCCATTTAGGCCATCAAGGAAATTTTAAAAATGTTGTAATTTAAGTCTTGCTTGACAGTACTAATATGCTGATCTTTGTGTGAAAACAGAGAATTGGGAGATGTTTTCCTTAAAGGAGGGATAGGGTAGAGGGATATACAATATGTGTTAATATGATCACTTTTTATTGCAGCTTAGTTCAGTGGCTTAAACACAGCAGAAAAGAATACTGTGAATTATGTAAGCACAGATTTGCTTTCACACCAAGTAAGTTATGTTTTACTGCTCCTATTTTTTCAGAATTGCTTTTTTTTTTAGTATGTATGAAGTGATTACTTTTCATTCAGCATGATAGATCCAAACTTGTGTTTTAACTTCTATATTCTTATTTGAATTGCAATTCTTATGCATATTATTGCAGACTGTGTGAAATGTTTAAATAATGGATACTTTGGTTCTTTCATAATCTTGCATGAGACATAAAAGAAGTATTATTCTGTACCTTTTCTGACAGCCTCATTCCCGTTCTTTTGTTGCCAGCATTACAGTGTATGGCATGTTTTCAGCTTCATTGATAAATTTGAGTGTTTGCAAGTCTGAATGGGAAAGTGAAACCATAGCAAAATTTGAATTTGAAAACCACTATTCTGTTACCTCTGAACAATCTGTCTGCAAGACTACCGCTTCAGTCAGTTTCAGTTCAAATGATCTTGACAGATAATGCAAATTATGATTATTCCCCTTAAGTTTCAGTCAAGATGCAGTAACTACTGAGTATTGCATTGCCTTTTATATTAGGTACAACTAAATAGGTTAGGCAATTTATGATGAGGAATTACTGTATCTTTATATAGTTCCTGGAGGATTCTTAATTACATTTTAACTGATTGTAGTAGAAATAGGTGAGGTTGTTTCTCTTGGTGGCAGGCTAGGCTCATTATTTAGTATTGCCAACTTACTGCCTGTTGAGCAGGTAAAGTGGGTTTTATACTATATTTTTGTCTTTACATTTACCTCTGCTGATTTATTCCTTACAACTGCTGAACTCAGTTCTTCATGGTGAAGATATGTAATTTTTTATTTTTTTTTTTTAAAACTGATGAGTATCTGCACTGTAGAAGCTGTCTTGAATTGGGAAAAAAAATGGTGGTTTGACTATTTCAGGTGTATAGTACAATAAAAATCAAAGCTCCTTTTCAGGGTAGCTGGTTGCAATTAGGAGGAGAGAACACGCATCCCATTTCCTGCTCCCCTTTCACCTTTTTTTGATTTGTTTGTTTGTTTGTTTTTGGGGGTTTTTTCCAACTAGTTTTGTACTTCGATAGAGGAAACTGAGGCTAAGGTGGTTTAGTTCATGCATCTTCTTTTCCAAAAATCCAGTGATGCATCTTTCTTCTGGATCTTGAAACTCAGTATTTTTTGCATTTCTGCCAAGAATTAATTAAACACTTTATACCAGCAGTGAAATGTACAATATTAACTCTCTCTTATGAGGATAGTAGCATATTGCTGAACTGCTTGCAGTTTTATTTGTTAAACATGTTTATAAAGGCATTATATTGGTTCTCTGTGGAAGCTTTGCAAATTAAGAGTGATCCCCAGTTATTAGCCACTTTAAAAATTGCATTCTGCTACTAGGTCCTCTACAAATTTAGTATGCAAGATCAGAAAATGGCATTTCAGTGATTTATTACTTGTTAGGAAGAAAGAATACTTTCTGGTTTTGTATGAAAAAGAAATACAAAAGTGTGCAGTGTTTACCTTAGGATCTAGGAGAAAAGAGGATGAGACATTCTAAATGAAATACACTTTATGCGCGTGTTACTGTTGATAAGAGGAAGCTTAGTCACTGCCCTTATCAACAGAGGTGTTCCTGCAGAAGTTAATCCTTGACTGACATAGCTGTTACCAGCACAGCTTGTAATGCAGTTGTAGGTTACAGACATGAGAAAACACAGTTGAGTTACTCTGGCTTGACAAGTTACCATTTGCCATAGGAACTTTGAAATTGGTAATAAGTGAACCTCTTTCTTCTTCCACATCCAGCCTCTAGGAAAGGTCTGTTTCTCCTCCTGTCACACACTTGCCACTCCCTGACTGAGCAGCCTCAGCTGATAATGTTTTCTTTTTGGCTTTCCACATTGCAGTGTACTTTTTCCCTACCAGGCTGTGCACAGTGGTAGCATGTCAGGAACCCTGCACAGATTCCTCCTGCCCTCTCTACCCAGTGTGTCTTGCTTCATTGTTTTGTTTGCACCCAGCAGTGGTGCTGTGGTTCCCTGAGTTTGTCTTACCCCTCTCCTTTGGAAGGTAATGCGACTGTCCAGTCTGGAAGCTGAATCTGCTTGTGGGAGTTGGGAAAGGGTCACAGGTGCTGGAGAATGATAAAGTAGAAAAGGGATTGATGTATATGCCAGTCATCGCAAGCAAAGTTGGATCTGGCCTATAACGATGCCAGGTGTAATGCACTTACACATAAGTTAATTCACTTCAGGATGTGGTCTTGTAAACATATGTGCATAATTAATATCTGTGCTTCAACAGACAGGCACTAAGTTGAGCATAATAGTGCAGTAATACCAGCGACTCCTCTCTTATTTAGCTTGGTTTGCTTGTTAAGCCTGGTGATGTCATTCTGTGAAAAATGTTCCCTTGCTAGTATAATTTTTTAAGCATGAAGTATTCATAAACTATTTCTAGTGCATTTGTTCTTTAAGTTCTGTAACATCTTCTGATTTCTTTAGCACCTGAACTGCTAGTTGAGTTACTGTTTGGAAGGAAGGAAGGAAAGAGGAGAAGGTTCAGCTTGCATCTTGGCAGGACTGCAAAGGAATAGGTTTTTCTTTTGAATAATAGGATCATTCTCTAAATGTGTTTGGTCATGTAGGCCAATGACACAATTTTCAAATGCATGCTTTGAAGCTAAATTTTTAATGTTTCAAATTTAATTAATTTTTTGCAGTTCTTAAAATTAATACAAATTTTAAAAGTAAAAAGTAGCTTTGGACATTTTTTAATTATGTCAAAGTGCTCGTTCATTTTCAACTCTCAAGTTTTCTTGTGAGTTTTTAAAGGGCAACTCCTTTGTATTCTTTTCCTCTCCATATGTGCTTTCCTTTGTCATGTGCAAACATGCACTTCTATTGATGTCACACTAAACATTCATAAGCACTGACCCATGAAAGAAGGTGAGGCTGTATTTCCCAAGAAATATAGTTTTCAAAACTCTTCCTTTCTGTAGAAGGTAATGTTAACATAGATATTGTCAAAACCACAAATACAGAATGTGACTAGATGATCTTGATCCTTGGCTGGAGATTGGAATTGGTTAATTCCTTCACTTCCTATGTAGCTTCATTGCTTGTAAGTGATTGATACAATGTCAGAAGCTTAGTTAATATAAAGACTGTAAAACCGAAGGAAGTAATATGGGCAGGTGTTCTTCCATTTATGAATTATTATAATCTGACATAAGCTTTTGATTTGTGCATGCAGAGTTACTAATTGAAGGCTTACATGCACCACGGCCTCACTATTTGTACTATTCCTGCCTAGTTACTATTCTTCCTCTTTCTTTTTGCTTGCTGCCTTTGTTCATGGGTAGCTGTTAAAATGAAAATTTGTTGGATCAGGAACACAAATGATTCACGGTTCCTGAGAATCATTTGGATTGATTGAGGTCCTAAGATATCCTATAGTACACTGAGATTCTCCACATTAAATACTTAAGGTTGGGTTTTTTTCAGTTAACTCAGTAATTTTCAATTAATCCAAACCTTGATATTTTTGATCGTCTTAAAACCTTCCAGATAAGACTAGCATAGATAGCTTAATGTGGAAGAGTTCATGGCTTATAGATATTAAGGTAAAGGAATAGGAGTATCACTCTGATATAATTCAGCTATCAATTGTATGTTCACATTTGTAACTTCGGCAAAAAACATCGCTTAATTGTATGTTGGTTGTAGGAACACTCCAGACTTCTTGATCTTTAATTTTGTACAAAGTTATCTCTAAGAAGCTTTGTAATTATGCTGAGTGACGCAGTAGTCCATAGCTTCAGCATTTCTAGAAAGTCTAGTCAGGAAAAACAAACTTCTAAAACAAAATACTACATTCTGGCACACAATTCATTGTGTCCTCTGCCAGCTCCAGGGTGCAGAGCATACATGCAGTTGAGATTTAGATGAATGTCATTTCATATGTTTGTTAGACCTGTGACTTGCATGAGAAGGGATGGAATTTTTCTCCATTTACCTTAGCAATCTATAGCAGAATCTGCATATGTGTCAAGGGTGTGAAACACAGAAATGAATGGTTTGGGTTGGAAGGGTCTCTTGAAGATCATCTAGTCCAACCTAAAGAATAACTCACAGTCCTTGTTTTACCAAACCAGTGCCTTAACCCATGAGCTATAAAATACACAATTTCTCCTTTTGACTTATGTAGACTTATTTCATGATCAGTGCACAGGATGACCACAGTGGCATATAAATTGCTTGCAAGTGTAATAGTAAATAGAAAATCTATGGGTAAAAGGAGTAAGTATGGAAATTCTGTGAAGTAGGCTAAATGGCAGCTTCTAAAGATAGCCTTGTGTTTTTCCTACCTTGTTTGTGTCAGTATAATAGCAGATTTTGGTCATGCCATCTGCTTTGGAGAAGTAAAATTAATATTTGTGTTTCTGGAAAAGTTAGGCTTACAGAAAGGGGGGGAAGGGTGCAACAAGACCCCAACCCCTGAAAACAACCAGCCAAACCAAAAAACACCACCCAAATTTAGTATTTACAACTTCAAATAGCAGTTACACTGTATAGGTTTGACCTGAGTATTCCAAAAGCTTTCTAAGTAGTTTTTCCCATGGCCTGTACAGCTCAAAGGAGTTGAACTAAACCTATGGAAAGCTCAGCGAAAGTCTGTTTGGATTTCATGCTGTAACAGAAAAAGAACTATTGGCATCTAGTAGAAAGGTTTTTATTTAGAAAAACTCTCGTAAATAATGGCAGGAAATTGGTTTCTCAGGCTGAATTAGGAAAGATTACTGGGATGGAAATTAAGGGGTGTAGGAAGGATGAGGAGGACAAGTGTGCAAAAGGGAGTAAAGAGGAGGTATACTGTGGGTCAGTCTCAGGCCTCAGAGTGGTAGTGGGGAGTGGATAAAAGGCGATGGAATGAGGAGATAAAATGGCAGTGGATGACAGACAAGAGTGGGAAGATTAGCTATGAAAATCACTGATAGCAAGCTTCAGTGCTGCAGTGTGCTTGCACACCAGGGTTCCTGTCATGATAGGAATTCTTGCATTTCAGCCACACAAATGTTGTAGGACATAGAAGGGCTTTATCTTATCGTCTTGGTCTAAAGCTTCTAGTGATAGAAGCTTTATATACATTGAGGTGTGACCATGCACAGGAAAAACAGCATTCTTCCTCATCCCTACCCCCAGCTCCTGAAATCATCAAAAATCATTGAATTGTTACAATTGGGGTGATACAGCTTGTCTTCTTTGAGTAGTAACTACATGGTGCTTTTGTTTGAATGCTCAGTTGTAATCCTAAAGCCTTTAGAAAAGTAAGTATATAGAACTGCTTACATTTATAACCACTTCAGCTTTACTGAGTTAGGGTGGGCATCCTTTTTTACAGTTCCCTGTGTGAGTGTTCAGTAATTCCTGAAAGAGCCTTTTTCCTTTTTCCTTTAAGTCCTTCCAACTCCAGTACATCATTAATACAAAGTTAATGTTTTCCATGTAGTCCTTATTGCAATTTCAAAATGTTGATCAAAATACATTTTTTGAAAATTAAAAAGATCTCAAAGTGTCTGCTGAGTTGTCTTGGGTGGCACCATAACTATGTAACAGGTGCACTGCAAGTAAGTGTTTTTTGCTCCTTTAACAAAGGGGTTTTGTCTCCTCTGGCAGAAATTTTCCAGAATGTTTGTTCAATGTGAGCTGAGAGATCATTAGTAAGACTTCAGCTGTTGTTTTCTATGGTACCAAACTGTGGTACTAAATCTGTTTTTGTAACAAGAGAATTGTAAATTGGTAGACAATATCAAAATATGTTTGTGTCCTGATTTCAATGTACTGCTCTAAGTTGTGACAGGTACACTTCCCTAGTGTTACACTTTCAGTGCTTTCTTTCATGAATCCCAGCTCCTTGCCAGCTACCTGGTGAATAAAGAGCTTTGAAATTTAAAACCAGTTACTATTTGCCTAAGAGTGACTCTTTTGTTGTTACTTTGTGTCAAATATAATCCACATGTTGTTGAAATGCACCACTCCCCATTCTTTGACTACTTCTGCATGTTGATACTGATTTTCTATGTTCTTGAGTTCTCTTTACAATACAGAAAGTTAGGGAAGTAGCCCTGGAGAGGAAAAAAAAGAATTTCTTGCTCCTGCAGAGGCTTCTTCACTGAGACTAGTGAGAGGATAATTAGGAATGCAGGTGAAGGGGATGCAGGTAGACAGCCTAAAGTAGTATTTCATAGACTCTTAAATCAGAGGATTGCCCATGAGAGGAAAGAAAAGCTTTTTTTCTATTTGTTCTTATTGAAAACTGAGTTTCCTTATGTAGTTAGAAGTATGTGAGGTTTTTAAAGCTAGTCCATTTTAATTAAAGTCTTCAAGCACAGATGTTTCCAACATAACATACATGCAGGGAGCAATGTCTTTGTGCAACTCCCAACTTTATCTTCTTTATTTGAATCTGTTATTGATAGTGTGCGTTACCAATTCTTGGTATCCATATATGTATAGAAACTAAGTAAATGTAATGAAATTGTTAAATGTTTTCTGATTGTTTGCAAAAGAAGAAACATCATCACTGTTTTCCTTGACTTTATAGTAGGGATGGGCTTATACAATGTATAAGTGTTGAATTTTAAAAGTCAAGAAAATTTACTATTATGAAAATATCTATACAGGGTGAGAGATTAGCATTGTGTTCTATAATAGGAATGTTCTTAGAAGAACTTTTGCATGGTATGAAATAGATATGTATACATAAAAGTCATTATGTGTAAATTTCAATGTATGTAGATACTTAATCAGTTCCCTTCAATTTTTCTTTTTGGGTGCTGCTTTTATTTTGCTGGGATTTTTTTGTGTGTGTACTCTTGGATAGCAAATGGAATCTAAATTATCTAGGACAAACAAATGGACAGTTTGTAAAATTGCTAATTGCTCTTGTTCCCTGTGTTTTTTTTCCACGAACTAGGTTTATAAATAATAGAGTTATTTTTGATGTAGTATTGAGTGGGAGGGATACTGAATTTATAATCTGCTTTTTCTTGAGCTTATTTTGAGGTAATTGGAGTTTACAGTAGGTAAATAAATCTATTAAGAAAATTTCTCAAGTAAAAAACTGGCATGGAGTTTATTAATTTTCCCATTCTACTCAGTAAACAATGTAACAAATGTGAAATTTTTTTATTCTTTGTTTGGAGTAATCTCTTGAGAATCTGTGAAATATGCTTATTCTTCTGGTAAGCCTTTGTCAGATACAAATATTTTGTAGTTGGCAGCGCTTTTACATAAATGTTTCTTTAAAGGACAAACTGTTTCATAACTGCTTTTTCTACACAGTTTATTCCCCAGATATGCCTTCACGGCTTCCAATCCAAGACATCTTTGCAGGACTGGTTACGAGTATTGGCACAGCAATACGATACTGGTTTCATTATACACTTGTGGCCTTTGCATGGTTGGGAGTAGTACCTCTTACTGCATGTAAGTATTAATTTTTTTGTACGTAATGCTCTTATACATAGGGAAATATGACACTTCCTGCAACAAGATTTTGTGAGACCATTATTGGTTTATTAAAAAAAAACACACCACAATAAAGACATTATTTCAATTATTTCCATTCAGAAGTTCTCCCTATTTGACTCTTAAACCAGTAGTGCAATGCAGGAAAGTGTTAAGACAAAGGAAAAAACTTGCGAAAGGGTTTTTAAATTTCTTATTCCAATAAAATGCCTCTTCTCAACCATTTCTTAAAATCTACATGGAAGTTTTTATTTAATGCCATTTATTAAGACGGAAGATTTGTCCAGTTTTCTCTAACCACCCATAAAGGAAGGTACGGTAAAACTCCTTAGACGAATTGATTAGTAAAACTTTTAAAGAATGTCAAAAAAGTCATATAAGTAGTAAAGGAATTTAACAGAAAAGAGAGTGCACATTTAAATTACTGTAGTATCCAGTTCGAAATTCAATTTCCAGTTATGGATGGAAAGCAAATTATTGATGTTTCAACAAGCTAAAAATATAGAGAAGATGGAGAAAGGCAAAAGGGATATAGTGTTCAGTCAAGGAAATGATTGGAAGTGCATCTTTGCAAACCACAGTATACCCATTGAACAAAAGAGCAGGGAGTAAATGCATCTCCCCAGACAGTTTCTCAGGATATTCTGTGCTTTTATTTGTAGCTGGCACAGGCTTAGTTTGAGAGTAGCCCAATACTGGCATCACCTAATTTTCTGTAGAAGACACTGATAGCCTACTTTTTAAGATTATGTGGTGAAGAATCATGATAAGAAGCTAGCATTAACTAGCTTCAAGTATTAATACGTTAAACAGTTACTTAAAACAGATAATGAAACGGTAATGATCTTTGCTACATTATATCATAATACCAGAAGGTTATAAGAGTTCAAAATATGATTATTGGGGACAAAAAAAGTCCATCAGGGATTAATTAGTAGTGAGATATTATGGCACAGGAACTGAGCTGCTTTGCATGAATCATGTGAGAATGTACTGTGGAAGTATCGCTGCAAGTATCTAACCTGCTTTCATATTCTTCTTTAGGCATCCAGTTGTGTGACCTGCGCTGAAGACAGGTCTAGATAAATCCTGGGTCTGACCTAGTATGGCAATTCCTAGACTTTGTGTACTTTTCAAGAATATGCAGCTAAAATAAATACAGCTTTGTTCCACATGGGTGTATATAGTCTGGGGTTCCGTTCTTTCTCTGAAAGTTGAGATTTTCTTCCTTGCCATAAATTTAGCTGGACACCAGGTGAAACAAGGTGTGGTCCAAGTGATGTTATAACCAAAATCATATTTATACCAAGTTTCTGTTTATTCATACAGGTCGTATCTACAAGTGCTTGTTTACTGGCTCTGTGAGCTCACTACTGACACTGCCATTAGATATTCTGTCAACGTAAGTACTTAAACAGTTGGATACAAAGAACTGTTTTAGTCAGATTACCCTGACTTTGCTTTGGAACTTAGTATCCTTTTCTTCCAGTTATACTTGTTATCTTCCACCATCTTCCTTGAGCAACTGCCCTTTACCCTTTGCATAATGAGATGCATGGCCAACAACATTATAATAGAAGTCATTTCCCTTTGAAGTTCTCTTATTCACGATTTTTGGAGCTGGAAAGCTGACTTTAGGAAGTGAGCCCTAGCTAATAAAGATTTGTATTTGATGTCAAGAAAACCTACGCTGCAAAATTACACATAATTTAAAAAAAACAATTTCCCACAATTTAAATCAGATGCTGCACAGTAGAATAGTTATGAATGTGCTGTTAATAATGTCACGTTCTGGTTTCTTTGTTGCATTTTTATATTTTGCATTTAATTTTATTCAGTACCTTATGCGATAGGGGTTATTTTTTTATCAGATTTCCTTTTAGCTGATGTTTGGATTTTTTAATGCTTCAGCCACCATCTGCTATTGCATATTGTCTTTGTTCTTTTTAAATCAATTTTACTTCAAGAATCAGTAAATATCAAACAACAGATTTTCAGGCTAGTTCTTAATTTTTCATTATCATGAAACACAAGGAACTGAAATTTGGTTTAAGTAGAATCAGTTGCACATCAAGCAAATGATCTGTGTGAATGATCTATGCCATCCAGCTAAGTCATCTCACTTGGGCTATTTGATCTGAGATGTCAGGTCATGTTACATTTAAGTAATTTTTACTAATGGAGAGAGATGCTTGCTTCACTCTAATAACAGTGTTTTTCCTGTTATCTCTATAATGTAGATTCTGCTTTTATTTGCCTGAGAAGAATCTGAAACAATTAACCTGAACACCTCTTCTTGTGTCTGTTACAGTCTAGGGAGAAAATAAAGGACTCAAATATTTGTCAGATTTTAATGGCCTGTTCAACTGTGCTTTGACATTTATTTCTTTGACAGAGACAATTACAGTAGCCTCCCTTCATTGTGGATTTTATGTCCCCATGGTATTCACTGTACTGTGCAGGCACAAGTGTGTGGCTGCAAGGAGAAACAAATCGATGCTTCTTTGGGCATGGCATGTGGCATGTTTCTTATTTATTATTAAAGAGTATATTGTAGTTTTCTGAGCAAATTCTCTGTGGTAGTGCAAGTGTGGAAACAAGTGGGAGAACATACCTGAAATTAGGGGCGAGGGTTGCTTAAGATGGTTTAAGTGCCTCTCATTGCATGAAACCACAGTTTCGGTTGGCTGGCTGAACTTTGTTTTGCTACTGCTTTACAGTTATGTATGACCTGATAAATTAGGGGTTCTGAAGTACAGAGGTAGCATCTGGGGTAAAATACTGCCTGAAATGTGTAGAAGTTGAAGGGAAGCCCTGTAGTTCCAATCTTCTGGTTAGGGTAGCTCAGCAGATAAAATCCTTTAGTGAACTGGATGTTATGCACCTAGCTGTTTAGAAAAAACCTTTTACTGTATCAAACCATTTACCTGGCAACTATTGTCACTATTTCATAGCTTTGCTGTTCTTGAAGATTGTTTTTCCTGAACTACTCTTTAAAATTTTCTTTATATTTGGTCAGATCCTGTTTTGCAAGTATATTTATTATGGTAGTAATTTCACAAACCAAACCAGAGGGAAATAAAACCTTTTCCACACCAGTGTTTATCCTGGCTCTTTAAGCCATTTTGTACACAGGTACATACAGCCTTCCTAAAATAAACCTCCTTTGAAAAGAGTCTTTTTAAATTAAATGAAAATTATGTCTAGATGCTTTCTTCACCTAGACACATAAGTAAATTAAGCTTTTTGCCCAAGTACCAGTTTATTTGTTAATTTGGACTAGACGGATCTGTTTGTTATAGTAAACAATGACTCAGTTTAGTCTTACTAACAAAATATTTTTGTCATTAATGCCTTTTTTTTTTTCTTTAACAGGGAGAACTT
Source organism: Anabacerthia variegaticeps (assembly GCA_035583185.1). NCBI lineage: Eukaryota > Metazoa > Chordata > Aves > Passeriformes > Furnariidae > Anabacerthia > Anabacerthia variegaticeps. The sequence continues at coordinate 77,800,720 of JAWWEW010000078.1, read as the reverse complement.
ACTGGCTGACTGTTTGCAGGGCTGTTTTGTGGTAACGTGCACTCTGTGTGCATTTATCAGCCTTGTTTGGTTACGTGAACAGATCGTCCATGGAGGAGCACCACAGTGGTTGGAACAAAATCAACAACAGCCACTCAATGGTGTTGGTCAGCAAAATGAGGTAAAACTTAACTGCTCAGTAGTTTGTGATAAATTTAAAAAATGTGGGTTTGGGATTAAATACGTTGTCAGAAGTCAGTGATGTTACTTTACCGGATGGTATCTTTGTTTGTTAGCAGAAGTTGAACATGTGTTCCCGTATAAACTTCGTGACACCACTGTTATGTTTTTGAAGTTGTTTTTATTGTACAACAGTATTTAGAGTCTTATGTCTGTATCTTTACCCTTTTTTAAGATCATTTTTTGCATATAAAGCTGAATTCTCAGGCATAGTCAATGAAGATGCAGTTTGCTTTTATTTTGTCTTTTTCATAAATATTTCAGTAGTTCATGAGCTAACAATTCACTGTTCTCAAAGCAATTGGAAGTTTTGTTGAAACCACTGAAGTTGGAGCTTCTCTGTCCTCCTCCCAGCATCAACACACACATGCACCCCTTTTAGTGCTCACAGGAGCCTCTTGGGTGGGAGAAGAGATGATATAGGCAATACATGCATAGGGAGGAAATAACTCAAAAATTTGTTTTCTTTTGTAATAAATGTCAGGTTTTTAAAGTCCAAGGCAGATATTCTCATTTTGCTGACTGATTCAGGTTGGCCTTGAATTGTCATGTTAGTAATATAATGATACTTTTCATAAGATGAAGAGAGTTTCCCTCTACTGAGTGCTGGTGAGACCACATCTGGAGTATTCAGGTCTAGGCTCCCCCAGTACAAGAGAGCCATGGACATACTGGAGTCAGTGCAGTGTAGAGCCAACAAAAATGATTAAAGGACTGGAACATCTGACATATGATGAGGTCCTGAGAGAGATGGAATTGTTCAGCCTGCAGATGAGAAGGCTTAGGGTGGACCTTAGCAGTCTATATAAATGCCTGATGGGAGGGTGTAAAGAAGGCAGCCAGAGTTATTTTGGTAGTTTTGAGTGACAGGACATCAGGCAGTAGGCCCAAATTAAAATACAGGAAATTCCATTTAGACAAAAAAAAGAGTCAGTTTTTGACTGTGTGATCAGATATTGGAGCAGGTTGGTCAGAGAGATTGTAAACTTTCCACTTCTGGAGTTACTCAAGTGGAAACAGCACTCATAGGCCTGCTGTAGCTGACCCTGCTTTCAGTAGTTGTGTTGACTACATGATCTCTAGAGACCCTTTCCTACTTCAGCTATTCTGTGAAGAAATATGAATGTCTCTTTTCCTGTTTTTAAAGGTTTAGTGGTCCCAAATGTAATGCTTGTCTAAAACCTATATTATTGGCATTTTTAATACTATTCAGTTTCACATACATACAGGATAAAAGTATGGAGAGAGATTGATGAGTTTAACTGAATACTAAATCCTGTTTGTGCAGGCTCAGGCTGTTGTAAATGGAGGTGTTGAAAATGCCGTGCTTGACCAACCTGCTAACGCAGCTGGTGAGAATGTAGTTGTAGGTGAGAATCCTGAAATTCCAGAAGAACAAGTAGATGAAGAGGAGGAGGATAATGAAGATGAAGAAGATGCTGTAGTAGAAGATGCAGCAGATGCAAACAATGGAGCACAAGGTAACAGGTGACTCAAAACAGTAATGTTCTAGTTCTTACTAAGTATAAGTTAGACCCTTGAATATAGAACTGTCATTATTCAAGGAAGCTGTGTAAATTCCCACTTTTGCAAATTTCTTCTATTTTGAGTGCTGAAGCATTTTTTTGCTGAAAAGCTAGCAGAAGTTATAAGATGAATATTATGCACTCAGGTCTTTTTGTTTGTTTAAAACATAGCATAGAGTGGTTACAAGTTGTTTTGAGTGAGTCTAACAGCTGTAAAAATGGGCATTGTCTCCTCAGATGACATGAACTGGAATGCTTTGGAATGGGATCGAGCAGCGGAAGAACTTACTTGGGAGCGAGTGAGTAAGAATAATTTTCTTGAATTTAATAATTCAGATTCATACTTGATATGTAGTGCTGCGTTAAAATGCATTTGGGATAGATTTGGATATCATTCCCTCAGTAAGAGTTTTTAGTGACCTAGAAAAGTTACTGTATTATAAGCAAAATGTTATTTTATTATAAATAAAAAGTTATTATGTTACTTTTTAACTTCAAAAAAAAGGCATTTCTTTAATTTCAAACACAGTAGCAGCTTAAAACATGTTTTAGCACAGCCTTTTCTGAAATCTTCAACTTGGTAAAGTTGTAAGAAATTAATTGCACCTTATTTAGAGGATGCTGGGCCAGATTAGGAATGCACAAGTGTTGCATTATGTATTGTTTAATACTTGATTTTTGTATTTGCGGAAGCAATAGACTATAGGAGTGAAATGGAAATTCTGGTTAATTTGCAAAAAACAAATGCGTTTCTTTAAAAATGATGGAGCATTTTAATGTAACGTAGCTTCTGTTTTGTTTGGATGAAAAATGCCTTAGTTAGAGCATGAGATGCATGTACACTGTAGTCACAGAGTAGGGACTCAAGAACCAGGTTTTTGTAATGGGTCTAGAAGTAGCCAACATTGAAGTTCAAAGCTCAGCACATGCAGCAAAATCTGCTTGCAGTTAGATACAGCAGGGTCGTGTGATTTACCAGTGCCTGCGGCAGAAGATGTAAAACTACCTGCTGTATTCGTAGGTTGTGGTATAGTTGTTGCCTTGATTGCAGGGTAGGAGAAACACAGTTTTCATAATAAGTGCCAAGTCTTGATCTTTGTTTTGTATGTACTGAAAGCTTCTTAGTGTGTTTTGAGAGGTATTTCGTGATAAAGGACATACATAACTTCAGGTACCTAAATAATTCTATGATTTATTTAAAGATGAAAGTGTTGCATTTCTGAACCCAGTTTATGTGCTGGGAAGTGTTGATGTACTCCTAATTGAAAATATTTTGTTGCCTCTCCAGGAATATAGAAATCAGTTTCAGCATATTCTCATAACCCTTTCCAAGGCTATGTGCTCACATAGGCAATAGAAGTGTGTTTGGCATTTACTATCAAAATTGGCATAGGCTTTTCTCTTATTTTGTCTTGTGAAAATAGCATGCATGTTTTCTGAATTTTCAAAAATATTTGCATCTTGGTTTATTTTGTAAAACGTGTGCAGCTCTCATATCTTGGAACCTAGTGCAAAGTCCTCGTCCTAAAAAAAGAGCCTGGAACCTGGAACTTTACAGCAGTAATTGTGTAGTAGGAGTGTCTGGTTTGAAATAGTAAAATACCTTTGAAGTGGGGGGAAAGGAGATTTCTTTTTTTTTTTTTTTTTTAATTAGGTGCTTTATTTTTGGCTGTTCTGTGGATACTTCCCAAAGCATCTGTGCAGAGTGATGAAAGATGTGTTTCCTTTCTTCCCTAGCTGTAAAACAATTCTGTTCTAAACTTAAAAACATGCAGTGTAGCAAATGATCCAATTACTAGTTGCTTTTGTACATACAAGGTAAAATATTAACTTTTCTCAGTGGAACATAAACTGATCCTTTGCAATAAGGAAGCAACAAAACATTTGCTCTTGTATTTTAATATTGAGTGGATTAAACATGCATTTAAATAGCAATTCAATCACTAAAATATTTTGTAAATACAAAATCCTTGTCAAAGTTTTCAAAGTCTTGGAGAGAAGCAGGCTATAAATTAATTGCTTCTGTGTTGCTTTGAAGTATATAAATACATGCGTATCAAGATAGTCCACATGTATGTTGCTGCCTTTGATCAACTGAGTTTACTGTATTGAATGAAAACTTAGTTTCTGTCTTTAAGAATTTATGTCCTGCTTCTGTTGGTTGAGCAATAAAAAAAGCTTTTGACCATATTGGACATTAAAGGCTGCTGTGAAAGAGGCTTATTTTAGATGCGGGTTGCTTAATTTTTCTGATGAATAAGTAAAATAAACTTTCTTATCTTCACAGATGCTTGGACTTGATGGATCTCTGGTTTTTTTAGTAAGTGCAATCTTGCATTTCAAGCATTTCTATAGAAGACTTTTAAGTATTTGTACTTTTTAAAAGTACATCACTGTATTTGAAGTCCCTATTTTCGTATCATATATTTCTTTAAAGAGGGCTTCATATGATGTCATGTTCAAGCAAATACAGGAGTTTCACAGAGTGGAGTTGTGTGTTAGTGTAATTTTTTGAAAGACATGGATAACTTTTGATCACGTACTCCACTGTAAATAAAAGCTAGACCCTTTTAAAAAGCATACACTGAAAATACTTACCTGTTCTAACCTTACATTTTGCTCTTTATGTTACAATTAAAATGTGTTCTCATTCAGATGTCTTTTATTTGCCCTAATACTACCAGAACATTCACTAGTGAATTTGTGGTGTAGACTAAATTTTAAAATCTAAGATCTTCAGTTATGTTTCTCAATTGTGTTTTCTCATCAGTCTCACACTTTAATGTAATGGCTTAGGTTTACAGTTATGTTATTAGTGATTGACTTTAAATATTAATATCAAAAAGTGAAACTCCAGTGTATTTATGGCTTAAATCACATCTTAGCTAAAGGTAATATCAAAAAAAGAGATATGTTGTCATCTCTACAGTCAGAGCTGCCAGTTTTGTTAATGCATTTGTTGTGACAAAGACTTAAGTGTTAGAAGTTCAGATGAACATTTTCTCATTTATTAAACAAATATCCCTACACATTTCATGTAATTGTTTTTAAAGGCGGAACTATATTGATTTTAAAGTAAAAGCTTATTTTTACAAAGTAAGAGTTTTAAAGCAAATGTAAGTGTGCATATCTAGGTAAATGTCCATGAATGTAAACATGTGCTTTCACATGTTCCTGCATGTTTTAGTCTTCCTGTTAGAGTGAATTTCTTCGCTCTAACATGAGATGTGTAAGTTCTGGTAACAATAAGCAGTTGAAATGAGTTTAAATACAAAACTCAAGTCACTTATTTAAATGACTGATACTTATGTACTGTTTCCTTGTCATCTTTCTTCCTCTTTTCCCAATACTCATTGTAGGAACATGTCTTTTGGGTGGTGTCTTTAAATACACTGTTCATACTCGTGTTTGGTAAGTATCACTTGCTCTTAGGTTTTAGAAAGATCCTTTGTGAAGTGTAATGCAGGTTAATTTGAAGGCTGTTCTCTCAGAATAAATGAAGATGTGACATCTAAAAATGGAACCACAAATTAATTGGAATATGATTAATAAATATTTGTTCTCTAGTTTTGTAATTTTAATTTCTTTAAGGAAATAGGTTTAAAATAGGAAATCTACCAAAAGCTTGATTATGTCAACCAAAGGGCAGAAAATAATATTTGTTTGTAATACAAGTTCCTTTGTAATGAAAAGAGCAATCTCATGGAATTTAATTTATGAGCAAATGCAGTGCTTTGAGCAATGGCTAGGATATTTTTTTTTCTCCTTATAGTTTTACATCACTTTTTACATCAAGAATCCATTTTTGAAGCACAGTAATGGGAGGTGCACAAGACTGTAGGTGACTCTGTAGAGTTGTCAAATATGCTTCTATTTTTTATTATCCGGAATTTCTACAGAACAACTTTCCTTAGTTCATACAGCTTAGACTGACTTATACTTTAGGAAGTAATAAATTCTAATCAGTGGCACATTTTACTTCATTTTTCTTGCTGCTTCCTGTAGATGCTGAAGCTGAACTGTAACTTTAAGTGTTTGCAAGACCGTTTCCAGTACAAGATAGGAATATTTTTATGCTCTGAGTCTATGTATAGTTAGTGCTAGGAAAATTTCTTGGACATAAACTTGTCACAGCTTTAAAAAAAATGTTTAAATGCCAAAACCATAGGTATATATTTCTCAATCATTTGAACTCTTAAAGGGTAAAATACCTGCCTTATTGTTGTAAACTCCTCTTCAGATTTTTGAAATTTCTCTGCTAACAGAGGCTTTTAGATTATGGTGCTCAGGCTCATTAATGCTGTTAATTTGACACACCTCTGTGTGTAGAAGTAGCAGCACTTTAGTGACAAGATGGAGCATTTTATATGCTTCAAGAGATACCAGACAAAAATACCACAAAATTTCACTTCCTCTGAATGATCAATTTAGAATGGAATTTGTTATGTTGGTTTGGGTGTTTTCAGTGGTCTTTCTTGGCAGAAGGATTTGAGGTTGAAACACTGAAGTTGTACTACAGACAAGAAAATGTTTTGCTGCCAAAGTAAAGCTCATCACACTTAACCAGTGATTTGAGCATCTAGATACTGAATCAGCGGATCAAAAGAAAATAAAAATTAGTGTCTTGTATATTTAACTCACAAGTAACCGTTACTGTTCTAAAGAGAGTTCGAAAAGACTTGAATTATTTCATTATGAGAATTATTCTATTTTAATCTGTAGTTATCACAGGTTATCAGAGGTTAATTTTTTTAGCTGCTATAAAATGTAGACTTTTTTATTAAGTAGATAATAACCATGAAATTTCTAAATTGTATATTAAAATTCATTAATAAGTGTGTAATAAGAAAAATTAATGAGGTTTTCATGTAGGTGTGTTTTCAGTAGCTCTAAGTGTGCTTTGCCAAAAGTAACAAATAGAGAAGAGAAGGGAATGACTTTCCCAAGCAAGCAGGAGGTC
>JAWWEW010000078.1:77747803-77793915 GCA_035583185.1 Anabacerthia variegaticeps | reverse complement strand
GTAGCTCTAAGTGTGCTTTGCCAAAAGTAACAAATAGAGAAGAGAAGGGAATGACTTTCCCAAGCAAGCAGGAGGTCTGGGAATTTAATATGTGCCTCTCAAATCTATTTTTAGTATCTTTCCTACTAAGTAATACTGCTTAATTTACAACTGTCAAATCTCTAGTTATTTGTAATTTCAGTTCTGGTGTGTTCAAATGTCACAGGAGGTACTTTCTAGAAGATAGAAGGAAAGCATTTGGAACCTTAATTACTGGTCCAGAAATCTCCTTGGACAATTTAATTCATTTCAACTTAATTAATATTTTCTATAGCTCATCTTAGTACTCACAGAGGAGTTTGTACTCCTTTATTTTTTTTTCTTTAAAGAGATCTATGAGAAATTAACTTTTTAGTAGTTATTTCAAAAACATGATAAACTGTGCACTGTAATCTCCTAATACCCTGTCAAAAAATACAACTTTTAAGTCATTAGTCTAATATCTGTGGGAGTTATGTATGTTATCTTTTTCATCTCACTTTTCTTTCACTGGTTCTTAATGTCCAGGGAGACCTCAAGTCCTCACTTTATCTTTTGATCTTATTTATCTTTTTTATCTTATTTTTGCTCTTCCCCAGTAACTCTTTATTTCTCTGAAAGGGACATAAATTCAAACTTTCTGATCATTGATGAAGGTAGTATGTGTGCTGCTAAATCTTTTCCTAGCTTGTTGGGTTTTTTTTGGTTTTGTTTCGGTTTGGTTTTTTACATATTGGTCACAGGGAAATCGGGAAGAGAGAGAAAATCATCGGGCTTTTCATTTATGGGAACATCTAGTCTACAGTAATTCCCAGAGTGGATTATCATGATGTAGTGAAGGCAATGCAGGTGGAAACAAAAGCTTGCTGTTACTGCAGCCCCTTTCCTTTATATTGATTCCCTCTACTCCTGATAAAAAAATAGATGTTGAATTCTGGAGCCCTTCATAGCTTGGTTGGAAGACCACAGAGGGAGCTAAAACAACTACTTGATCCTATTTCAAATATATAGTTGTCCAAAAATGGGGAAAGTACTGTGTTTTTCATGCCTTCCCCCCTGAAACCTCAGAATTGTCAAAGAGAGTTCTCAGGAGTGATGATAGTTCTCAGTACATTAATTCAAAGTAAAAGTTGTTCCTCATTCCTTTCCTGGAGTGTCATCTTTCTCCTCCTCTTCTTTGCTTTGTAAATTTCTGCAGGGTTTGCATTTTTCACAGTGTTCTTCAGAACTAAAGCACTAGAACTGAAGCAAGTCCCATCTGACCATGGAGATGTAAAACTGCAGCTGAAGTCTTTTAGGGCATGGGAAAGAATGAATACGTGGAACAGATCAGGGGTCCAAGACAGAGACCAGCCTAGTGCATAAGACTGGGAAATTGAATTAATTTATGCATTGCAAGATGAACGAAGGAAAAAAGACTTTCCTCTTATTCTATGTAGTTTTATATTGTTTGCAGTCTTTCAGTGCAAATTCTGATCATATTTTCAGTGTTTGTAAAATTGTAAAAATCAAACACTTGCAAATATTTGCACAGAAAGTAATTTTTTTTAGTTGTTTTCATATAAATGATGAGAAGTAGGAATATTACCATGTTACAATACACATCCTGCAAATAAGGCTCCATTTAGCAGTTTTCATGGCCATTTTTTCTTCTTTCTGCTTACATTATACAGCATTTTGTCCATACCACATTGGTCACTTCTCCATTGTTGGCCTGGGCTTTGAGGAATATGTGAGTACTATTTTGAAATTTCAAAATGAAAAAACCCTGCCACTGTTTATTTAATCACACTATTGTTGTAGCATCTTTTCACTTTGATTGCAAAAGTAACTTGGAGCATGTATCATTATTAGTCCTTAAACCTTTTTGAATCTATGAATAAAAATGTTATCCATTTCAGGTGAGGCTTCCTACTTTCACAGAAAATGCATATGTCTTGGGGTTTTTTAACAGCCTGTTCTTCCTTGTGTACGTTTTGAATTTGTGTAGTAATTTTCATATTGGAAGCAGGGAAAGCAAAGGAATAGTGAGATAGTGTAAGGTGCCACTTCTTGTTTCTTATAATTATGAAACAAAGAGAAACTTGTCATTCTTGGATATTTGAGAAGAGAAATTTACCTTAACTACATAAAAGAGATGTAAGCTTCTAAGAGACTGGTAAGCTTTCCCCTTTTCCCCCTCTTTCCTCCAGGTTCAAGCATCTCACTTTGAAGGCCTGATTACAACTATAGTCGGATATGTTCTGCTAGCAGTGACTCTAATTGTTTGTCATGTATCCTTTTGTCAGTAGTTACCTGGTTCAGATTTACATGTAAATAATTTTTCTGGCTATGTTTTGAGGAGGCATGGACATGATGCAGGTGCAATTAAATTAACATTTGGCTCTCCTCTTTTGTTGAAATTAGAAGAAAAAAGTGTAATATGCATCTGGCTTTTCTTGGAAAAGGTGAGAATTTGTTTCAGCGTGTATGGAAAGGAAAGCTACTGTTTAAAGTAGGTCTTCAGTTTTGAAATTTTGCTTATTCATGGCAGATGTTTTCAAAGGAAACTGTATTTCTTGAGAAAGCTTTTGGATGCTTAATTTAAGAAGAGTGGTGTTATAAATTTAAGAAGGGTGGTGTTATAATTATCTGTTTATTTATTTAAGATGCTTCTTTGGGAGTGTTATCCACCACACCAGATGATGACTTCCGGTCACAGCCAATTTTGAAAATACAACCCTGATAAAGTACATACTTCCTATTTCACCTTTGTCTTTTTTAAAATTTCCTGTTGCTACAAGCCACGTAATACAGTGTTTCATTTTAATTAAACTGTTATAAAATATTTTTCAGTATTATTTTCTTGACAAAAGTATTCAGGGTTTGGCAGCACTTGTTAAATTCCAGCGATCACGTCGTTTATTAGGAGTTTGCTATATTGTTGTCAAGGTAATCCTAATTTTCTTTTTGGGAGGGGCAAAAAAGCCTCTCAATTTAACCTTACATTATCATTTTCTCAGCACTTTTTGTTAAACTAGTGAGATGTTCTTCTCTCCCTTTTCCTAAAGGTTTCCTTGCTAGTGGTGGTTGAAATTGGTGTGTTTCCTCTCATCTGTGGCTGGTGGCTGGATATATGTTCCTTGGTAAGAACAGAAATAAATGGGATAAAACCTTTTTTAACACTGTTTATATTTGAACCAAAAAAAAAAGTTCTGATGAGAAGAGAGTTGTTAAATATGAATTTAACATTCTTCTGTTTTTATAAACATCATTTCCACAGGGAAAGGGATTTTTAGGTACTGCCTATTGCTAATTTTGTTTTCCTTTGTTACTAAATACAAATTAACATGCTGTTGCTAAAATAATAAGAATATAATCCTTTTTACTGCAGTTACAAGACCACTGTGGTAATGAGCTTACTTATAAGCAAACTTATGTACTGAAAAAATGTCTTTATGTAGCCATCTTATGTGAAATGGTAATGACTTTATATTTTGAGTTATCCAGTCAGTCCCTTTATGTTTTTAACAAGATACATGCTGTATTTGCTTGGAATTGAGAAGGACAGTTTTTTCCGTCCTGACAAAAAATTTAATGATTAATTTCAAATGGAGAAAATTAATTTTTTCCGGCCTTAGCAGAAGCACAGTTTTACTTAAGGAAATAAGTATTTGCTTCCATCACACTGACACTTTGTTTGAACTGCTTTATAATTTATGTAGGCTCTGTTAGCGTTTGAGTTGACTTCTTTCTTCTTTCTGTCAGAAGAAATAAATTGATCAGAAATTGGTCTTTATTTACTGTTCTTATTGTAAATTATTGTCTTTTTTCTCTAATTAAGTGTTATCGTTATTTATGTGTTAAGACAGACATGTAAATTATGCTTAGTAGTATATATGAACTAAAGCAAAATGTGTAACTGTGGGTATTTATGAAACTTCATTCATATTTGTTTCCTACTTACCTTCTAGGAGATGTTTGATGCCACTCTGAAAGACAGAGAATTGAGCTTTCAGTCTGCCCCAGGTACCACAATGTTTCTGCACTGGTTAGTTGGAATGGTTTATGTCTTCTATTTTGCATCCTTCATTCTTTTGCTGAGAGAGGTAAGTCTGTAAGAACAAGATAGGTATGTAACATATTTAGAGGCTTGGATGTTGAACTGTTAAGTTTTTCACGTGTGTGTATTGCTGCTGCTGTGTTTTGTGTATATGTTGGATTTCAGCCTTTTGTAAAAAGGGCCATGGTGGTACTTACTGTAGTGGAAAATTATGATTTAGAGTATATTTTACCTAGAGATTTTTCTGTTTAGTCCTTAAACCTGGATGTTGCCTTCAAATTAATCTAAATACATTTTAATTGTTTAAACTTGGAAATTAAGCTTGTATTTGGTTTTTCTCTACTTCCCTATGATTATACTACCTTTGTTCTATTTCCATGCCATTTTGTTGAATCTTGTTCTATAAATATCCCTATTATGTGAAAACTTACTTACTGCAGCAGTGTTATTCGAAGTGAAAAACAAGGCATACAAAGATTATTTTCTCTTCATATATTGTTTTCTCTTTCCTACTTCAGGTATTGAGACCTGGTGTCCTATGGTTTCTCAGGAATTTGAATGATCCAGACTTCAATCCTGTGCAGGAAATGATTCACTTGCCCATCTATAGACATCTCAGGAGGTTTATCTTATCAGTGGTAAGGACTTTTGTCAAAGATTTCTTTATTTGTAAAGAAAATTTCCTATGTTGGCTCCCACATACAGTGTGGTGTGTTTAAGGAAAAACACTTTCACCATGAAGGTGAATTGATTCTGGAACAGGCTGCCAACAGAATCTACATCTTTTGATACGCAAAACTTAACTGGATAACATTCTGAGCAACCTGGGTTTGCTCAGAGCAGAGCTCTGAGGGGTTGGGGAGGATTGGCTGGACTCTAAAGGTTCCTCCCTAAACAATTTTTTCTGTGGTATATTCTGCTTATGTAAAATCACAGAAAATGTTTGTGTGTTCACAGAACAAATGTTTGTTATTAGGATATTGTAAATCATCTAACTCTTTCATGATGGCTTTAGTTATTGCAGTAAACATTATGTGTCCAATTCAGCTAAAGCAGTGCTGCAGGGGAGAGTAACCTTCTAGTTTAATTTTGGATTGGATTCTGTAGATCTAGCCAATGGTGTCTTTTTCCAGATTATCATTGTAAGATATTGAAAGCAATTCAAGTTTTTTTCTCCTTGCTTATTTGAAGTATGCCAAGCATGCAGTAAGGGAAGGGGTCTCAGACCATATTTGACATAAATGTCATGTCAACTGTGAAAACTGACACCAGAAACATTCTTTGGTGTACTGTGTTATTACACCTGAGATGCTTAGAGCAGTGAAAGCCTTGAAAGAGATCTTAGTTCTGTTAGAGAACCCTTCAATACCTGAGTGGAGCTGACCTGTCCACCTTTCATAGCATTTTCTTAGTTAATGATAATTCTTCGGCTGCCTGAAACTTCAGCAGGTGGACCAAATATGAATGAAGATTTGCTTGTTGCTAATGGTCTGAGTTATGTTCTCACACTGTTGGAACTGGCTTTATTTGAACTTCACCTTTTGGGTTGCTTAGCTAATTAAATCAGAACTGCTACTAGCCTAATGTTAGAATATGGGACCCAGAATGGTAATCGTTTACACCTTTCCATTTCAAAGAATGTGTCACACCTTTCAATTTCTGTTGCTTTCTCAGTATTTTTAAGAAATTACTAGTGTAGAACATAAAATACTAATTTTCAAGAATTATTCAATTTTTCTTTTCTACATAGTTGAACACACAGTTTTTTGTTTTGTTTTGGGGTTTTTTACATTTTTAGTCACTTGTGGTGCATTTAATATAAAATGTAAGCATGGGTTTAAAATGTATTTGATTTTTCACTGGGTTCCTTAAGGAAACAGGAAACAGCTTTTGCTTTGTCTGTATAGCTGTCATTATCTCAGTCTTGCCTTCCCCTTCAGCAGGAGAGGGGAATGAGCAAGCAGCTGGGTAGGTATTGGGCTGTTAGCCAGGACTAACCCACCACACAGGGACCATGTCAGAGAGGTGGGTGGGAAATTAGGTTTGGTTGTTTCTGCTATTTGGATTAACTTTTTTACTTTCTTGTTGCAGATTGTCTTTGGATCAATTGTACTGCTCATGCTGTGGCTTCCCATACGCATTATTAAATATCTCCTGCCTAACTTTCTTCCATATAATGTTATGCTCTACAGGTAAGCATTTATTGTTTAAAAGATGAGTTTCTTCAGTTTTCCTATAACTAGAAAAAGCGTATTTGTGTTCTTTGAGCATTAATGTGACTTTTTTTTGCTTTCAATTAATCTAATCTTCATTGTTCTAGTGAAGTTAAAAGGTAAAGGACATGGCTACATCATACAGTTTGTGAAGTGAGAAGCTAGCAAGAAGAATAAAAGGCATTTTGTATTACATCTGTAATGATAACTATTTGGGGTTTTATGTCCTCAAAATATTTATATCCTTTCAACTTTTTGGTTGTGAAGTTGCTTTCATGTTTGTTTTTTTAACATACTCATTTCTGATGATCATACTACAGGAATGGAAGAATATCTGTAACTGCATTTCTTTTTAATGATAGCAGTTTCTTTCTGTTTCTAAATAATAATTGAAAGAGTGATAATAGAAGAAAATAGAAAAGCAAATTGTATTCTTGGGTAGAATCTTTCTCAATGTTTTTTCTTAAATTTCTTACGCACGTAAGTGCCTAAATACTCCTGAACTCCTAATCTCTTCTCAGGGTAGTATATAAGGAAAAATGTCTGTAAAAACTAAGGACTGTTTCTGTTGGCATCTAATGTATTTTTGTATTGTGGTGGTGTTAATATGATTCATTGTAAAAGATTCCTATCAGAATGTTCCTTATGTTTGACTTTTTGCTCTTCCCATTGTTTCTAGTGATGCTCCAGTAAGTGAACTTTCCTTAGAGCTCCTTTTGCTTCAGGTGGTGCTTCCAGCTTTGCTAGAGCAAGGACATACAAGGCAGTGGCTGAAAGGTCTTGTACGAGCATGGACTGTTACTGCTGGATACTTGCTGTAAGTACAGAGATCCAAAATCGACTATAACCATTGTGTCCAGTTTGGCCTTCAGACATGAAAGCAACATACTTTCAAGAAAGTTATCGCAACAAGTAGCTTTAATAGCTCTTTTTCAAATAAAGACATGATGAAAAACTTCTATAGTGACTTCTTCTAAGCAGTAGTTGTACTTACTTCTGGACTAGTCTTTGACAAGTAATTCTTTTGGTACACTACTACAGCATTTGCTTAGTGAAAAAATCTGTCAAAGTTTGACTAACATCTTGATAACTTTGTAGTATATGAAAACAGTAAAGAGATAAGTGTCAGCAGAGCATTTCCATGAGTCATCTAAATAAAATTCATGTGTAGTTCTTGCATTTCTTACTATAAGAAGGAAAAAAAAAAAGATTATTTAGAACATTAAGCTGAAACAGCAAACAACTTTAAATTGGGCATTTTAAAGTTAAAAGTTCAATCTCTAAAAAAGGATAAAACTGTCAGATAAAGTGAATTATTAAACTGCAATGCAGAGTTCTAGCACTTGGAATTATTTTTTAGTTCATCTGTTGTTTGACAAATCAGTAAAAAAAAGAAAAGGTTGATTTTATTTCTGTACAGCTTTCAGTTTAACTTCAAAGTATGTTGGCATTCTCCCACCACGTCTTGCTCATTTTTGCCTCTACTAGGATCTAGATTTATTCTTCGCTAAGTTACATCTAACAAACTGAGTGAATGAAAGACTTTTTTTCTTCACAGCAATCCAAAATACTTATTTTAGCTTCTCATAAGAAAACTTTCCTCACCTCCTGTTCTCTTACTTTGCATTCTGAAGATTTTTTTTTAATTATTATTGTTCCGTGTTTTGATGGTGTTTAAGTATGATGCAGCAAGAGATTTTGGAGATGATGATAAAATGGCTTTTCTTTCTCCACTTTTGCAGCTGCTTAGAATAGCTGTGAATTATCTCTTCATCAATTTTAGATGAGCAAAGGTGAAAATCTTTTCCTCTGTTTTTCTCAAAAAGCAAACTGCTGTGAAAATGTTTTCCCTGCCAATAGAATATCTGCACACATCTTACTCTGCTAAAGCTGAGGAAAGTTAACTTCTAAATGTTCATATTGGGTTTGGGTATTTTTCAGTCAGGCTCAGATTTCACTAATTATATATGCGGGGAATATCAACAGAATGTTTTTTAAAGTAGATTGACTCTTTCTAGGATTGATGTTCTTAGAAAGTGAACAGGTTTCGGACTGTTTAGAATTTTGAAAGACTCTGCCTGCTTCTGTACTTTTGAAAGCATGTCTGTAGCAATACACTACAGTCTGGGTTTGAAAGCAATTGTTTCCAATAGAGCTTAGTAACAGTAAATTAAAAGCTCTCTCAAGAGCTGTATGCTTACATGAACTGAAAAAGCAATGTAATTTTCCTCTCATATGCATTGCCACTTCAATACCAGATGAGGTTTTTAAAGCAATCAAGCAGATAAGTGATCTTTTCTTATGACTGTATTCCAGCTGTTGTAATCTCCATCCACACTAGCGTTTTTCTTCTAAGATCTGTGTTTATGATAGCATTGAGTACCTTATCAGAAAAAGGCTTATTTTACTTCATCAAGATTCTGCCAATACTCCTGTTTAAGGAGTACTTGTACATGTATAAGGAGTACTTCTTCTGAGTAGACCTGTGTTTCTGTAAGCTTCTCATTCATATCAAACAGAACAAAACTGAAGTTTTGATTGTTACAGGGATCTTCATTCTTACCTACTTGGTGACCAGGAAGAGAATGAAAACAATGCAAATCAGCAACCTAACAACCAGCATGCTCGCAATAATAATGCCATTCCAGTGGTGGGAGAAGGTCTTCATGCAGCCCATCAAGCCATACTTCAACAAGGAGGACCTGTGGGTTTCCAGCCTTATCGTAGGCCTTTAAAATTCCCACTCAGGGTAGGTATATCAAACACATAAAGAGGAAAGAAAAAGGAATTTGAAGAATATGTAGGGTATTTTATTGTAAGAAAGATTTGTCCCCTATGTTACCAGAAGTCAAGTGGTGGGTCATGTTGTTTTGTGTTTTGTATGGTTTGCATCTTTCTAAAAAGTAGACTTAGTTATTCTCACATAAAGCTTTTCTCAGCTTGTAACTTTCCTGATTTTATTTATAGATCCCATATAGGTTGTGTATTGCCTGTTAGTTCACATCTTGTTTTCTTCATGGTTAGTAATGAAGAGAAATACAGTAAGCCCCCATCAAACAGCTAGTTCAGGATTGCCTCTAACAAGGCTTGGCTTTCAAGGGGGCATACTCTGGTCTTGTAGCTGAAGTGTATTTTAAACTATTTTGCTTTATTGAGAAACTAAATGGAGAATTTCTGTTGCTTCTGCATCTATATTAAACAGAAAAGTGTTATAATACTTGAAAGCTCTAAATCCCTAAAATTAGAAAGGAAATGTTGGCAAAATACTTAAATTTCTAGAATAATATACAGATCAAAGTAGATAATTACTTTGTTGTTAGCAGAACTCTGAGTTATCAAATACAAACTTCCAACACAACTCACTTACTGTGGTTTCAGGTATAGCTCAAGAACAGAAGTAATGGCTAATGTTATGACACTGTGGTATTGCTTCTGAAGATTCATTCCTTTATACCCAAAAGTCTCATTAAGGAAAATTTGATATGGATTTAACTTTCAGTTGTCTGTTATGAGAAGTTGTTAGCTTTCCCATAGTAAGCTTGCTTGTTTTGTGGCTTTGATTAATTAAGCAGAACTGTGTAGCACATGGTGCTTGAGACATATTTAAAGAAGTCAAGTACATGATAATTCTCTGGTAAGATGTAAACCTGAGTAAGGAGTTACCAGCTTCACTGTCACCTGATCATGTAAACCTGAGGACATCTGGAAGAACTTTCTCAGCAAGGTTTTCCTTATAAAACCACTGTCTTGCTCATCTGGCATCAGAGCTAGAAACCTTTCAGGATTCACTGAGAGTTGTGCTGATCAGTGCAGAAATGAAGAGATGATTTTTTTAATGCTACCTAACAGAGAACTTCCATCATTCTGGATTCAAGTGTTAATTTTTACTGTTGGGACAGCTGATGCAAACTCTTAGAAAGAAAAACACAACACTGTAGGTGTTCTGCATTTACAGTGGGTAGATTTCTTACTGCTGATTGATTTACACAGTGAAACATGAGTTGGTAGTTGAACAAGTTGCCTTTCTAGGATGATGTATCTTTTATATGAGATTTTTTGGCTTTGGGTAAGTAACTTTCTTATAAGCTTTTTCCTTTTTTTTTACCTCTTTCAGATATTTCTCTTGATTGTTTTCATGTGCATAACGTTACTGATTGCTAGTCTTATCTGCCTTACCTTACCAGGTGAGTCTATTACTGTAAAAGTGCGATTAAAAACAACTCAGCATGTTGCCATGCTCAACAATGGCAGATGTTTTGAAACCATTGTTTAAAGTTAAAAGGAGAAAACATGGAAAATTGTCCCATTTTAAATGTTGCATCAAGTTGTAATAATGTAAAAATCTAAATTATAGTGATAGTACCTGTATTCAAGTGACAGAGATTGCCATTCCCATTGTTTTGTTGTAGAATAATTTTCCTTAAAGGACAGGGCTCCAAGTGCTGAGACAATCAGTAGTATTGAGAGAAAAAGAGAATTGAAACTCTTGCACCTGCTTTACTGTTTAGAGAAGGAAAATCTGTAGTTTTTAATCACGTCTTCTACAGTATTTTCTTTAATTAAATATTCTGAAGGTGTAATTATTGAGTCCTGCAAGGTGTGGGAAGTTGGACTTGATGATCTTTATGAGTCCATTCCAACTTGAGAGATTCTGTGATTCTGTGACCTTGACAGGTTGCTTGGAGATTTTGGGAAGCAGCATGTATATCACTTTAAAATGTATGAATAAGTACTTTTATCAAATCAAAAGCACTTTGGTGGTTTTTTTTTAAATAGTGTGGAATAAATGAAGACATGTAAACTCATTTGAATTTTATAACCTGGCTGCTGTAATATCGTGTAATTTATACCTCCTTGTACTAGTGATCCTAAAATCAATAACATGTTGAGAACAAAGTTACAAATTTTGTGATTATTTGAATAGTACTGCATAAAGTAATTCCTCTGTAATACTAGTGAATAGAGACACTATTAAGAAATGAACTGTAGCAAATGAGTCTCCCATTTTTGTCAGAGACCTTCAGAAGCCTCATCAGTAAGTCTTAAAGAATTATATGAGGCAGTGAAATAACCCAAACATAGCTCATACATTTATGTTCAAGCTTATGTGCTCATGATTGCCTTTGCAGGTCTGAGGATTAAGTGTTTAGGCGCTGAATGCTGCTGTATTCAGTGCTTTGTTTTGCTGTAGCTCAGGTCATATTGTTGTCATAATTAAATTCTAGGGGGAAAAAAAATCTCTACATATGTATTTGACATAATTTCTGAAACTATTTACATAGTACTTCACACATTTATGCATTATGGGTATAGTACCAAAATACTCTTTTATGATGAATAACATTTGTGCATTGATATTTAAAAATAAATTTGATAAGCAATTTTTAATAGGCATCGTTCCCTAATACATCAAAAAGCATTACTCTATTTAACAGTGCCTATGTTTTCAGTGTTTGCTGGCCGATGGTTAATGTCATTTTGGACGGGGACTGCCAAAATCCATGAACTGTACACAGCTGCTTGTGGTCTTTATGTGTGTTGGCTAACTATCCGAGCAGTGACAGTGCTGGTTGCCTGGATGCCACAGGGTCGTAGAGTGATTTTTCAGAAGGTCAAAGAATGGTCTCTCATGGTGAGTTTCAAAAAAAACTTCTACTGAATTATTGAAAAAGCAGCTAATGAAACTTGTTTCATTTTGCTTACAAGTTTCAGTCTATAGTGTACACTACATTTTCCTGTTCAGACCACTTTGAAGCTTTTGCAGCTTCCCTTCCTGTTGCATAGGCTAACTACTTTTTGAAGCCACTTAGCACAATATTAAGCAATCAGTGTAAGTAAGGGGGTGTGTGTATATGTTTTTATATATATATGCATATATTTTTCTGTCTTCCTTTAAAAGTGAATGTCTTGCATTATATTATCCCATGTGTTATGTGTTCTCAAAGACTATTTACACATACACCTGGAAGCTTAACTATTACTTGTTTAATAACATGACATTGTCAAATAAAAGAAAACTAGTAAAGCTGATAGATGATGATGAACATGTCTCTACAAAGTAGCTTGATGAATATTTTTTGAAAGATCTTTATCATTTGTCAATTCTTGTGTGGTTCAAGTTAATATTTTTAAAGAAAGTATCTCTTATTACAAGAGTTCAGATTCTCACTGTGAAAGCATATTTTCCAAGATACAAGAATACACAATATAGTGAAGCGCCACTGGATAGTATTCCTTACTGACAACAGGCAAAGGTGATTTGATGGTTTAAAACTATGTGGACACTCGTAGGCATGGTCATGTTTTTTTTCTGGAGGGGGTATGGAATAGGACCCAATCTTGAAAACTTACATTGCAAAACTATATATGCAATAAAAATTATTTCTAGGGGTGCATGTGTATGAATTAAAGGTCTGTGTAGGTTTGGGGTTTTTTTTTTGCCAGAGCTATGTGTTTATGTAGTTTAAGTTACATTTTTAATCTTAAACAAAGAATCCTCTGGTAAATATATTAAATGTCTTGGGTTTTTTTAGATAATGAAGACATTAATAGTGGCTATATTGCTGGCTGGTGTCGTTCCACTTTTGCTTGGACTTCTGTTTGAACTGGTCATCGTTGCACCTTTGAGAGTTCCTTTGGATCAAACACCTCTCTTTTATCCTTGGCAGGTCAGTTGTTTCTGTTCTTTTGCTGCCGTTGATGTAAGTATTTTATGGTTGTTGTTTTTCCTGTTGATTTAGTGCTTTGGAACATTTTCCATAAGTATGTTTCTGTGTGGCAGAGAAAAGGCAGCCAGGTCTGGATGTGGGGATTATTTGAATCAAAAGGATATGCTAAGGAATTTAAAGCATGACAAGCTGAACTGTTGTGAGATGACATCAGAGGATTTTTTAATTTCAGTGGTCAGCTAGACACTTTACTCAGTAACATCATTGTAAAGTTATGTAGGAAGTTAGTATAGCTGTATGTATGCAGATACTCTGTCTGACCTTTCTGGATAGCTTTCTGCATACAGTTATGCAGCAGGAGGTCCAGCTGATCATTTTTAATTTACAAGGTTTTAATTGAGTGATGATGCTCACTATCAATGGAATTTTGATATGCTTTAGGATCATGCTGGTTTTGGGCTGAGATGTCAAATCATTTTGAGGTAGTTGTGTTTTGTTATTCTTCAGTCAAGTCTCACAGGCAGTGCAAACTTCTTTCTGGGGAATATGTAGGAAGAGTGGATTGAGTGACAAATGCTTCCCTCACTTAAACTGGATTATGAAAGAACTCATAACGCAGACACCCAACTGAGGGAACCATAACTCAAAAAACATCGAGAATGCATTTACTAAATAACAAGGAAGTGTTCATGTTAGTCACTTTCTAAGCTTCTAAAAGAGAAGCATTTGTTTACTTTCAGTATCCAAACGTTTGTATATTTTTAAGGTATCTGAGTAGATGACTGAAAAATCACGACATCCTATAATTGCAGTGATAGACGATCGTGGTTTCCAAACAGTTTTGGAAAGATTTTGTAATGCTAGAGATTCTAAAAGTTCTTGACTTTTGCACGTTAGTTATTTAAAATTTTTAAATACAGTATACTGAAAAATTTTATTTTCACGTGGCAGAGCTTCCTCAAAATACAGGATTAGAGGGATTTGAGACTTTCTAAATTAACAAGGAGCTATTGAAATTGAGAATAATTCCCACTTTTCACAAAAGAGAATAGAGTTATGAAAAGGTTACATCCTTGAGTAAACATTAGTTCACTTCAACACTGACTTTTTTTGTAGCAATTTTCTAAATTTTTGAAATTAGACATTAATAAAAGCAGTCTATTTATATAATTGGTTAAAGAAGATATGTATTTCCCTAACAGTTTAATAGAGTTGATTAGTCTATGATATCTTAAGTCTTACCAGTTCTGTAGCTGTTTATTATGCCTTGTCAGCCTATATTTTTTCTAATTTGGTGGCTCTTATTGAAAATCTCTTAAAAATATCTGTAATCTCTTAAAAAAATTCTGTAATTCAGAAAGGATTGACTCATGATGTGAAGTGTTTAGTAGAAGTCAGTAGTTACATTATTTAATTCCATGCCATAATAATCGCAGTTTATGTTAAAGCATAAGTTTTCTTCTGAGTAGGATGATGTTTTTTCATAAAGAGTATTGCCTCGCTTTTTTTTTTTTAGCTTTTCTCACATCAGGTAGGCTTTTGTGAATAGTTAAAATTTAAAAGAAGGAAAAAACCTTGTTTCCTGATTTGTGTGAATGTCTCTGCATCTTGTTTCTATTCTTTTTTTAAAGGAATCAGAATAACATACTTTTAGGTAAATGTTACCCAGTGTTGATTAGTTTGTACCAGAATGTTAGTCTGTTGCTTTATGTAAGTGTAATGTTTCCGGTTTGTATTTGCTTTTGGTTTAATAGTCGTACTGATTTTCCTGGTTCCAGGGAGCTAATTTGACAGACCTCAGTTAAGCTTGAGAGCATCCTCTTTTTCACAGGACTTTGCAGATGATGTCACCTCTTTTAAACGATGTCCCATGTAAATAAAAAACTAATTATATTTTCGTTTATAAGTACGATTAACAAGCTGCTTGAAAAGCTTCTGGTTGTCTAATTTTTTTAAGATACATTAATGCTAACAGTCTATTTTTACAAAATTAGGACTGGGCTCTTGGAGTTCTGCATGCCAAAATAATTGCTGCCATAACATTGATGGGTCCCCAGTGGTGGCTGAAAACTGTTATTGAACAGGTAGGGAAAAACTGTCTGTGTCAATTATCTGTATAATACATTATCAATGTTTTTGAACGTGTGCATCAGAAAACAGTGTTACTCTTGTAGTAATGGAATAATTGAGTAAAACTCAACTAGTCTTGCAGAAACCTTTTAAATCGTATAGCCTAATGCATTAAGCTACACTTCACAATAAAAGAAAACAAACCTCAAAAAGCTGAAATCAAGAAGAGCTGTCTATAAATATATGCATTTTTATCAGGTTTGTATTAAAGTGAGAAAGAAACATGATTACTTCTTCAGATGAAGTCAGTGTGTCCAAATACTGAACATCCACATTATTTACATCCACAACTCAAGAACAGAGACTTTTTCTTTCTCTGGAGTTGTAGAGATTACCCCCTTCGTAGATTAATACACATGAAAGACACTGTTCACATTCCTCTGTGGTTATTAAGCAAGACAGAACAGTTTCTGTGAGCAGTTCCAAGTTGCATGGCCTGTTGTTTTCTGTGGCAGAAGTATTTTTGTCTTGGTTATAACCTTTAAGTTCTGTGCTTGCCATCTCAGTGAATTATCTCAGTTGTTTGTCAGAAGGTAACTTTTCAGCCCTGCACTGTATGTGATGGCTGTTGTGCATGTCCCAACCTCTGTACATGAGGTGCCTCTTTTGAGTAAGTCTAGCACGCAGTCCCAGTTACTAAATCCCTTTAGCTGTCACACTGCAGAAATGTAGTCTTATTTCTGAGACTACCTTTTAATGCATACCGTATCTCTTCTTCCATTTTGAATGCTGTCCATGGGCCATCAGGCACTCTCCTGAGCCATCCTCAGAAACAGTTTCATCCAGGCTGTGAGACAGAGGCCATTGTCTGGCTTAGGTGGTAGCTATTCAAAACTGGTCTTTTCCCATGCTTAATCCAGTTATGTTTTGACCTTACTTTCAGGTAGTAACTGGAGAAATTTAACAATTATGGAGGCCCTTTCTTCAGGCACAGACTAAGTGCAGAGACTCTGATCTGCCCCATTAAAGTATAAAATAAGATCCTATTTTCTGCCTGTTACCAAATGTAATAGATTCATTCTGGTGGTGTACACAGGATCCTCTTCCAGCAAGTTAACAGCACAAAGTGATCCCAGGCCACCCACAAAACCACTATCCACAGATCTGTTAAATGATCTTTCAGCTGGATTCTTGCATTCCTGCAGCTGAATCACAACACTATTCCAGATTAAATTGGTCTCTTGGGCACTGTTTAAATGATTTCCTGGAACCCTCATGATGTAGATTGGCAGAGAGTTTTATCTCATTCAACTGTGGCAATCATGGCTTTCTTCAAGTTGGGAACACCCATTTTCTTTCATAGGGAGAATTGTGCAAAACCTTGTAATTATTAGTGTAAGTTCAAAGCAAGGCTTTCTGAGTGATCCATTCTACTTCCAACTTGTTCCTTTTTAGGTATATGCAAATGGGATTCGTAACATTGACTTACACTTCATCATCCGTAAACTGGCAGCACCTGTAATCTCAGTTCTGTTACTCTCCCTGTGTGTACCGTATATCATAGCTTCTGGTGTTGTACCTTTACTAGGTATGTATACATTCAGCATACCTGTTTATCATATGATGGTTTACAGCAGTGTCAATATATTTGTGGAAATAAAACTTCAAGCTCTAAGTTACTTTAAAAAAACCTCACCAAGAAAACTCCTCTATTCTGCCAAGAAATATAAATGTTTAAGGATTGCTTTGTCATCTTAAAAGTGTGGCATTTTTTTGAGAAATGCAATACCTTATTCTGACTAGCTGCCAAGTGCAGAATGCATCAGGAGTATGGGACTGCATAATATCTAACAGCAGAAATATAGGTCACTAGCTAGTTTGGGAAAGGAGTGATTAATTTCTTCTTTGGACAATCAACCTTTAGTTTCAGTCTCTAGGAGTATATGAGCTGAGGCCATCTTTTCCTGCCTTGTCAGATTCTAAATGAAGCTTAGAACAGGTGAAATAATGGGTTTGTTTTGAAATGTTAATAGTATTAGAGTAAAATGTAAATTTTAAATATAGGTTTCTTCAGATTTTCCAGTCTCCTCATATTTGAGGGAAGTAATTTGATTAGAACCAGGGTAGGTGAGTTTTTTCATCAACAGTTGTCTTTTGGTAGATAGTTTTGATGTTAACAACATGTTCAAGAAGTCCAGTTTTATTCTTCAGCTTCTCACTTGAACACAGACTTCTATTGCACCAACTTTTCTGATACGAGGTATACAGAAGTCAATAAAAAAAAAGAACTGATAAGCCTTTTTATTTTTTTTTTTATTACTGTTGATTTGCACTGTGCTAATGGAAAACTTTCCACTTTAGTGCTTCAGATTAAAAAGAACAGCAGCTGTCACATTGGATCTCTGGGATAAATGGACATGTAATTTATTTCACAGCCCTTCTACTCAAGTTACAGTATAACAAAGAGTATAGGGGCAGGTAGAGAAGCAGAAATATGTAAGTTACTTCAGCAATGTCAGATCATGTAAGGGTTGTGTCTTGTTTTGTAGGAGTTACCGCTGAAATGCAAAACCTGGTTCAGCGACGGATTTACCCTTTCCTGCTTATGGTGGTGGTTTTGATGGGAATTCTGTCCTTCCAAGTCCGCCAGTTCAAGCGCCTTTATGAACATATTAAAAATGACAAGTGAGTATATAGTGTGGCCTTTTTATTTTTTCCAGTTTAAATTGTGATACCATCAGACTGAATTCAGGCATTGTAGACACGTGGGACTAAGAGGGACTTTAAGAAGTTTTCTAGACAAATGGCCCTTTGAGACAGGAGTAAACTGTTCTTGGCAAATGTTTTATCTGTGGTTCAGGTAGACAAACACAGAAATAGACTGTCTTTATAAAAGGAAGACACTTCCCTCATGTCTAACATGAATACATTCTACCACAAATGAAGCTGATTGCTTATTTTGTCCTCCTCTGTAGTCTTGAAGGACAAGTGAATGTCATGATTATGATATACCTGGAAGTAAAATCATGTCACAATCTGCTTATAAATTCTTATAAAACTGTTTCTTCAACCTTTTCTGCATAACTGTTTTTCGTACTCTTTCTACTCATTAGTCCAATCAACCTGTTAAAGAATATTCAGTTGTTTCAATAGAATTTGTCCTTACAAAATTTTGTATGGTTTTCTGATGTTTTCAGTAATTACTACTCTGTATTACTCAGATGCCTGATAAAATATTTTTTCCATTTTTTTTTCTGGTTATCCTGCTTAGTTTTTAAGCTTTTCTTTTGTGTTATCCCTATTACCTTACTTTTCATGTTACCATAATTGCCTTATATGTTTGTTATTTAGAAAATTAGCAGCTAGTCTTCTAGGCTTCTTTTGTATTGGAAAGGAATAAATTACTTTGTTGTATTCATGTACTGAGTTATCCTATAACAATTCTGCTTTGCAATGACTACAAAAGGAGTCAAACCTAAACCAAGCTTCTTTGAATCCTAGATGTTAAGTGACATGTCAAGTGTTTGGTATAAATGTGAAATAAATAGCATCTAGAAATATTAAAAAGAGTTGTAGCTAAAATTCTCAGCAGATTAATTTATATTTTAGCATGTTTTACTTGATCAGCTGACTTAACCCCTGTTCCCCACCTGCCTTTGTAGGGTGTTCTGTAGTATTTATACCTGGTGTCTGTATTTACAAATGGGTTTAAAGCTAAACGTTAGTATCTTTCAAGCAGAAAGGGTATTGAATTGCAACTTGAACTGATGTTACAAATTGCTTTCTTGTGTGAATAAGACACATAAATGGTACACAAAGATGCGAATATATATCTAAGTGAAAATTACTTTGGTATTAAATGAGCTTATTAAATACTATGCTCATCATCCTCATAGACGAGAAGTTTGTACAGCTTAAGTTAATGATCTTGTTTAAGGAAGTAAGCAAACGGTCATGCCAACCAGTAGAAACAGGTTTAGAAATACACTTAAATCTTTCAGGTAAGACATTGTAAAAGCATAAACAAGTTTTTATGACATTCTAAAATGTACAAAAAATATGTGATGGTTGTTGGTTATGGTACCATGAGAAAAGGAGTGGTAGTGAAAAGGTTTCTAAAGGAAATGACAGATTTTAGGAGAAGAATTCATAGGGATGTGTGACTTTCCTACATGTAGAACCAGCAGACAAGTAGGAAGCATGGAAAGGAATTTAGGTAGTAAAAAGTAGGAG
Organism: Anabacerthia variegaticeps; assembly: GCA_035583185.1. NCBI lineage: Eukaryota > Metazoa > Chordata > Aves > Passeriformes > Furnariidae > Anabacerthia > Anabacerthia variegaticeps. Next base: position 77,774,671 of record JAWWEW010000078.1, on the reverse strand, counting down.
TGTGAATCAGTGATAGAGAGGAAGTAAGGAATAATGTGAAAGGTACAAAAACTGCTAAGCTGATTAGATGGTGTGATGTTGAAACAGAATTTAAATAAAGGAATCTTGCACCCCTTAAGCTTGACATGGAGTAGCATTAGGATATTTTCTTTCCCTTTAAGAAAGAAAAAGCTGCAGCAAAAGTTCTTCCATTACTATATTTACTTTTTTTCAAAAAAGGTGTTTTTCAATGGATGTAGGACCCGAGCTTTGCCTTGCTTTACCCAGTACAGGTTCTGTATTGTGACAGATTCTTGTTTGCACTTGGAAGAACCTCATTAGCACTTTCATTTTGTTTTATGTTGGAGTTGTTGTTCCAGATGTTCAGGTGGACACTGAAACAGGCTCAAAAAGACACTGCAAAGATGCCCTCACAAGTGTGATCTGGGAAGGGTGCTGGGTATATAAATACTGTGAACACACTCCTTATATTTCATACTTTTATTCAGCTTGTATATGTCTGAATTGTATAACTACCAAAGTTAAGGCTGTAAACACAAACCTGTAATGCCTGTATTCCATTACAAGATGCCTGAATGTTGAGAAAAAATATGAGCGTGGTTGAAGACAATTAAGGAAGGGGAGGGTTCAATTTTAGAATAATGTTTATTGAAATGAGAAAGCTAGTTCTGCAGCAAAGGAGATAGGGTGGATTTGTGTTACCAAATGGCATTCACTTGTGTTAATTTCTCACTGTTTTTACTGCAATCCCAGGTACCTTGTCGGACAACGACTTGTGAATTACGAACGGAAGTCTGGTAAACCAGGCACATCAACAACTCCACCTCAATCTTCACAAGAATAGATGGTCATATTAAACATCTTGACCTTCCCTTTGCCTTTACATGTCCTTTTTTCATAGACTCTTCTCGTCTTTGGATATGTCTCCCAGTAATACTCTCAGCAGTATTTTGGCTTCTGTTAGCAGCATCCAGATAGCAGTTAAGGCTCTGTTCCTTATCTGCATTTTCTGGTGTTATAAATGCTGTCTGAGATCTGTATATGTGTAAATAGAAGTATCCTGACACCCTAAAACCTTGGATTAAAGAGAATGTGCATTGTACATCTTTAAAAAGTATATTAATTTATTAAATCTAGTTGTCACTTTATTTTGGACTGCTGTTCTGTTGACAATGTGCCACAAAGCAATAGTGCGAAGAGGCAAGATGTTTTTATAAAATTTGGAGCTTACTTTATGGTGTTCATAACAGTTCTTATTGTAGTAAAACAGTATGATTTTTCATGAGTGGAAAGGCCACAGAGAATATCAAAAGTAAATAACTGTCTTACAGTCAGCAATGAAGTGGCTGTGGTGAGAACATAATGAACTATGTATCTTGCTGTCCAGTCTTTTTTATTATTTTGTATAACACCAAAGCCGTTGTACATTTTTCTATTGCCTGATTGTTTTTCATGTGTCGGAGTTTGTAATATTGTACAGTTGCTGTTAAGAAAATATTTCCTCTTCTGAGAATTCAGATGTACTTGTTGAGGCTCAGCTGGATTTTTCTGTTTGATTGAAGGGGGTGGGTGGGTGTTGGCTTTGGGATCAGGATGTCATGAATTGAAATAGTAAGTAAAAATTTACTAAGGATAGGTGATGGAAGCATTTAAAGGTACCAAGGAAAATTAGATAGGTTCACAACTTAAAATTGTAGCCAATTTCTTTTCAATAATAGAATTTTTCAGGACCTCAAGAAAAGCAATGAACATTAACTGATGTGCTTGCAAAGCACAAAGTGCATAGTGTAAGCAACATCCTGACCTGGTCCTTAGTTTAACAGCTTGAAATCTTTTTTTCTCTAAGTTACCAAAGTTGAAAATTGTAGTATGAATTTTATATTGCACAAGTATTTTAAAAAAACCAAACCCAACCAAAAAAAAAATCTCTCAGAATTGGTCACTGTGAATTTTTATGGGAATAATATTGAGGGAAGTTTTATCATATACCATTTACTCCCTGAGGGGCAGGAAAATACATATGCTGTTAAACAGGCAACAAAAAGTTAGCAGATTTCTTTGCAAGAGCACAGTCAAACAAGAGCCACCAAATCAAGTCTGTTATTTCTATATGTAGATAGAGTTCTTTTGCAGTAATGTTTGGGGGGGTTATGTAGATAAAGAAAATACATAACAGTATCACAAAGCTTTAAGTAGCATCAAATCACATGCTTAGATTGCAGTATCTTTCCTAGACTAATGTGGAAAATGTGAATACCCATTGCAGTAATGAGAAAATCAATTGAACATTTAACTTGCTATTCAGTACACTCTCCTTCAGTATTCTGTACTTACCATGTGTGTATATAATTAATACTTGAGAATCTGGCAGGTGCTTTGAAAGTGTCATCTCCTTTTATTGATATTGCATCTCTGATCTGATGTGTTTTGAGCTAATGTGGTCCAGACTGTGATGGTGGTAGTTCATTTTTTTTGGTGTCTGGGCTCATGTTCTAAGGCAGTGAGCACAAGCCAAATGCATCTGAATCTAGTGGCAGGATTGGGCTCTCACTATCAGATTCATACTGTTTTACAGAATTACTGTTGTACTGATGGTTTTGAACCACAAATATTACCCTTTGGAATGATTTATTAGGAAATTTTTAGTGAAATGAAATTATAGAAAAATAGCCAAAATATTTCTCTTTCATTCACTGTTGCTGACTTAATGCTAAATTGAGTATATATTCACCCCATCTATTTTTGATGTGCATAAACATTGCATTTGACTATTTACAGTAGTGTACATTGTGGGACAGATATATTTTCAAAATAATAAATTCATTGGTAGCATACATTCTTACTTATGCCAAGATTCTGTCTTTGACATACCTTTCACAAGCAGTTCCAAAACATTCTTGTCACTCAAATATTGCAGCCACTACTGTGCATCATGCAGAATTTGCAGTAGTGTGGTACTTGTAACTGTGTTTTTATCCAGATGAATTGATCTTAATATTAAAATTTGTTAAGAAAAAGCCTTTGTGCTATTTCTTATCATTGTTATTTTACGAGTCATGAAAGAAAAAAGATAATCGGGCCAGTCATGCAATGTGATCTCTAGCTATTTTGATGTAGTTTACATTATCTGTATTCACTCTTTGTTATGGAGAACTGGTTTCAAATCCAACTGTAATGCTGGTATTTGCACTGCTTTACAGATCCTAGGTGAAGTGAAGTTTGTTTCCAAAACTGTCCATTGTGAACTTTAGAAAAATCTCATCTCTTTATCTCCTTATTTTCACATGTTTGGGGAAAGAATATGGAGGTTGTATAGAACAAGAATTAAATAACAGTACTTTTTTATTGTTTTAAATTTCAGTGGTTTGCCTTATTGTGCCCTGAGTACTCCTCTGGCATAGAAACATGATAGTAAAAGTGTAAGTTAAGTGGCTGTTACTGAGACAGCTGATGAGAACTGGACCAGTGGCTTCCATCTGTGCTAGAGTAATAAAGCATGCTGTGGGCTTATATTACTCTTGAAGTGGAAAAGACTCTGTGTGTGTGCGTGTGTGTGCTCATTTACCCCAATGTCGTGTTGCCCTTGGATCTTGAATGGAGGGGTTGGAAGTGTGTACTGGCTTAATTGTAGCCCCTTTGTGGTGGTGAGAATCTAATGCTGTTGTGAGTTCCACAGACCTTCATCCAAGAACTGTTAAGATGGCTCTGTAGCTATCTTTTGCATACTGAAAGAATTCAATTGCAGCATGGCTTTGACTGGTTTTACACAGATTATTTTATAGTGATTAAAAATAGTTAAAACTCTGCATCCCTTCTCTGACTCCCCCTTTTCTACTGGGTGAAGCTGAAGTTACTTTGTTTTGTTTCTGAGAGCCCTCCAGTATCTGTAACTGCTTTCAGTCCCTAACTTCCATGGCAAGATGCCAGCTCCAACACCAATTACAGTACTCACATCACTTTTCAGCTGCGTGCATTCATTCTTTTCTTGCCTCCCCCTAATCTTGAGTCAAGAATTTCATAAAAATCTGTGCAGCAGTCCCACTCTTCTTCAGAGAACTCTAAAAAATACCTTACAGAGCACAAGTGGTTGGTTTGTTGATTTCACTGCCTGGCACGCTCATCAGTGTCATTTTGTTTCCTTGGACTTCACTGTCCATTCGTTTACATCCAGATTGGAAATTCTTTGTGGCAGGGTCAGTGTTCTTGTTCTGCTTGCCTTGGGAATGGTCATTGTACAGCTTGGGCAATGAGTGAGGCTCTTAGCTGAAATGATTATGCAGATAATAAAACCAGGAACTGAATCTTGGTAGTATAATGAAGTTCAGGATGCAAAATAAAGGAAGCTGTCTTCTGAAACAGATAAGGAAACAACTTTTACAAAGCATAATGGTAAGTTAGGGCTCTCTTACTGTGTTATTTCTTAATTAGATTCATTGGAACTAAAGAATTGCATAGTTAGCAACGATTTTATTTATGGTTATTTCACAGGCTATGCTTCTGGGTTTAATTTCTTTATTTAGAAGTTGCCATAAATGGAGAAATGATAGCTGAAATCAAAGTTACTCAATAAAGGAAAATTTTAAGAGAGTGTATTTTCAAAGGTCAAATATGGTTCCAAAATAAATGTTTTTAATTCAGTATAGTATTGAGAAATGATGCAAGGGCAAGATTATTTCACAACTCTACATATCTAGTTTTGCTGTTATCTTTACCCGTTGAGTAGTGGCCAATGCCAAAGCTGCATAGGCACTTCTCCCTGCTCACCCATTAAAAGAAACCAAACATCTGGAGTTGTCTGACATCCGGTGGGGAAGGAGGGGGTGGTATTCAGCCTTATGTGTCTGATTCATCACAAAATCACTTGGCTTTCGAGGGCTGTTTGTGTTTCTGGAAAATGAGACTAGAGAGAACGGAATTCCTCATTGCTTACAAAAGTAGAGAACACTGCAAAGCTAGTTTATTTATATTGGATAGAATTTCTGTGTTCAAAACCTAATAGTGCTGAGCTGCACTTTCATGTGCCATGTTCAGCAGGTGCAAATTGCATAAGTGTCCTGCTGAAGTTCAGTAAGGAATGTGCTGACTCTAAAAATACCACTGGATTAGAATGGAGTGTACGTGGGTGTCGTGGTTTAGGAATGGTATTTTCCAATTTAGTCTTCCCACTGAAACCACTCCACACCGGGCACTGCTCACTCCCCTCTCCCCTTTCCCCCCTGCAATGGGCTGGAGAAGAGAACTGGAGGCACAAAAAGTAAACCTCTATGCCCTAGCCATTCCCGCTCCTGGCTACTGCAAAAATGAACCCTGTCTTGGCCAGAATCAGGACAATGCGATGTTTTGGCTAGTTGTGAGCAGGAGTCATGGAAGCAGGAAGTGGCAGCAGAATTCCTAAACTGAAATTGGGTGATGCTGCTATAAAGCAACAGTTAGGTCCATGCACATACTTTTAAATACTCTTTAAGAGTGATTGGTAAAATGCATGAGAGGGAAGTACTCAGTGTCTAGCAAGAATCCAAGTCGCTTCTTTCACTGAAGTTACATTTACGTTTTTACTGCCTATGTCTCTGTAGCGCTTGATCAACTTTTTCTTAACAGAAACTAAGCCTTACTCCCTTTACAGCTTTGTGTCAAGATTCTCAACAGGATGCATCAGTGTCCTTCTCACTGTGCCTTTGTGATCTTTTTTTCTTCCTTGTTGAAAGGATGTTGTTGACCCAACAGCCACGGTACTGACCTGTGTAATCCTGAGTTTCCTTAAACAACCTTGCATTAATCTTCAGATAATTAACAACTCTTGCCAGACCACTAACCTTCAAAATGGAAGATGAGGCATCCCTCCCTCACTTATCTCGTGATCTTGTTTTTACTCACCAATTATCTCGGGGGTTATTCCACTCTTTTTTATGCTTTTTTTGGTCTTCTTCCTTCTACATCCATGAGTTACAGTAATCTTTAAGTAGATGTTTTAGTGTAATTGCATGTGAAAAGCATGCTACTTTTAGCTAAAAATGAGTTCCCTGAAGTATGACTTCTTAAAAAGAACGCTATCCCCAAATGCCAAACTTAAACGAACATGAATAATTATGCACATTATTTGCGTACTGTTAACACAGGACTAGTGAGTAGAAAATGGGCAGTACATCTGCCCATATAAATCAGGAGACTAGATAGTAAGGATGGTTACAACTCATAGAACTGCAGGGTTTTGTTGTAGTCCCCTCCGTCCCATCCTGGTTTATCCCATCCCTTCTCCCCCCACAGTTAAATATATGATGGTCTCTGGATGGTTGGGGTCAAAGCAGAGAAAAGCAGTGCCCATGCTCCTCTTTCTGCAAAGAGCCAAGGACTGTATCCCCCCAGTTTTGTTTATTACTTGATGCAGTATGTCTTGTTAATTTGTTACATGTAACCATTTATACAAACATTAATTTGGTCATGCCCTTATAGATTAAGCATATTCTGGAGCAGCATGTGATTAAATGGTATCTTATTTTCCCATTATTTTTCACTTTCATATGGAAGTTTTAACCTTTTGCTTTTTCCACTGGTCTGCAATTCGTATAAAATAACGTTTGAAAAATACACAATTTTTCATTAAATACAGAAAAAAATCCACCTACATGCTATTGTTTCCCCATAATAAGATATGGCAGCTGTATGCGTGATTTCACTGCACTGGACCAATCCACTCAAAGAATTGAGGTATGACATTCACTTTTTGAGCATTTTTAGGCTAGTTCCAAGTGCATTCAAGAACTGCAGATGACAGAGAATATGAAATTTTTGCTGTTTATCTCTTATCCCTAGGCACCTTTGAAAAACTGCATTGTGAAATGAATTTAATTGGATTGCATTCTGTAAATTCCTGCAGGATAATGTTTACTGCATGTTCTTCTATCTTGGTCTTGCATGGCCTTATATGTTCATTGGTGGAGACATAACATGGATTAAAAAGGGCTGGCTTCAAATAAGATTGTGTGCTTCTGCAGTAACTGTTTAGCCTGTTTCAAGCATGGAGCACTAAAGTTTCTTTTGGAGCAATGGTTTGGGAAGGCTTTCTGAAGCAAATAATCCTATTACCAAGTTCATTTGAGTGCTCAAGCTACTTACAGCCCATGTGAGAAGGGACAGCAGGGGTCTGCTTTGTGACTGTGAGATGTGCTAGTCTCTTTACAGAGGATGCCATTCAGATTACCTCTGGTGCTTGTTTTTATGCCCAATGGAGAGGTCTTGTAGCTGTCCACCAAGACCTGGAGGCAGAGAGGGCACTATGTTTCCTTGGAGTTCTGGAGTGGCAGGAGAGCTTGTGGTGCCATATTTGGAGCAGCAAGTGCTGAAAAGCAGCTGGCGCTGACAGTGATGCTATCAGTGGTGGCAGCAGACCATCAGTACTGCTGCTGTCCAGAGTGTCCAGGACCACAGAGGTTTTCCAGCAGAGATTGCTTGTAGCTGAGCTGTCCTTGAAAGCAGCTACTGCGAGTAACAGGAATTTTAGGGAATACATTGCCCTATGTCTGTTTTTCAGCTCATTCAGCATTTGTTCACATCTCATGCAGGCCAGGAAAGGAGACACCAGAGTGCTAAAGGCAGGATGGATATGCCTCCCTGACTCCGCTTAGCTGGCACTGCATCCTCATGGCTGGTGGGGCACACAGGGGGCACGAGGCTGCAGGGAGCCCAGGCACCCAGGAAACAGTGACGTGTTCACAGAACAAATTAGGTTGGAAAAGATCTCTGAGATCGAGTCCAACCTATGACTGAACACCACCATGTCAACTAGGCCATGGCACTAAGAACCATATCCAGTCTTTCCTTAAATGCCTCCAGGGACAGTGAGTCTACCACCACCCTGGGCAGCCCTTTCTGTGAAGAAATTCTTCCTGGTGTCCAATTGCAACTTCCCCTGGCACAGCTTAAGACTATGTCACTGGCTGCCTGTGGGAAAAGGCAAACCCCACCTGGCCACAACCTCGCTTAGGTCACCCCTGAGCCTTCTGTTCTCCAGGCTGAACAACCCCAGCTCCCTCTGCCCTTCCTCGTAAGACCCTCCTCATACTCCAGACCTCCCACCAGCTGTGCTGCCCTTCTCCAGACCTGCTGCAGCACCTCAGTGTCCTTCCTGAACGGAGGGGCCCAAAGCTGATCACGGTAACTGAGGAGTGGCCGTGCCGAGCACAGGGCGCTGCAGGGCCCTGCTCCTGCTGGCCGCGGTGGGTCTGACACAGGCCGGGGTGTGGCCTCGTGTTCAGCCGGGTGAGGAGAGAGCACCCCCAGGGCCTTTTCCTCGGGGCAGCTCGCCCTGCCCTGCCCTGCCCTGCAGCACTGCGTGGGTTGTTGTGACCCCAGTGCAGGACCCGGCGCCTGCTCTTGTTGAGCCTCATGCCACGGGGCTCGGCCCAGCCATCCAGTCTGCCCATCCGGAGCCTGCCCACCCTCCACCAGACCCACACTCCGCCCCGAAATGGTGTCGCCGGAGGGTTTGCTGAGGGTCCCCTCAGCCCTTTCTCGGGCCCCTCCACAAGTCCGTGCCAAACCTGTGCTGCTCTCGCCCTTTAAACCCCGCCCCGGCCCGGCCCGGCCCGGCCCGGCCCGGCCCTCCCTCGGCGTTGCCGGGCAGCGGGGCCGCGGGCCGGGCGGGTGAGGGGCCGGGCCGGGGAGGGGGGGTCCGGGGGTCCCCGAGGGGCCGGGCCGGGGAGGGGGGGTCCGGGGGTCCCCGAGGGGCCGGGCCGGGGAGGGGGGGGCCGGGGGTCCCCGAGGGGCCGGGCCGGGGAGGGGGGGTCCCGGGGTGCCCCTCGCCTCCCTTTGGGCCGGGGCGCTGGGGCCGGTCCAGCCTGCGGGCTGCGGGCTTAGCTTTGTGCCCTGCACACCTGGGGCTGGCTTTGGGTGCCTGGAACGGGAACAAAGGGGAGGGAATAAGAGACGATAGGAGGTGAAAGAGATGAGCTGAGCTGAGCTGTGTGGTTAGCGAGAGGCAGCCCTGAGGGTCTGTGATGGCGAAGGGGTGCAGAGGCTGCCTGGCCTGGCCTGGCCTGGCCTGGCCTGCCCGGGGTGTGCTTTTCGTTGCCCATCAGGGGTGTGTGTATGTACGGGACGTGCCCGCTGAACATCAGGAACCCCTTTCTCGCTGTCAGGGTGACCAGGCACTGGCACAGGTTGCACAGGGGGTGTGGAGTATCCATCCTTCAAGGTTTTCAAACCCACCTGGACATGGTTCTGGCAGCCTGTTTGTAGGAGGCCCCTAGGAGGTCCCTGCCATCTTCAGCCCTTCTGTGGGACTCTGTGATTAATGGCTTACTGTAGAAAAGAAGCTCGAGCACTGCTGCAGGTTTTTTTCTGCCTTTTTTCACTGTTCTTTCATTTTACTGCTTCCCAAGGGCGTGTGCATGCACATCTGTATTCCTTCCTCAAGGCTTTTCTGTTATCCTGAAATCCTCAACTTTTTGCCTTCAGCTTCAGTTCCTTGGCTTGAGCTATGTTTTTGAATCATTACTGAACATGCGTGACCAATATGGTAATTAAATGTACTCTCTGAAGCCTGTCCCTGATGCAGATTTGCTGTGTTGGAGTGGTAAAGATGGTGTACTCGGTCTGCATTTCTCCAGAAATAAAGTTCTAAGTATGGTGTGATCCTCAAAGGAGCCACAAGCCACAGCAGTCCCATTCCTCTATTGCTGACTTTTAATTTTTTTGTTTCAAATACAGGAAAATTCACGTGATAGGGAGAGAAAGCTACCTGCCAGGTACTCTTATTTTTATGTTAAAAATGAAAATAATGTAAAGGGCTAGAAGATGCTGTTACATTGATTCCTTTCCTGACGCTGTTGTTTTCACTGCGCTTCTCTGCAAATAACCAATGTGTTTTCAGTTCTTGTTGCCAAATCAACTTAAATAGGGTATAGTTTGTCCTTGAAATGATGACAAGAGTACTCAGATTTCCCACCAACTGCACCCCCTTTCAGTGGGAGAAGTACCATACAGTAACCTATCTCTTTAGGATTCTGGGAGACAGAATTCCTTGCAACAAATGAGTTACATCCTGAATGAGACAAACATTCCTATTTGAGCTGTATGAGCAAAGTGCAGTGTGTGGTTGCAGCACACATGAATGCTTTGTTCATCACTGTAATTTTTTTGTGTAAAGGAGCACAAATTAGTAACTTTTTGCTATGGTATTTTTTGACTACAAAAACAGAGTAGAAACCTGCCTACTCTGACTTCCGTACAAAAATGACAAGATTCTCCTGAGTGTGCAGTAGTGAGTTGTCAGCATAGCCAGCTTTCACACTGATGTGTGTGGTGTGACTTATCTGGACTGCCTGTTTTACAAATTTGTGTTGTGGTAGGTTTGAGGAGAAAAAACAGTTTTAAACTACCTAAAAGATGCCTGTTAAAGCAGTAGTTCTCCTCACTCAGAGCTGTGGTTGGTGTCCAAGCTCCAGTGTTTTACTTGGTGTTGCCACCAAGTTAGAGTTTTTTAGAGATGCCCAGTGGTCATCTGACAGACTCAGACCTTTCTGAGTCTGTCACTTCTCCAGTAGCCCCAGCTGTCGGGTAGGACTGGAGGGAGTTTGGGGCCAAGCATTGTTCTCCTACAAGTGCACACAGCTTTTCATTCTCATTCTGTATCTGTGAACTGCTGTTTTATTTCTTTCAGGTCCTTGTGACTGAACACGAACCAACCATGCCTCTTCCAGAAACCATGTTTTGTGCTCAGCAGATCAAAATCCCCCCGGAGCTACCTGACATTCTGAAGCAATTTACAAAAGCTGCTATTAGGACTCAGCCTCGTGATGTTTTGCGGTGGGCAGCTGCGTAAGTATGATGTTTACTTAACAACGGAGAGCTATACATGGGGACCCACAAAACCTCACTGCTCCTGTTTATTATACAGTGGAGCTGGCTTTGAATGTTAAATCAACATGTATATGGTATACACACGTCTGTAAGCATTTAAAAAATTTATTTTCCATTTCCTCAACGTTTAAGACTGGCTTACTTGTGAAGTAGTTTGTTTTGCCCACAGAAAAATGCATCTTAATTTGGTTTTGTTGCTAGTTTTACTATCTTGAAGACGAACCCTTTTTGGTTAGGTTTGGTTTTAGTTTTTTCCTTCTGTATGAGACTTAACTCCTGGAATTTAATGGAAAGGGAAACCTAGAAAATAACTTTCTACTGTTTAGCTTGGTTAGGTTTCTTCTTTTTTCTGGGAAAAATGCCTGAGAAGTTGCAACTTTTAAGTGATAATCCATGTAATAAATCTCTCACTAAAACATTGTTTTAAGATGTTTAAATGTTTCTTCTTTAACTTCTATTTTTTTTTCTTTTATCTCAATTGCTCACTATAATTTTTTCCTGTCCTGTGGTTTGTGTGGGGAAGCTCTTGAAAGGTATCTCTGAAATGTTCTCAGTTGGGGGGATTGGAAAATGTCTATACTGGGTACATCAGTGAGGGAAGGCTGTTAACAAAGCCAGGCTGGAGTCTGGCTTGCCTGTAAAAGAGAAAATAGTCTGAAGCTGAATTGCTACAGCTGCAGTGTTGGAGAAAGGCGTTGGGGCCATCTTAAAATGGTGTGGCATTTCTTAGGAACGTGATGGAGGTGGGGTGCGGAGTACCTGTGGGTGATGGAAGTGCACTGAGCTTGTCCCAGCTGAGTCAGAAGCAGCAGTCACCAGGCAGCTGGAGCTTGCTGGGACATGGGACTGGTGAGAGCAGGGGCAGTGTGACACTGCCACGACCATGCCACTGGCCAGACCCCAACCTAAAGAGGAGCCCCCACAGATGGGTAGGTGGCTGCTGCTGATCACACGCCCTTCTGGTGAGCAGAGCAAGCTCTGTGCCTGGGAGTCACACAAAGCAAAGCAAGACTGTGGTTTCACATGTGCTGCCGGCGTTGTAGTGCTTGTCCTTGTGAATAACTGGATGGGAAAATGAATCTGGCTGAAAAGGAGCTCAGGTGTTGTATCTACATACATACAATGCATGTGTTTCTCTACAGTCACACTAATGCACTGCTGGCAATGCTGCCTGCTGTGCATTTTGGCAAGTATTTGCACAGCCTGCTGGGTGACCAGGACAGATGAGGCAGGATGAATGAAAAAACGCTTACATTAGACCTATCACTACCTGAATGAAAACAGTTTTCCATGCACAGTTCAGATTGCTGGTGAGCTATGGCAGAGGTGGTTGTACTTGAGGCTGTGGCAGCCTTAAAAAGATGTGCATCTAATGCCCATTCTACTCTACTCTTAAATTTCATTTTAGAGTGAACAGAAATAGCAGAAATGTTGATGGGAGAGTTGTAGCATGAATAGGCAGATGTGCATTTTGGGTAGTGTTTGAGGGGAATGTTAAACAGATAAGCCCTCAGGTGCTCATCAATCAAATGGGAAAAGCCTGTGTTTGGTTTGGAAGCACACTGTGGTGTTAAGAAGTCACTCTCTGCCTTTGCTGAGAAAAATGGAGTATATGGTGCACAAAATAAGTTAAATGCTTGAGTATTATTAGAATGTTATAAAAAGGAGTGTGTAAAATCCAAAGACTGTGCTTTCTGCTACAAAGAAAGGTGGCGTCTGGGCATGGCGAGATGGGAATTGTGCATACGGGCAGCTTGCCGAGTGTTGCTGCTTCTGTGCAGGAGCTTGTGCGTTGTTTCACTGAACTGTAAGAGCATTTACTTCTGTGCAGTTTGTAATGGCCTTTGGCATTGAAGTGTGTTGCTCTTCCCATTCACCTAGGTATTTTTCAGCCTTGTCAAAGGGCGAGCCCCTTCCAGTGAAGGAGAGGATTGAAATACCTTCTGCAACAGAGGAAATAGATGGTTTGACTCCTGGGCTCCTCAAAGTCTTGCACAAAAAGGTAGAAACTGGCCTTTATCAAATGCACAATGTTATTGAGGAATGCTGATGTGCTGGAGATGGTTGGGGAGACTGATTGTCAGGTATTTGATGTATTCTGGGGAAGCACTGCGATCTTTGATTCATTCTGGTTTTCAGAGGTCTTATGTGGTACCATGATTTCGTTTAAAGCTTTCTCCCAAAGGCACGGTGACTGTTGCAGAACTAAAGGAAAAATGGAAGCACTTGTGTTTGCCAGAAGAACAGCTGGAAGCTATCCTGCAACTGGACAGTTTTGGCGAAGAGGTGGAATGGATGAAGATTCTGGCACTTGGGTGCAGTGTGCTTGGTGGGGTATGTTGTACCCAAACACTAATGGTTTTTGTGATCATATATAAGGTCATAGAACAATTAATGCAAATGGATTTGGGGAATGGTGATTGGTTTTGCTGCAGCTGGCAAAGTGGCTAGTGTGTTTACTTCTGTTTCCCATCAAGATTTTTTGTCCAGGGGAACCTAAACAGAAAGATGGCTAAGTCCTCAGTTGACTAGGATGGCAGTAGAAGAGCCAGCATGTGTGCGGGGAGCTCATGCCATGAGAGAGAGGGTGATGGAGGAGTGATGCTGATAGCATCAGTGTAAATGTCCGTGGAGGAGAACTGGAGGGAGAAATTAAAGCACCAGTTTTTAATTGATTGTGCAGTCAATTGAATTTTCACAGCAGCGGTTAACAGTACTAAATCTACATTTAATTCTTTTAATGTCAGTAATAAAATCTCAGCGGTGCATTTCAACAGAATGAAAGATTATCAAATGCACTAAGATGATGCTCTTATAGACCATAATATCTGTAGTGATTTCTACAGCAGGGGAGAAGAGGTACTAAAAAGAAAATACATACAAAATAATATTCTGAGAATGTTGCAATATCTGGAAACCCTGAATGTTGACCTGGCCTGGCAATGCAATTGTGTGTGTATATCTATCTATTTATTTCAGCTGTGTATTTCTTCTTTCCAAACTCCTTCTCAACATAATCTTTTAGTTTGGGCTCTTTTATTAATTTAAAAATAGTAACAACAACTTACTTATCTAAAAACAAACAAACAAATGGAGTCATGGGAGCATCATTCTGATGGAGCTAGACAGACTAAATTTACCTCTATCTCATCATTATTTTGGATATTAAGTCAATGATTTGATTTCAGTACTACATAATGAAACCTAAACTTCAGTTTCCTAAACCAGAGAGAAGTAAGGGTAAGTTTTGAAAATATTACAGCAAAAAACATTACTAATTGGGTTAAAAAAGGCCTATGTGGGTTTGAGGGTGTTTTTTAGTGGCGTTTTTGGGGTTTTTTATTGTGTGTGTGTATTTTTGTTCATTTGTTTCTTTAGTGGCATCCAACCAGTCATTGACTGAATGAAGCTCAGGGCTGAATTATTCCGCACTTTTCCCCATATAGCTCAGCGTGTGTAGGGCACTGGATTAGCAACATCAGATTAAATAAAGGATTTTTTGAAAGTATATTTGGATCTAAGAATTTGAAGCATGGGGTTTTTTAGGTAACTCAGATATTATTGGCCTGTGAGCAAACTGAAATGTTCCTTAAATGCTTTTTGCCTCAGTGCTTTTTCTACTAACAACTAGAATAGAACTTGCATACACATAGGGGGTACAGTAAATATCAGCTAACATATTATCTAAAAATTATAATAAAAATCATCAAGCCCATGTTCATTTTCTGGGGTTTGTAGATTTGTCTGTCTTAACTGCTACTGAAAATTGATTTAGAATGATGGTATCACCTTCACCTCATTTACCCTCTCTTTTAGTGGCTAACAGTACGAATTTTGTCACAGTATGCAAAGGATGTTCGTGGCTCTGACACTTCTCTCATTTTTTTGGCTGAACCTCCTGCAGTCCTTACTGAGTTCAATGAAACATGCCTCTGAAATCTTAACAAGCGAGCCAGAAGGTGGAGCAGCTCCAATTCCCTTTGAAACATTCTCATTCCTTTATTCGTATTTGGCCAGTATCGACGGAGAGGTATCAGAGGATGAAACTGAAGCATTCCTCCACAAAATTAAAGAGGAAGCGTAAGTAGAAATCTGTGCATGGAATTTTAACGTGTTGATCACCTCTGGGTTCTCCGTAAACCTTTAATTTCAGGTGAATAGTCTGTCTTCAGACAGACATGGCATAGCTGTGATGACAGGAATATGAGTTGACTAAGATTATATCAAAAGTGTACATAGTATTTTTTGGTCAGTTTCGTTGTTTGAACTTTTAAAAGATAGAATGTTACTTATCCATCTTTCTCTGAAATATTGAAGTTACTGTTGGTTGGTATAATTTTCCCTGTAGGATGCACTTATATACAAACATGTATCATCCGTTACTGGTTCTGTAACCAGCAGCATCTTATGGGTTGCTGTTTTGGTTTAACATAGGTCATGAAGCAGAGAGAGAGACTGGCAGTTCTCTCATTTTATCCATAATCACACATAGGTCACACAAAATGCACTTTAACTTCTCCTCCATATGCTGCCTATGTAGCATGTTTGTATATAGACACTTATTCTTCCTACTGTCTATCTAGAATTGGTCTTTCTGTGCATGGTGGGCTGACCCTGGCTGGATGCCAGGTGTCCTTCAAAGCTCATCTGTCACTCTCCTCCTCAGCTGGATGGAGAAGAGAAAATGTATGAAAGGCTTATGGGTCAAGATAAGGGCAGGGAGAGATCGCTCACCAGTTATTGTCACAGGCAAAACAGATTTGACTTGGGGAAATCAGTATAATTTATTACCAATCAAATCAGAGTAGAATAATGAGAAATAAAAATCAATCTTAAAACACCTTCCTCCAACCCCTCCCTTCTTCCTTCTCCAATTCACTCCCTGTTTTCTTCCCTTCCCACCACTTCAGTGGTGCAGAGGGGATTGCGGGCTGTGGTCAGTTCATCACGTCTTCTCCTTCTTCAAGGGGAGAACTCCTCACACACCTCCCCTGCTCCAGTGTGGGGTCCTCCCATAGGAGACAGTACTCTCTGAACTTCTCCAACGTGAATCCTTCCCATGCACTGTAGTTCTTCACAAACTGCTTCAGCATAGGTCCCTTACATGGAGTGCAGTCCCTCAGGAAGAGTCTGCTTGGGTGTGGGTCCCCTACAGAATCAGAAGTCCAGCCAGCAAACCTGCTCCAACATGGGCTCTTCTCTCCACAGTGACAGATCCTGCCAGGAGCCCACTCTAGTGCAAGCTTCCCATGGGATCAGTCTCCCTCAGACATCCCCCTGCTCTGGCATGGTGTCCACCATGGGCTGCAGGTGGATCTCTGCTCCCCCGTGGACCTTCATGGGCTGC
Source organism: Anabacerthia variegaticeps (assembly GCA_035583185.1). Classification (NCBI taxonomy): domain Eukaryota; kingdom Metazoa; phylum Chordata; class Aves; order Passeriformes; family Furnariidae; genus Anabacerthia; species Anabacerthia variegaticeps. The sequence goes on along the minus strand of JAWWEW010000078.1, from coordinate 77,758,467 downwards.
AGGAGCACAGCTGCCTCACCATGGTCTGCACCACAGGCTGCAGGGGAATTTCTGCTCTGGCTGCTAGAGCACGCACTTCTCCTCCTTCCTCATTGGCCTTTGTGTCTTCAGGGTTGTTGCTGTCACATATTCCCACTCCTCACTTTTCCAGCTGCAGTTGCAGTTTTTTTTCATCCCGTTATTAAACATGTTACCCCAGAGCTGCTACCACCACTGCTGATGAGCTTGGCCTTGGTCAGCGGGAGGTCCCTCTTGGAGCCAGCTGGCGGTGGCTCTGTCAAACTGGGAGAACCTTCTGTCAGAAGCTCACAGAAGCCACTACTGTAGTCTCTGCTCCCACCCCTCCAAAAAAACCCCTTGCCACACAACCCAATACACTTAAGATTGCTACAAGCTCCAAGTACATGGGAGCTCCAAAACACAAGCATGCAAATTAATTGTTTTGTCATTACTTACCAGATGGATAATTTTTAGTAAGAACCACTTTTTAATCACACTTTTGTTTGCAGTTCATATAACCCTAAATTGTATTTTGTCCAACAAACTAGGATTTACCATGTTAAAGTGCCCTTCTAAAACATTTGGTTTATTCCTTTCCAGTGACAAACAAGATGGCATGGTGCTGATCAGACACTTTCTGCCACCGTCCTTCATATTTTTTTGATCAACCCTACTCTTGAGCATGAGGTGAGAGGGAAAAAAAGGAATAAATAAGTTCAAGAAAATAATTTGTGTTCAAAGTACCATAATTTGCACATTTCATTACAACACTTCTCTGGCATTTCCTTCTTTATGCCACTCTTGAAATGACCCCTCAGGTCATGTTAATTGAATACACGGTTGTAGTGCCTCTCAAATACTGATGTCCACACATAGGGAGCAATCCCTTCACTTACCTACTTAGATTGAGCAAAAGTTATTTTTTATGGACCTTCCTACCTATACTTTGTAAGTGATTGTAAGAAAAGAAGTAAAACACAGAATTAAATTTAGAGACTGATGGAGCATTTCTCATTTTGCTTCTGGTAGCACTGACTTTGACACACAAATATAGCTGGTCCTTTGACTACCTTGTTTGCCTTAACATCCTCTAAACAGTTGTACTAAGCCCTGCTGAAAGAGAACCCTGTGGCTGAGCTAGTAGACAAAACTAACCCAAGGACTGAAATGGTTCCATGTTTTCCCTCTAATTAGGACCCTTTCAGAACTTAGATATGTTTTTTCATTCTTAGATGAGCTTGTCTAATTAAGGATACGTTTTAAAATATGTGTTGTTCTCTGACAGGAAAAGTTACTGCCATTTGTCATGTAGGTGAGGAATGCCTGACACAGGGTTGTTTGGTTTTGAGTTGAACTGCTGCAGCATGTACAACCCATCAGAACTAATGATGTATTCAACTTAATTGCAGAAATAACTGAGGTATGAAACAGGATACAGTAAAATCTGGCCAAAACCAGGAGCACCAGCAGATGTTGTGCCATCTCCTTCCTTCCTAGAGGCAAGAAGCTTAGCTAATGGGGACTGACCTCGCTGAAGTAGAGTATGTAGGAAATTAACAGAACTGCACACTCTTAATGTGTTATCTTGAGACATGTATGCATGGCTTAAGTCTGTTTTATCAACTTCTATCACTACCATTTGTATGTTAGTCCACAGGATAGGAACTCCTAGTTATTGCTGGTATTGCTGGAAGGAAATGGGTACGCCCCTGGTGTTTGAATATGCTACTCAGCAATATTTCAAGTGTCCTTGGTGTCCCCTCCTAGTTTCTGTGGAGAGCTGTATTCTCATCATCCGCGCCCGATGACATTGATGAGAAATTTGAGTATGAGCTTCGGAACAATAACTCATGTTATTGTCAGTTTACCACTAGCTGCAGTTGAAGATGCTTTAGCCTGTTGGAGAACTCTGGTATATCCCTCTGGTACAGGCTGTAATTAGCCATAAGTGCTGTCTGTCTGGAACAGTGTTCCCAGAGGTGACAGTATGAGGTAGGAGGGGAGCTCTCTTCATGCCTTTTCTGTTTGTAACTGATCCTGGACTCCAGGCATTAGCTGTGTTCTGTATCCAGTATGGGCCAGGAAGGCCAATTAGTACAGCCTCTCACAGGCTTCACCCTTATCAGAATAACCTTCACCCTTATCAGAATAAACTCAAATACATGAGAAATCAATATAATTTATTAATAGATGCATGAATGTTACAGATTTACATGTTTTCTGCTATATGCTGCTTCCATTCTGATACCTCTTTTTGTCTCCAAGCACAGCTGTGATGCAACACCAGTATCATGTGCATGGAGTTACTGTCCTTGGCACAACAGCAGTAACAACAGTTCTTGTGCAAGTAATTTTTTGAACAGCTGACAAACAAAATGATCAGGTTTCTACTTTCTTCTTTTATGGCCGTGATACTTGTCTTCATCCCTGAAACAGAAACACAAACATTGTGTGGGCTGTTAGGCTCAGAGTCAGTGAGTCTGAAGGGAAAAAAAAGCAATTTGGAAAATGGAAAGCTCTCATTAAATGTAGTCATGTTCTCTTCTAACAAAAGAAAGTAAACTACCTTAAGACAGTTTATTTCCCATGCTGCTTTAATCAAAGCCTTGTCATGCGGTTCTGGAGTGGCAATTAGTTTAGGATGAATGGCACTGCAGTGTAATGAAGCCACCTTTGATAGAAGCAATCATTGGCATCCATGCTCTCATCTAACAGCATTTACACGTACATGCTAGGGACAGTGCAGCATTTCTTCTGCACAACAGCCCAAGTCTTTGCTTAAACATAGGTCCCTCACACATAGGGTCCTGCAGATGTAAATTCATCCTTGTTGATGGTATTAGAAGATGTGGCCTAGATATGTTTTCTTTTGCTTAAAAATATGTCCAGAAGTACTGAAAAGCAACAGCATTGTTTTGAAGCACCTACCCCAGAAAAGCTAGTCATGTATGTATATGCATATTAGTGAAACAAATAATCCTACTTACTAAGCTCCAGTGCGAACTAGGGCAGAAATTATCATTAGACATGACAAAATCACTTAGCTGTGGTTGAGGGACATACTGTCTGTTTAACCATCTCGATCAAGGAGTAAAATAGTCTGTGCCAGTACTGTATTAGTCCTGCAACGTGCTGTTGGAAGCGCCACCTTTCAGATGTGAGGGTGAATTCTGAAGTCTGGATCTGTTTATGATCGCACAGCACGTTTTGCTTAGTGTTAGTAGCCTCATGCACTGACTTGTCATACTGCATATGAGCTTGTTTACTGGACTAGATATTCTCATTCTCTGCACTAATTCTCACAGACAATGGCTGAGGGTGCCTGATTCAGGAGTCAGCTGTCCCTGTTCATGCTCACCTTTCTCTTTTCCTCCGAGAGTCTCTGTCTTTGCCTCTTTCACGACTCCTTCTTCGTTTACTTGGACTCCTGCTGGTCTCTCTCCTGTGTCTCATGCATTCAGTGTCCTTACTGCTTTCTGCAGACTGCCGTGAATCCACTGAAGCTGACCGCCTGTCTTCCCTTCTGAAAAAAAGGTTCTTGATTTTAGTCAATTATAATAGTTTCAGAGTCGTTGCTGTTTTCAGTACCAGTTCTGTAATATAATGACCTACTAATGATGTAAGGCAGAGGACATATCTTTTATTAAGCCTCCCTATCTCTCTTGGAAATACAGTACCACCCAGAAGAGGCCCAAAGTCTATGCTCTTACGTGTGCACATCTCATCACACCATTTAATTTAGGTATTTCTTACAAACACTGCCCCTCAGTCTTAACACCTCTGCTCATGAAACAAGGCAGCAGAGGGGGTTCACTCTGTTCTGCTTTAAATCCCTAACTCTTCAACTGTCTGCCTTAAGCTGCTACCTACAGTTGGAGAACCCTTCCCTGGGCAGCCTGTTCCCATGTTCTGAACACCCATTAACCTTCATTTCAATGCTGGAAACAGAGTGTCGCCTTGTAGTTTGTTTCAAAAACATTCTCATCCCAAAGATCTGCTGAAGAGGCACAAACAAATATGCTATCACTAGAACATAATTCCATATTTAAGCGACAGATGTTTGGAAGAGTGTGCAGTGTTGCTCAACACAGGAAGAAGTATGTACAGATAAAACACTGCCAGTTATCACAGCAGCATTTGCAGTGATAAGAACTGTAAAAGCTCCCCATATTTAGTGTGTTATGGAAACCTTTACTCTGAGGTATACTGTATCTACCACAGCATTTCCTGTCATGTTGTAGGGAAGGGGAATAAATTGTGTACTTGTATTTCCAGTGTCCTTTTGCACCTAGCTACCACATATATACACATTTGGACATGGAACACTGTTCGTTCCCCAGCTCCACCAGAAACTACCTCTTCACCTGGTTCACTTGCAAGTTACCTGCTTAGCCCTGAAAAGAAAATACTTATTAATATATATACATTTCCCCATCCTTCATGCAGGCAGAGCTTCTCCAGCAAGACTTAATAGAATTAGTATAAAATAAATTCTGCATGTCTCAGACAAGTTTGGTATGTGCTATTAAAGGTGGTGATAAAATAAAATTACAGGTTTCAGTCTGCTCACATGCCCAAAGAATCTGTCAGCTGTGGCATACCTTCCTGAAGATTTTGACTTCCCTCCTTCACATATCTCTGCATTATCCAACCTGTTCTCCTCCTGCCACTGATTGCTGAGTTCTTCCATATGGACACCAATAACATCCCGAATCACCTGGAAATTAAGATATGTCCAAAACAGACATGTCATGGTAGTGGCCTGAACTAGCAACTAGACAGAAAGTAATAATCTTAAAAAAAAAACAAAAATCCCTTCAAACCCTATAGATCAGATATGAGATGAATGAAAAGTCTTATTTGCAGAAACATGTTTCAGTATAAATTTAAATAACACCATTTTATAACAGTCAACTAAACCTTGCTGGCATTTTCACATTCAAAACTTACCAGTTAGAAATGCTCCTGTTGTTTGTAACTTGTTGCAACAAACCAAACCCCAAAAATATACCTCTATAATTTGCAGCAATGATAAAGCAGGGTTCAAGAAGCAAAGGCAGATTCTTTGTCTTTAGAAGAGTATATAATTGTTTATGCTGGTATATAATACGCACTTTTGTGCAAAAAAGCCTTTATTTTCAGATCTCACCTCAGTGTAAGACTTCTTTGTTATATGAACATTCTTAGCCCTGTATGATTGCCGCCGCCTTTTGTAATCTCGCATTTCAGCCAGAATTTCAAGATGGGACTTCGGACCTTTCTGACTATCATCTAGCCAAAAATTGGAAGCAAAACAAATGGTCATTAGCACCTGCAGGTGTGCAGATCTGGTACTTTCAGGAACATGAAATATATTGTGTTCTTTCTGAAGTTTCTTCAGTACTTAGGAACTACTGTGAATTTAGCACAAGTATCCTCTCCAATCTCCTTCTAGGTGGTTACATGACTAAAAAGTCACCAAGCAAACGTTATGTGATCTCAGTTTCCCAACTGTGATCCAAACCAATATATGGGCTCACCATTTGGTCAAACACCTACTAAATATGGGTCATGTTTTCTAAACCAGAATTACAGTAAGAGCCAAAGGCTGCAAAAGCCAGATTCTGAAAAACATTTACGCCTGTAGATGACTGTCTCCTACCTCCTAGGCATAGCAGGGCCCACAGGGTGATACAGATGTTTATGATGCTGTTGGTACAGTTACAAACTGGCATCTCAACAGGGATGAGAGGCCTCTGTCCCATACACCAATTTGTGTACTGTGCAAGAGCTCCATGTGGACAACTGTCAACCTTTCCCATTTGGCTTTTACTCCTGTGATCTTTAATCTGGTCATCTCTTGTAGCAAGTACTGTTCTGAGCTGCACAGTAAGTTGGCAACGTTAAGAAACCTTAAGTCAGTTGCAGCAAAGACAGAAGATCCATCCACTGAGAGACACAATACCTGTGCCAAGAGCAGATCAGTGAGGTTTTCCCAGAAGGAAAACATCCCAAAGGAAATCAAACTAGTGGTTTTTGATGCCAGGTCTTTGCTGTGGCTTTTAAGAACAGTATGCTTTCCCCAGGAAAAACAGCACAGCCAATTTGTTTGGCTTTCAACAAAACTCATCTAACTAGACAAACTGAAAGTTCTGAGCCATAAATTCAACAAAAGATTGTTCTTCAAACCTTGAGTGATTTTTGCTGCTAAATCCACAAAGAGATCACTGTCATTTTCCATTATTTGGGATCTAGACCTCTGTTTCTTTGTTTCCTCAACAACATAATCATAAAGAGCAAGGCGATCAGCTTGAGTCAGGTCACAGATGAAGCGCTTGTGATTTTGAGGAACTTCTACAGGCAGTAATGAGTAAGATCCTGGAGGGTGAACAGAGAGCTGTTGTTAGTAAAATAGCATAATTATACAGGAAAACACCAAGAAACTCAACAAACAAAACAATGTAGTAATCACCCATGCTGTTTTCATCCTTCCCCTAAATATCTGTAAGAAATTTCTATCTTCTTAATTTAAAAGGATAAAAATTGCTCAAAGGAAAACAAAAAAAAAAGGGCCCAAATCCCTCCCATGGCCCACACAAGCTGTATAACCCTTCTTTACTGCTTACAGAGATACAGGAAGGAATCGTACTAGATTAGATCAACATGACACTGTATTGTCCCATCAATTTCAGTTCTTGGCAAGAGAGGCTGCAGCTGTAACTTGTGGATTTATTTTACTCTAGAATGTTGTGTAAAGTACTAGCTGCAAAATACCAACAAGAATGAAAGATTTCTAAGAGACTAGATAACTGGCCACTGTGCAAATCAGTCTACTCACACTGTCACCTTCTCTACAGAGCTTTTACAATAGACTGTCATGGGGATTTACAGCTAAAAGGGCTACAGAGGCACTTTCAAAGTGCTCCAGAATGGTTCACATAACTAATGTTAAAGTTACAGAAAGAAACACACTGCCTGCACACTCCTCTTTCCCTGAATGATCAGCCTGGTACTCACTTTACCCATGCCCCAGTTAAAACAGATATCCCTCCAAACAACTAAATCCATTCTCTATCTGTTGCAACAGCAGCAAAGTGTCTTCCCTAAAGATTCAAGATGTAATATTCTAGGATATTGCCTGCAAAAGAAGTATTTTATTCAAAAAACATTCGCATTTCCAGCAACCATAATCCTGCTCCCCACAACACAACTTTCTCCCTGCAAGGCACAGTCCCACACATCTCCTGGCAGACAGAAGAGCCAATAGATAAAACAGGGTGTTTGCAGGAGCCTTCACAACAGCAAAGCTAGTGCTTCTCTAGGTTATTCAGCTCTTAACAGAAGCTGGGCAATCTTTTACATCCTGCTTTCACCAAAGACACCAAAGGAGGAGCCACAGTAACTCTACAAACCAACCTAAAATAAAAGATTTTATCATTACTATGCTTGGAACCTAAACCAGAACTGTTCCAATATGAATAAACAGATTTAAACACAGAAACTAGAATTCTGTTTTTAAAATGCGCTGTTCTTACAGGGTCATGGCAGTTCGTAAAAACGCCCCAATAGTTACACGCTTGTGATTTTACAAGAATTTCACGACTTGTCATTAAGACCTGTTTTCCTGTTCTACGATGTAGCTATACTAATATTCTAAATATGGTTAGAATTAAGGGAAAAATACAGAACAAAACAAAAACAAAAACTCCAAACGAGAAAAACCAAAGAAAATCACTTCCTGTGATCCAGTTAGTGAAAAGGAGATTTACAATAAAAAATTATTTTCATTTGTTTCCATTGCCAAAGACTTTAAACTGAACAAACAATCCCAAATCAGGAAATCTTACAGAACATGAAGATGCCACAATGCAACCCGCCCCCCCAACACGGTTTTAGTGTTACCCTTGGAGAAAGGCAAGCTTGCAAGGGAAAACTAGGACAGCAAACACTGGCATCTAGTGGCTTGTCGGTGTATCTTTGCAATGAACCACTCCATTCAGGGTTTATCTGTTCTCTAGTTGGATGTGCTTGTGTCAAATTAATGAGCTACCATTTTCATGTGCTCCAAATACAGTGCCTACCCCATGAAAGCTCTTTTCCAAGCAACTGTCCATTAAGCCTCTGTTTGCTATGCCAGGGAAACAAAGGCCAGGTAACAAACTATTCCCAAGCAAGCACTGCTGTATTTCACTGTCAGGAATGCTGAACAGATGCAGTTTTCCTCCTGCCCATACATGTTTAACAAACTAAAGGCTACAGAAAGTAACTCCTGTATCTTTCAGGTGCTGCAGTAATTTCTCAACCAGACGCTGCTCTACAGGTTCTATAGGTAGCCCTATTTCTCTACTTTGTCTTGGTCTGAAAGCTTGAAGACTCTCTCGGAATTAACCTAGTTCCCAGGCTGGTCACAAAACCCACGAAAAAAACCGTAACAGAACTAATGAGCTTGGAGAAGAGGCAAAGGACAACATCACACTTTCAGATGCGTCAGCATAGTTCTTACACAACTTCTTAGAACACTCCTGAAACAGTCCAACATAGTAATATGCATATTGTTTGGTTTTTGATCTGAGGAGCAGTAGACAAGCCCACACAGCTCACATCTACCAAGTAATCCCTAAACAAAATTTCATATGAAGAACAAGGCTGGAGAAGAGTTTGAGCCACAAGGAAATGCAGGCAGAAAGTAAAGGTGGGATGGGAAGCAGAGAACGAATCCGTTAAGAAACTCCTGAATTTTGCAGTGCTGTTTATCTAGTCCTTAAGATAACTAGAGGTGTGAGCATAACAGACTCAAATTCTCTTATCTAGTTGACTCAAGTATAGAAAGTAGTTATGCTCCAAGATGTACAAAGGATGGAATATTAAAAATAAATAAAATTAAATTCCTCACAGCAGTTCACAGTGGAATGAAGGAAGCTGCAAGGAGGGAGAGAAGAGCAGCTTTCATTGTCTTAATATCTGCTTGTTACTTACCTTCACTGTAGCCTGTACCTTCCTTCATACTTTGAGCTCTAGCCTGCTTAACAATGTGAAACTGGAGATCTTTATCTGCAGGTGGTGAAAAAAAATATCATAGAACTTTTATATCAAGTCCTTGAGTACTTGATCATATCATTCTATTCCCCAATCTCTACCATGAGACTTATGGTATGGTACAGAATATTATAGTTTTATTGATGTATAAGGGAACATCTGAAATAAAAATACAATTTTAAAGTATTTTGTATTTGAAATGGGGAGGGAGAAAAGAAAAAGAATTTCTGGGTTACGGGAATATGGAGTAGAAATACACAGTGACAAAAGTACAAAAAGGGTAAACTAAGGCAAATAACAAATTACAGTTTGAGAAAACAAACCTACTGACGGAAGCACTCAGGGTTTTCAGGAAGCCTTGGCGAGTTTACTGTGGGATGTGCTACCTTGGGGGCCTCATCCCCCTGGAGTCCCCCATCCCCCCGGGGAGGGGACCCCAGCACCCCTGCGCGGCCCCGGGACCCGGCTCAGCCCCCGCTGCCGCTCACCCATGGCCACGCTGGGCACCTTCCCCTTCTCGTAGAAGAAGCTGCACTCGTACATCTGTGCCTGCGGGACCGAAGGGCTGGGTCAGGGTCAGGGCCTGGGCCCGCAGCGCCCCCCCCGCCGCTCCCGCCGCGGTCCCACCTGCTCCTCGGCGCAGTATCCCATCCCGCGGAGCCGGCAGGACGCCGCGTGCCGCTCCAGCGACGCGCGGGGCACGCGGTGGTGGGCATCGTGGGGACACGGCACCCACTGCTCCTGCCGACGGCACCGCACGGGTCACGGCACGGCACGGCACGGCACGGCACGGCAGGGCCGGCCCTCCGGCCCGCCGCCCCCGACACCGCCTTAAAGTGTCCTGTCCCCGCCACGGCCTCACCGTGGCCCCCCACCCACACCTCCCTGTCCCCCCCACCCACACCTCCCTGTCCCCGCCACGGCCTCACCGTGTCCCCCCAGACACACCTCCCTGTCCCCGCCATGGCCTCACCGTGTCCCCCCAGACACACCTCCCTGTGCCCCCCACGGCCTCACCGTGTCCCCGCCCAGCCACACCGCGCTCTGCCCCGCCATGGCGGGCCGGCCGGGGCGGAGCCGCTCCCAGCGCGGCCGGGCCGGGCCGGGCGGGGCTGGGGCTGGGGCGGGGCCGGCGCGCCGGGGCTTGGAGGGGTGCGGGTTTTATCGCCCGTGGTGTGTTTCAGTCGCGGTTCGGCGGGTGGTGGGTGCGCAGCCACGGCTCAGCAATGGCGCGGGCGGTGTTTTGTTCCGCGGAGGAGCGGAGACAGGGGGCAGCAGCGCTGAGCAGGAATGCGGGAAGGGCAATTCCCGCGGTGGGCGGTGCGGGGATCCCCAGCGGGACCGCGGGGAAGGGCTGTGACCGGGGAGTGCCGCTGCCTCTGTGTGTGTGGGTGTGTGTTCTCCACCGTGCAAACAGCGTCCAGGCCGGGTGACGGCCGAGCCACCCCCTGCTCACCCACCCACCCACCCATCCCCTGACCCCGCGGGACAGCCCGGGCAGCGGCCCCTGCCGGCGGGAGGGCGCAGCGCCCTGCCCGGGGGCGGCGGGGACAGCCGGGTGTGACACGGGGGTGTGACACGGGGGTGTGACACGGGGGTGTGACACGGGGGTGTGACAGGGGGGGGGGTGTGACAGCGGGGGGGGTGAC
>JAWWEW010000078.1:77559903-77747703 GCA_035583185.1 Anabacerthia variegaticeps | reverse complement strand
CGGGGGTGTGACACGGGGGTGTGACACGGGGGTGTGACAGCCGGGGGTGTGACACGGGTGGGGGTGTGACAGCCGTGGGTGTGACAGCCGTGGGTGTGACACGGGTGTGACGGCCGTGGGTGTGACAGCCGTGTGTGTGACAGCCAGGGGTGTGACACGAGTGTGCGACAGCTGTGTGTGTGACAGCTGTGTGTGTGACAGCCGAGTGTGTGACAGCCGTGTGTGTGACAGCCAGGGGTGTGACACGAGTGTGCGACAGCTGTGTGTGTGACAGCCAAGTGTGTGACACAGGTGTGACAGCCGGGGGTGTGACAGCCGGGGGTGTGACAGCCTTCCTGCCCAGGCCGCGTGAGGGGATGGATCCCTGTGCAGTGCAGACCAATATGTGCTTCTCCCGCCGTGGAGCACAGGGATGTCGGCGGCGGGGAGCTGTGTGCCCGCTGCAGACCGTAATCCCGAGAGCATTTTCCCCAGAGGATGGGGGAGCATTAGGGCTCAGTGAAACCGTAACGTAGGATGAGGAACGAAGGACTATCTTAAGGAATAAATTTCTCATGATTGACGTTTGTTCTTGCCTATTTCTGTCATCAAAGCACATATGACTAGGGGGAAGAGTGGGTCTATCAAGGCAGGGTGGGGGAGAGGCAGCATGACAGATGTAGCTGCCAGAATGACTTCTGTACATCTGCTTGCTTTAGCAGATTACAGCCTTCTCTATCCTGCACAGCGAATTTGAGACTCAGCTGGGATTTTAGCCCTTTGAGAGATTTGCTGTCTCTAGCAATGTTTGTCTGAGGTTCTTTGACTTCACATGATAGAGGATACTTGTAGAGAAGACTTTCCCAGCTGCCCTGCTGGAGTACGCTCACTACATTAGCATATTTTAGCAAAAGAGTAATAAGAACTTCTCTGCAAAACTATTCTGGAACTCCACTGGATAATACCATTTCTTCCAAAATTATGAAAGTTATGAAGTTCAACAAAATATCCAAGCAGATTTTTTTTAAGGGTAAAGATGAAACAAATATTCGATTTTGTTTATTTATAAATTAAATTAATAAAAATCAGAGTAGATATTTTTTCTCTGCTAAACAACATTTTCAATGGTTCAAAATCATCCTATGGGTTTCTTTTCCTTTAAAAAACCCAGTTCTTGATATCATGAAACAATCAAAAAACGGGGGGGGGTTTTCCCCTTTTTTTTTTGTTTGTTTTTCCCCCAGCCTTTATGGATCTGGGGAAATGCTTAAGAAACCAGCCACTGGGACGAACGTTTTGCTTTCTAGTGGTCTGGGAGAAGCCTCTGTCTCGTGGTACAGCACATCATTCAGTGAGCATCTCATGCCGGGAAGTCTGTTCTCCCAATGTCCACATAACATCACCCCTGCCAGGCAGTAGAGGCATGCCTTGACTAACCAAAATAAGGCTACCACGTGGAGACCAAGTGCTCAGCAGACAGTGACTAGGTCACTGTCTGGGACCCAGAGAGGTGTACCCCAGTACTCAGGCTCTGGAGAGGAGCAGAAACCCTCTTCAGCATCCCAAAAACTGTCTTGCAAGTGCGTAAGGACAGACCACAAACGGGTCTGGAACAACACAGGGCTAAGATTAAGCCCCTGAAACAGATTTACAAGAAAATCAAGGACAGTATAGCAAGATTCAATGAAGCAAGCGTAAGAGCCCTCTGTAAGCCGGTTTCCTGCTGAGCATTCTGGCCAAAGACTTTTTAGGAGCAAACTGATTGGATGGTCATCAGCTTACAAAAGTTACAGCACCACTTTTCCTTCCAAGCAATGGCACACATATTAGTTTACCATCAGGTAAGGAGTAGGATTGTCACAGTGTTTCAGCTACACGACCTTTCCTACCTGGTTATCTGCAGTCTGTGGCATACCCTCTTCTCCTGCCCCTGGCCCTGTGGTGGCTGCAGCCCGACAGTGTTGTGACTTTGTCATCAAGCAACATGGCTAATAGGGTAAGTTTATCACATCTCAGTCTCCATGGTCCCTTTTGAGAAGGAGAAAGGAAACTCCACGGCTGCGTTTTCCCAGGCAGGACTGCTGCCTGGCTGCAGCTTCCCAGAATGTGAGTGCTTCAGCATGACCAAGCCCTTTTGCAGAGCTGCAAAGCTGAGCATGCCAGTAGTGCTTTTGTAGATGCTTTTTCTGGACAATATTAATCTCTGGAGAAAGTCTCTGTGGTAATCAGCCCCAAATATCCTCACAGTGCAGCAGGACAGTCCTGAGCGGTGGGAAAAGCAGAAGGTACAACCAAGAATTAGCGTATACATTATGGCAACATAAAGACTATACAGCACTCCTGGAGAACTTAAACATACCACCTTGTGTCCTCCTCAAGGTGGAATTTATACTGCTAGATACTCCAACTGCTGGCACATCAGGAACCATCTAGCTTAGGACCATACCCAGTGTCAGGTACCTTAACACAGGTTAAGTGATCCCAACCCAACAAAGCCGCTTGGTACCCTCAAGAATGCCAGGTTGAAACCATGTTGAAATCACACTGGTCTTAAGGTCCAAACCTTCTAGTGGGTATGCAACAGGAGCAGAAAGGCTCTCCTGAGCAATAAAATCCTTCCCTATACAGCTGACACATGGAGGAGCATCCCTTACCCATGGCTTGTGTTTGTTTTTTCTTTCACTGATAAAATCTTGCAGGCTTTCTGCAGCCAATTATTTATTTAGAAGTATATTGACTCCTTGAATAAAATTAAGTTTTCTCTAAGATGGAAGACAGTTTTCATAGTTAGCATTCCTTCTATTCCTTAGATGCAAAGCACTACATAGAATTATGTTGTGTTCACAGCTCCCCTTGAAAATGAGGGAAAAAACGTGAAAGCTCAAGTTATTAATTTTTTAAAACATGCTTCTAGTAAAGAGAAGTAAAATAAGCTTTAGAACAGCTGTTTCAACCTTTACCACATTCAGCGTGCAGATTTCTGGATGGGGAAATGGCCAGGGAGCAAGGGAAAGCAAGCAGAAGGATGAAAGGAAACTTCTTGGGACTACACAAAAGCCAATGTGCAAGGAGCCTGGCTTATGGCCCCAGACAGCCCATGCAGGCCTGGCAAGTAGAAAAGACAGCTGTTGATCTGCAAGTGTGATAGATTTTTGCTGGTTTCACCCCGACTTGTTTGGCAAAGTTGCAACCAAAATCTCTGCATCTTTGCAAAGGGTATGAAGTAAGCAGTCAGCATCTGGCAGACCACAATCTGTCCTGCAGCAGGGAATTCCTCTCCCAGGGAATATACTATGCAGAAACTGCCTCATCCCTAGAGCAGCTTAAACTGCAACTGCTTCGTTAACACTCACCCATTGGACTGCAGGAACAGGGGTGTTGAGCAGGGAGGTGGGGGGTCCCAGCACCCTGGTGGTAAGATTGACTGTACTCAGAGCAGCTCTGGTAGTTTGCCTTTGTAGTGGTGCCACCTCTTGTCCATTGTCCCTGGAGCCTGGGTGTCAAACTCATTTTTGCCAGGGAAAGAATTGTGATATCTGGGCTGGAATCATGTGTGTCACTCAGCAAAAGCGACTGAATTGGAAAGAGATTTTGGAAAGATGAAGTGCACAGACACTGAATTTAAATGTTTTTTGGTCGTTGTTGCTATTACGCCCTTCTACCTTAGACTTCAGCTAAGATGCCACATTCAAAATGTCTAGCATAAATTCAGCTGAATCAGCTTTGTAATCTACAGGGACAGGTGGTGAATTTCTCTAGCTCATGTGCATCAATTTATAGAAATATCCCCTATTACAGAGGCAGATTTTTCAAAATTCCCGTCACCAGAACCCTGACCAGAGCTTAATTTCCATTATTTACTGTCTGAGTTCTACTTTTGTTTCCCTCGAAGGTCATCCTGAATTGCCATTGTGGAGTAGTATAGGTGCTGATGGCAACCAGAGAAGTTAGAGAATGCTCAGACCTCATTGGTTTCTCTGCTAGGGAATGCAGCTGATTTATTCCTTCAGCTGCACACCACTCAGAGCATGTTGCAAGTCCTTGGCTCCTGCATCATGATGTTTACTCCTTTGTAACTAAGTCCAGTTCACAATTACAGCCTAAGGTGTATTTTACAAACAGCAGTGCACTGGACAATTCCAAATTGATTTACAGGCAGCAACTCTAGCACCTGTTAATGCCTTATTGATTTTCTTTCTCTATCTCCATGTGATTTCTCACAGATCCATCAAATTTAGATCATTTTCATATCAGGTTTGTATCATCCTTATCTTTCAAGATAGGGCATTGTGTTCCCACTGGATGGAGCTGGGAATTCACAGTTAAACAGCCAGAAGTAAATCAAATGCCCTTTTGCACACCAAAGTTTTAATACGTCTTGGAGTCTGTGCTGGGTTTTCTCTTTAAGCCCTAGCCCCTTCACAGTTGCTGCACAGCATTCCTCGATCCTTTGCCCTTCCCTTGCTCTGAGCTTTCCAACTGGGCAGTACCTGCTGCCTGCTCAGAGCCAAGGTTCTTCCCCAGCCTTTTCCTCCTAAGTTGTTAATGGCCTGGTGGGCATTATTATTTATTTAATTATTTTTTCATTCATTAATACCCGTTGTGATTAAGCATAAACCCTGTGAAGAACGAGAGCCTCTTCCATACTTTTTGTCATAAACACTGATGAGAAGGAAAACAGCTAAACTACAATGTAGCCATAACTGTGGAAACTGGCAACTTCTGGCCAGTGAGTTGGTGCCTGCTTTTGATTAGCTGTGTCAGTGCCCTGCTTGCCACTGGCATGGAGAACCTTCCAGTACAGGGCTCCTTTTGTCTTTTGCCAGGATGCATGGAAGAGCCCATGGTTTTCTTTTAAAAACATTCTATTGATGTCCAACTGATGTCTGCTTGGAACCAAGAGAGAAGAATTTACTTATTGCTTACCTGCTTCCAGTTTCTGTGCGTCAGTCTTCTTGGAGAGTCTTTACAGCTCTGTGCTTGACCTGAGGCTGGGTAACATGTCCCAGCCAGAGGCCTGGGTGCTGCCTTGGCTGCTGAGTGGTGCTTTATCACCTGGAGATCTTTCTTGCTCAGCAGGGAGCTCCCGTGCTGCCCAGAGCCCCTTGCTGTCCACCCAGCCCTGTGTCAATGGAACATATGGCTTGCAGGGAGGGACACCATCCCTCCCTTTGTGCCATCAGCAACCTCTGAAGCACCTCATGCTGCCAGGTGAGCCAGCTGAGTCTCAGCCCTACATCACTGCACTGCAGCCAGCTGAAGCCTTTCCTCTGGCAGATGAACTGCCCCACAAGGCAAGGTAATAGGGCTGAAACAGCACAGACCTTACAGTGCTCTCAGCACTTAAACCACTTTGAAAGCTTTAGAGCAACACAGAAGTCATGTGTCAACTGCATAGTCCCCCATGCATTTGTCATGTGGGTATGTCTTAAGTGTGCCCCATTTTGTGATGGTACAGGGAACTTCAGAACTTCTGTTGGGGGCTCTGAGTGTCTCCCAAGGGGGATCCTTGGCATGGGGCCAACAGTTGATGTCTAGACACATGGATCATCTGCCCACTTTTGCTGTATCTGCAGACTTGTGCAGCCTTAGAGGTTATTTGGAAAATGTGGCTTACCGTGTTCAGCACTAATAGTGCAGTGAATAATGATAGCTATCCCTAGGTATTGCCATTTCCTCTCATAAGCATGTATAAACCAAGAAATATTATTTTTACCTGAAGCAACATTTCAAAGGAAGTCTGCAGGAAGGAGAAACTTACAACAATTTCCTTGGAAACGAGTCAGCAGGTGCAAAGACAAGCCAGGTGTTATAACAAGCTTAATATTCTGGGTGTGGATTTGCAAGTGCTGCCTACAAGCATCCTTCCTATTGCAAGAGGATTAGCACAGGGGATTACAGAGACTCTTCAAAGAGATTGGCATATGGTCAAATGGTCACACATTCCAGCTTTCTAAACGTGTAGGGGCAGGGAGAAAGAGAAAGCAAGTGTGGGGGAGAAACAGAGATCCTGCTCAATAATTGCCAATGAGTAAAACACACGGTGGCTTTAGCTCTCACAGGGACTCATAATTCAAGATCACTATATTTGCTGAACTCATTAGTAATGGGGTTTCATCAGCACAAGTTCTTGTACCCCAGTGTCATCACATTTGGAAGCTCAACATCTCATCTGAGACACTACACAAAAGTGCTTCCTCCTTGTGGTCAGCAACGGTCCTCAAGCACTTGTGAATGCCACAATTACAATGCCAAATTCCACCTCTTGGCCAGTTTCTCTTCACTTTGCTCACACACAATTTGCAGTTCAAGTCCTGCACTCACCACGGGCACTGTGCTATCCACAGCCCTCTGTTCCCTGGTGCAGGCTTCTATTTCCATCCTTTGTTACTTCTTTGCAGGCTTTCCTCCATTTCCTCCCCAGTCAGACCTGTGGCTTTGCAGTCATCCCCACCCATCATGTCAGAAGCTGCACAATCCCAGGTCTTTCTGACTGTTCCCTCATACACAAAACCTTCACTGAAAACCATGTTGCTCAGCCTGTCATTATGTTTACAGATCTGAACCATCCTGCTGCCTGTCCCCTCGCTCCCACTTTGTCTCTCACAAGGTACAGCCTTGCAAAGCAAGCAGTGGCTTGAGTGGTGAAAAGGAAAAGCACCCACCCTCACCCACTTCACCAGATGCGTCTTCCATCCCAGTGTACACAGCACCCTGGCACACAGTTCCCTGCAAGTGTGCATGAAGAATTAGGTTATTTTCTTTGAATGGTTGTTTACTCCACTTTACAGACACTCAGGCAGAACTTTGCATGTGCTGTTCTTCGTGCCTGTAAAATGTAATGTGCAGTGAAGTGTCTCGCCTCAGATCTATCTGTCGCCGACTTCAGCAGAAGCAATATAGAAGCACTAATAGGACGTATCGTAAGGCAAACGGCTCCAGTCACGTCAGAAAAAACTTAGTGAAGCCAAAGCATGTCAATAATCAATCCAGAGTCCATCTAATACATATACACAGTCATAAGCTGTGTTAAAAGAGCTGGATTAAAACTACATTGTTTAAGCTGAAAATTCAAATGTATGAAAAGCCAGATTTGTAGCCGAGGGTCCACATGCAGCACATGCAGTGCTGATGCTTCTCACACCTGCGGCACTTGTGGAGAACAATGCCTTGGTGAGTGGGCAACAGATCATATCTGCACATATTGTACAAGGCAACGCCCAGGCAGAATGAGCTGAATCAAGATGTCACACACATGGCGGTGAATTACAAAACTCTCCGTAAGGCTGCCGGTCACCAGGATTACTCTGGTCTATTCCTGTCTCCATCAGCAGAGTCTTAATGACTATGGCTGTGATTAGAAACAGGATAAGCAAGAGCCCACGGCTGAGAGGGCTCCCTCTGAAAATATCCATGCCTGCCTCTGGGGAATTTGGAGCTGTTTTGCAAGCTGTACCTCGCATCCCAAACCCATCCTGCTAAAGTGAGAGGAAGGATATTTACACATCTTACAGTAATGGAAATGCACCCAGGGAAGTCAGAAACCTCAATTCAGTCTTGCCTTTCCTACTCTGTAGGCAACCACATTGGAAATCGGGTGAGGAGTCAGGTAGAAACATGATTTATCAGATTCTTGTGCAAAGTATAGTATCATCATCTCTGCTTTAAAAGTTCCTCTCTTCGTATTGGAAAAAAGCGAGTTCTGCTGTGTACCACTGAAAAATGCAAGATCCTGCAAACCAGGCTTTATTTTTTGGTTACAGACATAAACCCCCAGAGCTGAACATTCGGGATCCTAGTCCCTGATACCTGAGCCTCCCCCTGGCTCCTCCGGGGGTTGCTCAGGTGCAATCACCCAGGCAGCAGCTGCAGGCTGTGTTTCAGAGAGCTCCCTGGCTACCTCCTGTCTCCTCAGCCTGCGATCTGCAGGGACAGCAGTGCACCAAGTTGTAAACAAACAGTTACTAAAAAAAAAGCCTTTAGCTACGACTACTCCTGCCCACAGAAAAGCGAGCTGATTATCCGTGTCGGTGCGTTTGTTTTACCACAGGAGCCAGCGGTGCAGCACCCGGGGTTTGTCACCGCTCACAGCCCGGTCATACCGATAAATGAGAAGGCCACCCACCACCAGTTTATCCCAGTAACTGATACTTGGCCTAAGAGCCAAATACCAATCGATCCCTTCTTAGAAGTCGCAGCTATCCATGGCAGCTGCAAAGCTAGAAAGGGTCGGGTACCAACTCTGCCGCTGGAGAGGAACAAAGCGGCCCCCGGCAGGCGGCGGTGACACCGGCCAGGGGCTGGGGAGGCTTTCACGGGACAGCAGCTCGTGTCAGACACAGAGGAGAAGGGCAGCGAGAGGCTTTGGAAGCGCTTCCCTTGCCACAGCCCGACAGCAGGTGGGGCCATGGAAGCCGCACACACGGACCGCACAAATGTCCCCGGCTTTTCCTTGTGGCATCCACGCCCGCTGCAGGCAGCGGTACGGGATCTTACGCCTCGCTGCCTGGGGAGGGCACAGCGGCATTGCAGTAATGAGGTGGTTGCACAACCCCAGTTCTTAGCTCCTAGAGCAGACTGGTGTCTGTGCATCACCAGGGGAAGCCCTCAAACCCCTCCCATCATAAAGGCGGAGCAAGTCCTTCACCCTGCCTTTTCCTCCATTTCATTTGGGGTTTTCTTCCCCAACTCCACGAGGGACCGTGGAAACCTTCCCTACCCCACCAGCAGCTCGGTGCTCCCTCATTCTTCCCCATCCCGGGGCTCCTGGAGGGCAGCAGAGCCCAGGGCTACAGGCTGGTACCTGCGCTCCGGCTGGGGAGTCTGGGCAGCGCAGACACAGCAACTCTCCTGGCAGCCCAAATCATGCAGTGCCCAGCTCCCAGCACAGTGGAAATGCTTCCAGGCTGACATTTGCATTTTACCTGCATTTTCCCTCTCTGGGGCTATGAAATAGAGATGCAAGAAGATTTCAGCTGTAGAAACTTGTGCCAAACTCAGACTGAAGACACCACAAGACAGGCTGAACACCCGTGCTCAGGAAAAGCCCACAGCAGTAACATGCCATGAGCAATTCTGCAAAAACCGTGTTTCCTGCAGCCAGCGAGTGGACTTTGTGCTTGAAAAATTAACATCGCAGAGTAAGATTGCTCCTATTCTTTTCAATGGTCTGGCCTATTGCAACACCATTGCAGGCAACACAGACGATACTAGACCTTGTCAGCTATTCCTTGATTCCCTCCTCCACCCGCCCAATTTGAAATGAGAATTGTTTAAAGCCCAGAGGATTTCACAGGACTCTCTTCATTATGACAAAATGACAATGGAAGCAAGGCAAGGTTCCTTCAAGCTTGACATTGCCCTTTTGTTTCTGAACTATTGCTTCTAAAAATCTTCCCCACAGCAGCAATTCCCCAGTCCAGCATTCTCCAACTCTTGCTCAGAGTCTGAAATTATAAAAAAGGAAAACAAACCACAACACAATTTTCAGAAGCAAACTAGGCCTCCAGGTTCATCTGTCTAGAGGTATTTTCAAGAGACTCCTAGGAATTTTCTAATATCTCTTCATTTCCCTTATACTTCTCCAGCCTCATTCATGACCTGTATGAGTTGGAAGCCAGAAGTTTTTAAATTAAAGAGAAAATCCCCAAGGAAGTGAGACAGATTTTTTAATATTACACACACATATATAATGCATATTCATAAATAATATATTATTTATATATAGATGTAAAAGGTCAACAGTGTTTATATACACATATATATAATAAATATATATACATATATTCATAAAATGTCAACAGTATGGGTAAAGAAAATATAAATATTTTTAGCTGCTTTTTCTATTTTTAAATTTTTTCACCCCCCTCTTCCTCAAGTTTTATAGGCTTACCTGCAGAAATGTTCCAGCTTTGGAGAAAATCCTCCTCTTTTTCCACCAAACCTGGTAAATTCAACAACATTCTTCACCATGGGATGTTTTCCATATAATTGCAGGCAGTTGGGGGAGCAGGAGTGTTGGAGCCGGGACAACACACACACAGAGGACACAAATGCAGATTATAGTATGATTTTCTCCAAACTATCCTAATTGAAAATGAACTAAAGGGCCTGTGTGAAACCAATCAAGGAAAGAAGAAAAAAGTGAGGTGGATAACAGATGGTCCCACAGTCAGAGGAAGCTGTGAAATGAGCTCAATTGGACTAAGCTATTAGAGGCTTCCAAACAAATGGGCAAATATAGCTGCTGCTAAATACTGGAATCATCAAATATACAAATCTGCCTGTAAGTGAAACAATGTTTCTACTAGAAGCAAGACTAAAAAGTACAACCTTCTTTTTGGGCACATTTACCATGAGTGTCTTCATGAAATTTATGCATTGCTGTTCAAGCACCAATAGTAAACTTTTATAACATACTACTTTTATCTGCCAGCACATGTGTGAAACCAAGAAATGGTTGGCTTATCCCTCTTACTAGAAGATAGGAAAATCTGGTTGCAGTTAATCTGAGATGTATTCTCACATTCCCACCTCATCTAAAGATTGAGGCCCTGATCCAGCAAAGCAGCAAATGCGCACACAGCTTCAAGCAGACCTGACTTTGTAGTTTCAGTGACTTCAGATCAATGGGAAGAGACAGATGCTGACAACACATGCTGGAGCACATCTGGGTGCAGCCCACCAAGTACTTATGTTCTGAGATCCTTGGGAGAGCGTTGGGCTGCATGGGCAACCGGGAACAAAAGCAGGACTCCACTATGACTGATTGTGTTGGAGAAGAAACTTTTGGATTTTGGATGAAGCTTGTAGTCACCACTTTTCCCTCCTACAGGAAATGTAGAACAGTCAGTGAAACATGCCAAGTTCTGAATTCTCCTCTTGTTGAATATTTTACCACTTTCCTAAGGATGTGAGGTCACTGTGACCATATTCAGTATATCTCTGCTTTACCTCCCTCCCACAAATATACCAGACGCAGAAACTGAAGTTGAGAAATTGGAGAAACAGACAGCAAAAAAATGAGGCTGAAATTTTGTCAAGACAAGTACAAAGCACTACCCTTGGGCAGGAATAATCAATTTCATGAGTATAAATCAAGACAAAATAGCTAGGAAGTGTTGGAGGAAAGGTTCTGGGGATTACAGTGGACCATGAACTGAACTCAAGCCTGTGGCTGGCTACTGTACAGTAAGGTGAGCACTATGCAGGAACCATGTAAATGGGAGACTACGGAGCAACACCTACAAGTAATCCTGCAGGGACTTCTTATGTTCTATTGAGCATTTGCAAGGTCCCTCCTAGAGATACATGCCTAGATTGAACAGCCTTTTAAAAACAAAAGAGACCTGGAATAAACGGAAGTCAGAGAGGCTGCGGAAACTCCAGTGCTAGTAACTTGTAAGTACAGTTTAGTTCAATACTAAACCAACATCAGTAACGTCTATTCTTGTGCTCAGGCAGATGATATCCTGGAGCTCATGCTAATTCTCTGGTGAGGAACCAACAGGTTAACAGGACAACAAGGCTTCATGCACTCAAGCTACGCATGCAAGCCCTTGCTTTTAGCTGGTGGTCAGAGCACAGTGACTTTTTACCTCTCAGTTTGAGCTTCTGAAGACAGCATTATTGAGGTAACAAGCAACATTATGCCTGTGTTAAAGGCGGAGCAGGGGTCAGAGAATCCCTTAAGTGCAAGAGAAAAATCCCAAGAGAGGGAGAAAAAACATATGGACAAAAAATGTACTGTAGACATCTGGGAGCAGCATCAGGGAATAAACTTATGTAAAAAAAAAAAAAAAAGGAATGCTTGAAATCAGTTAGGAGGTGTGGTTTTTTTTTTTGTTTGTTTGTTTTGTTTTTTTTTTTTTTAATATGTGTGCTGAGGCTGTTAGAGAATAACAGCATGTTTATGGTGGACCCTTGTCTGTTCTCCTTTCTCTATTTCACACTGTAATTTGTAGACAATAAGGAAGATTGCTGTGCTGCTCCTCTGTGTATGCACTGATGGCAGGAGCCTTTCCTGTGTTCCCCTGTAACAGGTTGCCTTGCTCCTCTGCAAAACACTGCCAGTAAAATGCAACAAGGCAACAACGTGGATTAGCTAATGAGATTATGCTCTTGGTTTCCTTAATGGAGAAGGGTCATGGGAGATCAGGGACATGCCTGCTTGACCATGTATTGCTAAAGACAGACTTCCACAAAACCAACAAAATGGTTTTTTAACAACATGCCACTCAAGTCCCTAATAGACATGCTTAACTTTACCCTTCTAATCTTCATAGCAGGAAGGAAAATCTCATTGCAATTAGTCTTACTTGACAAATGGAGAGCAAACCAGAGAGACAGCAGGGTATGCTGACGGCAGTGATGCAGCTGGGCAGCAGAGCTGGGCAGAGAATTCAGTCTGACCTGCCTGGGACTCCCCAGCAAGGCATTGCTTCAGGTGCAGGTGAGTTACACCTCCCTTTGGAGCTGTGAGTAAAACCACCATGAGTACCCGTAAAGAAACACACTTTTTCAGTTCTTGCTCATCTCTAACCACCAGCATAGTCAATAAATATCCTTATCACCTTTGCAAATGAGTCAGATGCCTCATTACATACTGAGTTACAGTGCTGTCAGTGTGTACCCCTCCCATGCTGCCTCTCCCAGAACAGCATTCCCTCTATCTCACACTGAAGAGAGATATTTTGGTAGCAAGTATGAGACTTGGCAAGCACCACTGCTATTGAGCACTTCAGGGTGGACTGGCTTGTGGTAAGGGGAAAAGCAGACAGAGGAGGAAGCAAAACATTGCACAGTACAAGTAGTACTGGGATCTGATCTTCTATATATGTAGCAGTACAAATAACTTCCAAGTTAAGAAAGAGATAAAAAATGAATGTGAGAATGAGAGGGAAAAAAAATACTCTTTCATATATACATGCATGAATAGAATGAGATACAGCATATCCCCATGTAGTACAAAGTAAATTGCAGTAAATAGATATTTCAGAAGAAATAGATTTTTGTTATACCTACACTTGTATGAAAAGACCATGGAGGGACAGACTATTTAACTCTTCATCATGCTTACTTTAACTCTTTATTCCTTTTAAGTGCACATAGATTTAAGCTGCTACATGTGTGGCTTTGTGTACTTTTCACTGGTCATGTTGGAAGGTAAACTTGCCCTAGAATTTATCTCACCTCTAAATAGCATAAAGGCTAATATAATGAATTTTTGCTCTTTTTAAGCTGTGATAGCCAATATGATGGCTTTTTCTAAATTGCTGCTTTAATGGTTTACCTATTTCAAAATACATTCAACTATTTTGCTATCTTGTTTTGAAGCTCCTTATTTCCCAGCTGGAAATAAAGCAGATTGGACTGAGCCAGCTGGCAGATGGACAGAGAGGAAGAACTGCCATCCCTCAATAGGCTGCACCCACACTTTGGTTTCCTCAAAGCACAGCCCCAATTTAGGTTAGCTGGCAGCAACTCAGTTTTAAAGAAGTCTTATGATACCCAATGTTAAAAAAATCTGAGTCAAAGGCTCTAAGATTTATTGTAACATCTCACCTTTAGAGCAGCAAAAAAGCCTACAATAAATAATAGATCAGCAAAAAAACTATCACAAATGAAGACACTATTTTGCCCTCCTCATGCTTCATCTTCTTACGTCACATTCAGAACTAATGGCAGATGCCACACAGCTCATTTTCATTTTTGCATGATACCTGCACCAAATACTTGGCATAGGGGAAACACCAGTTATTCCAGTCAAGCTTTTTGAGAGGGACAAAGAAGGATGTGCAGGCACACTCTGTTTTAAAAGAGTAGAAAAGAAGCAGACAGAGTGGACTTCTGAGTGATGAAAGATGAGGATTCCCAAGGGCTACTTTAATTGGTGCTATGTACAACAGCAGCAAAAAATAGGGCTTATTCCAATCTTCCATGTAATAAACTGTTTGACTACACAAGTGGAAAAGCAAGTTTCTTGTGCATGTGTGCTCTGTACCCCAAAATACACAAGAAAGCATTCGTGGTTCTTGTGGGACTTGATTGCAGAGTCTTCACACGGGCAGCATAACAAAGGAGTGAACTGGAGGACCTCCAGGCTCGGCCATAAACACCACACCTGAACAGGGACGTTGCTTTCAGCTGCTGTTGAAAGCCCTGAAAGACATCACTCCATTCGCTTTGTCCCTTCCAAATAAGCCTTCATTCAGCTGGTTTCAAAGAGGGGTGAGAGTCGAGAAAGAGGCAATTGCAAATTTAAAAATAGACAAAACATCAGATTACACCTGGCAAAATTCTACTACCACTCACCCGTAGCATAAAAGAACATAGAGTGCTGTGCTTCCATCAATATTAGCCACTATGAACAAACAAAATTCATGACTTCTCTTAGACATTTATCCTGCAGTAAAGTTGGTACAACTAAATTATAATAATTATTTGCTAATGACAACTTTTAGACTACTCGCAAGATCATTGTTTTGGAGACTTCTGTCTATCTAGTCAGAGAGTAGAAGCTACAGGCGCTTTTGTTGAGTTGCTCATTTCTCTGTACTCACTGTGGTTGCTGGCTATAAATAACCATTTACATTTTAAGGGAAGGACACGTTATATCCCAGACACCTTCCAGGATTTACAGAGACTCATCACAACAGTATTCACTTGGCAATCACAGAGGGTTACGGGAGATGCCCTACACTGCCCTACTCTTCCTGAAGTGAAAGCTCCCTCAACTTCACAGGAAAATAAGGCATATTAGCTAAATTAAAAAAAAAAAAAAAAGGGCACTGGGTCCGCTCAGGCAATTTTCACTTCTGCTCTAGGAAGATCATAGCCTGTGACTGACTGCTCCCATGCACACAACTGCATTGGTAATGCATACAGATGAAGAAATACACTCATATACTGCAAACTACAGGACTAGAACCTCAGACATTAAATCCTCCAGGACAGGAGGCCCCTTCCAGCAGGAGTTAAATACAACACATAATAAAAGCTGCATGCATATTATAATAATGCCCTACTATGCCTACTCATTTTAATAGATGATCATATTACAGTATCATGAACAATTTGCTTTATGCCAAAATTTCTCCAGAAAGCATCTGGATTGTTGAAGTCACTAAAATGTTTTCCTTTGCCATTGTAATCCATGGCACAAATATAGAACACTGAAAAAAGCAAAACACTGGCATATTTCATCCTCTTATTAAAAGGCACGTTCTTAGGAGGAGGTTAATTATTTAACAAGCAATATAATTCACCTCATCAACCCATTCTGCTTGGTCTTTCCTCTGCAGCTTGCTGCTTTGGGCTGCTGTTCCTGCTCCCAAACTGCCAGCTCCACACAGCCTCAGTATCCACAGCGTCTGGAGCCATGGTTGTCCCACACTCAGTCCCAGCCACCAGCCCTGCAAAGCTGCTGCACTGTCCCCAGCACATCACGCATCCAAAGAGCTCCCAGGCAACGGACAGGTGTGAGCAGGGGACTTCACAGATGTTGCTTGTGGGTCTCAGTGCACAGCAGCACCTCCCCCTTTCACTTCTGAGCACTCTACTACTCTGACTGGAGACCCCAGCTTCCCAAATGTCCAGACCTGGGACACAAGTTTGCATTTAGGAATGCATTTTGAATGCAAACACAGAATAAAAGGGTGGTAATGGACTACCCTTCAAAGGGAAACCTGTGGTTTGAAACAGGTAAGTGTTGAGACTCCCAGGAGCAATTAATATCCAAACTGGACATAAATGGATTTTCTACCCAATGCGCTGTAATCTATTCATAAACACCTTGTAAAAATTATGGAAAGGAAAAGATGCTTTAAACAGCTGTTACAGACTGTTAAGCATACGTTAACAAGACAGTATTGTGCCTAAAACACAACCAGAGTCCTATGAAAGAATCAAGGGAGAAATTAACAGCAACAGAAAGAAAACTTGCTGCTGTGGAAATTGAACATTAGCAATATGGCAGTACTGCAGCAGTTCAGCCAAACAGTCCAATTTGACTGTCAGCCTGCTGGTTGTGACCATTTTCAGGATGAGGCCAGTTGTAGTAACTAATTTCTTTTCTTAATCCTTATAATTCTTAATATCTGTAAAGAAATATCATACCCTGAATAGTAAAAACAACTGTTACAATGTTTCTTTAAGACGAATCTATACATTAGCTACATTTTCAATAGTATCCTAATTTTAAGTCTTATATATTGTTTTTAACTAAAAACGTATTAACTGCATATGATCAGAACATTTGTTCAAGCTTGGTGAAAAACAAGTGGGCTTGATTAAAGTATTTCAGCAAGTACTTAATAATCAGAAACTTCATGTCAATTGTTTTAATACATCAAAGATCAGGAGAAATGGAGATTCACTGATTAGCTTATTAGCAGCATTCAAACCTTATCTGCTTCTGTGCTGCAAACTTTCATTTTTAGATTAAAGAATTTCTTGGCTCCTAATCTAGACATTTTCTCAAGGAAGTTTCAGGAAAAGAAGGGCTTTTAGCTAGTGGATAGGTCCTATCTGTATTTCTAAACAGAACAAATATGGCATAATGAGTCCCCACAAAAACCTTAAGTTGCTTCCCTTTACTCACAAAAACTGTATACATCCTATTTACTCTTGGGATTATTTAATCAATACTTGTAAAAAAAGAAATCCTCAATAAAAGACTCAAGCACTATTTCTCTCCTCTTTAGAAAAAAATTGGAGTACAATGAAGTAAAATTTAAAACAGATAAAATTTTATCATTTTGCTTCTGGATCAGATATGTTTTTCTGTCAGGGCTCCATTTACTGATATGTTGAGCCCAGGTGTCAGTCTCAAATTAGAGTAAATTCACTGTACCACTGACAATATGGCCACCTATTTTTAGGAGGAGTGCATGCACAGCCAGCATTCTAAGTTAGCCATGTAATGTAACCTCATTTGCAACTGCTGAATTAATTAAAATTACAGGGATAACACCACAAGGTGGAGTTCATCCCTCTTCTAAAGGAGGCCAACCCACTAGGGCTGCTGAGTGGCCACCCATTTGATGCAATGTGATCATCTATAGCATGTTATATGTGAGGCTATACCTCCAGGTTAGTCTCTCAGCTTGTACCATAAGCAGGTAAAGGTTTTTAAGTACTTTAAGGACTGTTTTTCAGACATACTCTTCTCTGTACAATTAATGGGCTCAGACAGCTCCATCTGTAATAAGAATATTCTCATTAGAGTACTGCTTCAAGGTAGCACTCTGCAAATTTATTTTTCTGATGCAGTGAGAAATTCAAAGTGAAATACCACAGTAATGTTTAATACATTTCTAGTCTTGCCATCAGAAAGCCCTGAAGGAAGAATTACAGATGGGTTGAGGTTGAAAGGGACCTCTGAAGATAATCTCATCCAACCTTTCCCCACAATATCCAAGACAGAGTCAGCTAGATCCAGCTGCCCAGAACCATTTCTAGGAAGCTTCTGAATATGTCCAAGAACTTCTCCACCTCTCTGGGCAACCTGTTCGAGTGCTCAGCCACCCCCACAGTTAAAGTATGTTTCCTGATCTTTAGATGGAACCTCCTGTGTTTCAATTTGCCTCTGACCCTCTCACCAGGCACCATTGAAAAGTGTCCAACTTCATCTTCTTAGCACCCTTTCTTCAGGTATTTGTATACACATATTAAAAAGATCACCCATGAGCCTTCTCATCTCCAGGCTGAAGAGTCCCAGCTCACTCAGCCTTTCCTCTTTAGTAAGAGATGCTGTAGCCCATCATTTTTGTAGCTGGACATTATCTGGACTCCCTCCAGTATGCCTGTGTCTCATCTCTGTTTTACTTAGGAACCCAAGACCACCAGTGCTAAGCAGAGGGGAAGAATCACCTCCCTTGACGTGCACAGGTTAGTAGTCAGAGGGTTGGAGGAGTTTCAGCACTCCCTCCACAGCATCCTCAGTCATGGCACAGGTAGCACACTGTTCTAAATGATGTTCAGGTCTACAGATACCTCTGTCCACTGCAGCAAGGAGGCACCTGTTCATATGGACTCACCATTTCTTCCTGGTGGTCGTGCATGGTTTAGAGTCAGGTCAATCAGATTCTTTGCTTGAAGGCATATCTGACTCCTCTTCAGCTTTGAGGGGCAGTGAATGCATTTCACAGTTGCGAGCCCTTAGGTGGGGCAGGAGCCTTTTTCTTGGTGCTACAAGACATAAACTTCCATCCTTCCCACTCTCCAGCAGTTGCACTTACCTCAATCGTAGTGCTGGACATTGCCTACATATCTGGTGCAGTTGGGGTCCAGGGTTCTGCACACTACTGTGTCTCTGAAAAATCCTGATCTCTCTCTCTCTTTTTGTCCCCTCTGATGCTGCACAGCCTGCTCACTTCCACCTGTAGCTCCTTCACTTGGCAGCATAGCTCTTCCAAGAAGGTACACATCTGGCAGGACAGCAGTCAACTTCTCAGGTATCAGAGGAAAGCTTCGGGTACTCCCTGCAGCCCAAGATTTGGAGTGCTTCATCTGCTATCCAAAGCTCAGTCTTCATGAAGCCACTGCCCTAGCACAGCCAGCTGCTCTAACAACTGCTAGGCAGGATGCCCTCTGACACTTCACCACCACAACTGAGACTGTCACAATAATACAAATACAACTGAGGCCCATTTTCTTATACTCTACTGCACAAACTGTCAGCTCCAGGAGCTGTGCTCTAAGCCAGGGCTCTTATATATCCTCTCCGGAGCACTGCCTAAAGGCTGCCCTTGACAGAGGAAGCCTGGAGCCCACACCTGTGGCTCCCCTTCCCTCATTCTTGCCTGGTAACAGCAGGCACCCTCCAGTTTCTCAGGGGGTTCCCAGCTGTACCCAATGATCCTGGACCTTGTCCTTGGAAGGTCCAGAGACTCCCGAAGCAGAATGCAGAGTCTTCTGCCCAACCAGCTGCCTCAGTTAGCTGCACTCAGGTATGGATTTAATCTGTGTGCGTAACCTTCATATTTATTATGTCTATATATGTAAATGTATTTTTATATCTATATATGTGTAAATATAATTATATATATATACAGACACACATAAATTTCAGGCCCCCTTTGCATTTGAGATATTATCAGCCTAAATCACTGATTGGTCTCTCTGATGTGTTTGACTGCTCCTCACCAGAGCTGTGCATAAACATTTCTGGAGGGCACATTTGAGCTCTCATTATGTTTGAGACCCAAAAGATGGCTGAGTACGCAACAGGTGAAACTCTAGGGAGTTTCAGCATAGATGCATCAGAATAGCTGCAAGGCATCGGAACAGTGGTCCATCTCAAAGTGTCCTATACCAGACACCTGGGTACTTCCCCAGCCTCCAGAGGTCTGTGCAGCAGAGAGAGACTTCTTAACTCCCTTTATAACCCCTCTGCCAAACCATAGACTCGGGCTGGGATGTTAGGATTTACTCACAAATTCAGCTTCTTTGACCATGTGAATTACTCAGGGTTTACTGACAGCCGTTAAAACCAAGTGAGTTACACAGCTCTAAAAGAGCTATCCTCAGGGTATTTAATTAAAAATAGGCTCCTGACCAAAGGAATTTCATTAGATTATCTTTCATGAAAGCATTAATATAAATGAATGTAATTGCTTGGGAAAGGCTTACCCCATAGCATGTCCTTCTATTATAAAAACCATTGCCCTTCACATTCCAGGTATTCTGCCAAGAAACCAAGGGCCATAGCTGTGTGTATGTTTTTTTTCTCTGTCTAGTGCTTTAAGATTATATGACAAGTATTGCAAAAAATGTTGGATTTTTTTTTTTTACTTCTTCATGGGAGACTCTGCTGAGCAGGTTAATATTGAATCATCAGTACTGAATCTTGAAAACAGAGTTGAAAAAAAGACTCATATTGTTTTCACATGTCAGCATTTGTTTGATTTTTATTATACTTACTTAACTTAAACATGTAAAAGGCACTGAAACATCATTGTTAGAATCCCATTAAAAAAAAATTCTGTTGGTAGAAACACCATGGATTAGATTGTATGGAAAGGTTTTGGTGATAGTCAGGGAAGGGGAGTGCTGCAGGAATGGCTTCAATGAGCTTCTGCCAGAATCTTTCCCCATGTCAGACAGAGCCAATGCCACTGGCCCAGGCCAAGCCCATCAATGACAGTGCTAGCACCTCTGGGGCAATTGGTTAAATAAGGCAAGCTGGGAAGCTCTTGTGCAACAGCAGCAGAGAGAGGAGTGGAAAAATGTGAGGTGAGCAGCCCTGCAGACACAAAGGTCAGTGAAGAAGCAGGGGGAGGAGGTGCCCAAGGTGCTGGAGCAGAGATTCCCCTTCAGCCCATGCTGCAGACCTTGGTGAGGCAGACTGTCCCTGCAGCCCATGAAGGTCCATGGGGGAGCAGAGATCCACCTGCAGCCCATGACAGAGAAGGTGGATGCCTGAAAGAGGCCCCCATGGGGAGCCCATGCTGTATCAGGCTCCTTGAAGAGCCTGTGGAACCACAGAGAGAGGAGCTCACACTGGAGCAGGTTTGTTGGCAGGACTTGTAACCCTGTGGGGAACCCATGCAGGTGCAGCTTATTCCTGAGGGACTGCACCCCATGGAAGAGACCTGTGCTGGGCCAGAAAAACAATGCAAGGAGTCCTCTGCCTGAGGAGACAGGAGTGGCAGAGACAATATATGATGAACTGCAGCTTTTTCTTTTTTGGTGCATCTTTTCTGCTTCCACACATTGGTTTCAGTCTGTTCCTTGAGGAATACAAGTGTTTTGGAAGGGTCATGGATTACTGCTCAACTGAGGTTTTCTGCAAATTCCCCTGTGTCGGACTAGTACCATCTCCAGCTCCTCTTCATAAGAAGCTCTCCAGCTGACACAGAGAAAATTCTGAGAAGGCATGAAGGACATGAGAATGCTGAGGCTGAACTTCTCCTGTACTACTCAGGCTGAGACACTCATCCTGTAGCAAAGAAGAACAAATACCAGAGCATTCAGGAAAAGAAATGGTGAGTGGGGTCGTGAGTCACTTATTTTATCTCTTTTCGGTTGGAAAAAAGCACAAATCTCACAAGGTGTGGCTGAGGGAGCTGGGGTTCTGAAGCCTGGAGAAAAGGAGGCTCAGGGAGACCTGATCACTCTCTACAGCTACCTGAAAGAGGTTGTAGCCAGGTGGGGGTCGGTCTCTTCTCCCAAGTAACAAGTGACAGGATAAGAGGAAATGGCCTCAAGTTGCACCCAGGGAGGTTTACTTTGGATATTAGGAAAAAATTTATTCACAGATAGGGTGGTCAGGCATTGCAACAGGTTACCCAAGGAAGTGGTGAAATCACCATCCTTAGAATTGTTCAAAAAATGTGTAAATGTGGTGCTTGGAGACATGGTTAAGTGGTGGACTTTGCGGTGCTGGGTTAACAGCTGGACTCGATCTTGGAGCTCTCTTCCAACCTAAATGATTCTGTGAAAAAATTTCTGTGCATACCTGGACTACTAATTAACATACAGTTAATTAATACTCCTGAAGCATGTATAAACTGTGCGTGCTCTAGAATTTTTTAGGGTTTGTTTTTGTTTTTTTTTTTTTTAAATCTAAGTAGCTAATTAGGGCAAGGAGTATGTTACATC
Organism: Anabacerthia variegaticeps; assembly: GCA_035583185.1. Lineage (NCBI taxonomy): Eukaryota > Metazoa > Chordata > Aves > Passeriformes > Furnariidae > Anabacerthia > Anabacerthia variegaticeps. The sequence continues at coordinate 77,726,121 of JAWWEW010000078.1, read as the reverse complement.
AGTGTTTCAGAGACTGCATTACTTTTATCTGGAGCACAATTCACGGCAAATTGTCCTCTCTTCATACCAAGTGTTATACCTCAGGCTTCACCTCCTCACACTATAGGTTCTACCATTGCAGATGAACCATCCACGTGATGGGATGACTTGCCTTTACTCCAGACTTTTCCTACTGCCACAGAGTTGTTGAACACTTGAAAAAGGAAAATCAGGAAACTCAGTTTAGACAAGAGGGGACGAGCATTTTAAAGGATGACCAACAAGTGCTGTACTGATGTCTCCACTGGTCCAACGTGTTTGTATCAGCATCGAAATGCAAACTTGCCTTCTTTCTTTGCATTGGTGTCAGCCTAATAAAAGCCATGGCTTACTTACTTGTTATTCAATAACTTTCTTCTTGATTGAATTAAAAAGAAGAAAAAAAACACCAATAAAACAAAAATGAACCTCAGAACCCAAAAGAATCCCTGTTATTTATTTGCCAGAAGATATTAGTAAGATTGTACCTCTTATAAATCACACAACTCTTACATGCAGAATTGACTCACCATCTGAATTTCAAAAGAAATGTTAGGATTGCCTTTCCATTTTCCCTGTTCCCACCTCCTCAGTTTTTACTCTCTCTTCCACTTGCTCTGCCTATGGAAGCTGAGTCATGGGTCACAGTCCCTGGACTAATGAGCTGTTCTGCCACCTCTGTTACTGCCTTATTCTCCAGTGAAAACTGATGTAATTTTTCATAATGGTAAAGGGAATCGGTAACTCAATTGAACAAGATTGCATTTTAACCCTCTGGGGAACGTGCCATTTGAGACGGTATTTTTGCCAGACAAATAATTAACCTCTGTGGAGCGTGAAAAGCACAGATCTTATGCACTGAAGCCTTGCACAGATGTCAGATACTTAGCTTTTTACATCCCTTGGCTCTTAGTGCATTTTTTTTTAATGTTGAGCCCTCTAATGACACTATTCTGGCACCAATGGGATATCAGGACTAACACTGACTCGCCTTAACGCAGCATGTGCAGGAAAGAAGCAAGATGTTAAGACCTTAAAAGTACGGTGTACCAAAAGACACCACACACTGTGTAACAGCAAACCCTTCCAGTCAGGCAGAGACTGACCTTTTCAGAAGAAAGAGGGCAATACACTTTCATTGGAAACAACCAATTAAGATGGAGTATTTAAAATCAGATCTCTGTTGTCAAATGCTGCTCGCATTCAGAACGTGGCTGAACTGCCCTGTGGGTAGAAGGACAGATACCCTGCGTACAGGTTCACAACACTCCTGAAGTGGTCTACACCTACAAGTCCTAATCTGATTCATAAGCAATTTAGATATTTTGTTAAAACCTCCCTCACTCTGTGGGAACACTTTTTACTCTCTTCCTATCCCAAAAGCACTGAATTCTGACACAAAAGCAGGCAACCTGCCTGGGTGCTGTGATAAAGACGTACAGCTGTTACAATAAGCATGCTCTGCTGGTTCTGCAGGAACCATCCATACAGGCAGTAGTGTTACCAAACCTCCCTCCAGTACACATCAGTAGCTGTGAGTTCAGCTAGTTTACATTAACCTTGGCTTAATCCATCACCATCACTTGAGTCACAGCACAGTTATCAAATATTTGGTGTGATCTTCTTTCCCCTGGAAAGAGATTTTCACTTTCTTAGCTGGCTCCTTAGCTCATATAATTCCGTACAGGCCTGGAACAATATATTCTTCACTAAATTTGCCATATAATAACCTCAATAACATTGCATCAGATCGATGTCACTGTCCTTCAGTTGCCCCCACTCCCAAACAGTGCATTTGTGTAAACTCTGTCTTTCATCATTCAGCATCTGACACTGATAACTTATTCACCACAATGAGAGGGAAACATTCGGTTTACTCCATATATAACAAACATCCCAGAGCATTATTCTTTGATTAAGCATTAGGAAAGAGGGTAATGAAAGATCCTGTTTCACAGGACGGCCAATTACACTTCCTGGGGATGACAGCTTAAAGAGTAATGTAAACAAACACAGTGATGCAGTAATTCCCCTCAGGATATGCCATGTGCAATTCTGTAGTGAACCAAGTCAGCTAAGACCCTCTTGGCCAAAATGCTGTTAGTGACATTAAGAAAATGCCAGTGCTTGCTGATTTATGCAAAGACCAGGGACTTTTCAAAACTATAGAAAATGCTGCCTATAAATTTTAAGTCCAACAAAAATGCAGTTTCGTATAGTTTTTGCAAGTAATTTTGTCATTCTCATACTTCAGCCTAAAACAAACAAACAAAACGTCATGATTTCACACCTGATTCAGCCACTGAAATAAGAATATAACTATTTACACTGGAACAACAGACTTCACTCTACAAGATTGCTAGAAGATTAAAAAATTACCTTTTTTTAAAAAAAAAAAATTAAATTCCATGTGCCTCTACAGAGAATATCTAGTTACACCAATCTTCCTTATTCACTCAGAGTTCACATGCATAATCTATAGCCCTTAGACAAATTCTGAATAGTTCAGACCAACAACGGTGTCCAGATAATTTGTGCAAGAAGTATGTAATTATCCCTCTTCTGTGCCATTGAGGTCTGCAGCACTGGCAGAGCTGTAATATTCAGGCTAACTGCTAGCAAGCTAGGTAGGGATTTTATTCTTTAATTTTGGGTGCAGTACCTGGGCCAGATGTAGGATCCATCTAATGCTGTCAGTGGAAAGCAGTCACACTTAGTCTTTACTGATTTCCCTTGCAAGACTCCACTGAGTGCAGCTGGAGCCCACACAACTCTCTCAGATGTACATACAGGTACCTCATGCCCTTGTGGACATAGAGCATCCTCCCTCCCAGCAGTTGTTTTCTGCTCTACATCCACAGGGCTCAATTCTTGCTAGGTTTCTTTACTTGCCTCTAAATTCACAACTGAATACCTGACCATACTGCTGCTGCAGTTAACCACACCAGGGACTTGCTAGAACATCACTAAACTCCCATCTGACCTGCAAAATCTGTGACTATTTCATTAGTTACTACAGCATTTCCTTATTAAGAAAAAAAAAAAAAAAGCAAGCAAACAAACAAAACCCAAAAGAAAAACCCCAACCAAACAATAAAAAGCCCCCAAACTCCCTTTTCTATTCAGTTTCTACAACTGAAAGGGGAACCGCTTTCAATTTTCTTTGAGTGCCATTTACCCATGATTCTGTTAGGAATAAAGCATAGTTAAATTAATTTCTTTTGTCTCTGGTTGATATAAGCAGAATGAATATAATTGAGATGGGATTTCCAAGTCCAATCTGCCTTTCAGTTTCTTTCAATTAAGTTTCATTAAAATGACCCTATGTCAGGGGTAACAGCTATGTCAGGTTTATATGCTACGGAAAGAAGACAGCTTCAAATGACAATTTTCTACCATAGGAAAACAATAACATTTCTGTAACTACTTTACTGAGCATCTATATTAGTATTCATATGATGCAAATTTCTTTATGTCATTCCTGAATAAATAAATGCATTTTTCCTGAATAAAACCCTTGGATGCACCCCTTTCTTTGTGCACAATTTTATTACATTGTTTTAATGCATAATCAATAACCCTATAAATCTTTGTGTTCAAATCAGAGACTATTTTCAGCCCACAGACAGGAATTGCACATCACTTAATTCTGCTCTAATAATATTTGAATTGTTTAGTGGAGTAGTCATCTTGACAAAAACTATGCAAATCTGATCCTGCCATGGTGTGAGGAATTCCTTTCTAGAGATGTCAGAGTCATCAGAAGCTGTGTAATTAGCAGCAAATTGATAATTTTTGTTTTTCATGTTGCTTACACTTTAATAAAAATCTTCACAACAGCTCCCCTTAACCTGTTAACAAAAGTTATAGGAAATAAGATTTTGTGCATGCAAAATGAATGTTCATTCTATTGTTTTCTCCAGTTTTATCCCCTGAATCCTATTTCCCCCGAATCTTGTGATTTTCTAATTTTGTTTGCTGCTATGGTAAATTTTCTCTTTTAATTACTTTCTCTCTACACAGCATAAAGACATCACTGAAAAGCTCAATACAGACAAGCTTTGCAAGCTATGCTAAGATAAAACCCCTGAAGATGATCCAAAATCCAATGTGAAAAATCTCCCTCCCCTTGTCTTTTGGAATGGGTCCCAAGTGAGGTGCTGCACTTTTGTGCCAGGCTCCCCAGTCTCCCCAAGGAAAGCAACAGTGACGACCTGGCTCCAGCTTTTGTTCCTTGCACAAAGCACTAGTTTAGAGACGGCAGCACCTCAGCTTTTCACTCAAACAGTCCAAACAATGAGCCCTAAATGTTTATGCATGAACGTACAGGAGCACTTATATGCCAGCCCTGTTCTTAGAGACTCTCACTGTAGGAAAACGAGAAAATAAACTACTTAACTGTGCAAGTAATTTCAGCTGGAGCCCATTATCCATCTGCTAATACAGTGCAGCCTGGAAGCTCTGCCAATGACAGATTAAGGTCAAACAAATGATCATTCCTACGAGATACACTCCTCTTCCTAAACATATTTTTCTTTCATTATGTTGTGAAATGCTGATCAAAGAGCCTATAATAATATAGTATTAGTATAAATTTCTTGTATTGATACCGCAAATTTCTGAAATAACACTTGGAACCAGACAAGCTGGACAGTATGTTTAAGACAGAGACTGGTCTCAAGAGCTTGCAGGCACAAAGGGCAAAACACGGAAGAACTGCATTTTCAAAAAGTGCTGTTGTTTCATTTTCCAGGGGCAGAAGCAAAGCAGAGGGCTTGTGGTAATGGAGTGTGCAAGGTTTGCAGGCACTGAAATAACAGTGGCAACTTTAAAGCCTGGGCCCAGCGACAGGGTGAGACTGAAACTCCTCCATGATATGACTATTTTTTTCCCCCAAACTTCAATTTGTGCTGATTTGTTTTTGCAAAAGCATTTTTTTCTAAAAGACTTTTAAAGATCAGCTGTCTTTAAAGATAAAGCTGTTGAGACAGCTTTGAAAATCCTAACCTGCACAGCTGTGCACACACACACAAACTTACAGGCAACTAAAGACAAGGTCTTAGTACGAAAAGTGTTAAGCAAATGAAGCTGTAGGGACTGCTGGTTCTGCAGCCCAAAATATAACACATCAGAGACAGACAGGCAATTAGAAGTATTTAATTTTATGACTGCGAGTTTACACAGAGGTAATTCAGGCATGTTTTAGATTCAGCCACAGGTCTCAAGTACTAAATAGGTAAGCCTTATTTTCTCAGGCACATTGCTCAAGTGTTTTAAATCTTTGCAAAAGCTGTCTTGTCTTTTACCACTGCTCTGACCTCGAGAAAAACATCCTTCTTCAAAGTCAGACAAAGAATATGTAAATTGAGGGTGATAACACTGACCTTTTTTTTTATTATAATTTTTTTTTAAAGGGCATTTTAATGCCTGCTGATGAGAAATGCTGCTTCGACAGTGGGTACCGTTACATAAAGCACAGATGTCTCACAAATTCCTGTGTAACAGAATGGCAGGCGTGGTGCTTGCGCTGCCTCCTCTGCAAGAAGCTGCTTTGCAGAGAGGATAAGAGCCTACTTAGCCTGTCCCACAGTAGCTGAGCCCTGACAGTGCCCCATCTGTGCTGCACACAGCACAGGTAGGAACAACAATAGCATGTCACTGCCTCACAAGGGACTGCAGCAGAACGCCAAGCCCATGAGGAATCATGATTAAAAAAGTGTTTTGAGCTACACTTTTGCAGGGGGGAGTGTTAAAAACAGTTTGCTGAAAGTGAAAGCAATCAGTCAGAAATTCAGATTTTTCTAAGTTATTCCAGTAACTATTTTACTTCCCATCTTTGCTTAAAGTTCATATTTCCTGGTTAAAAAATGGATAAAAAAGGAATTGTAGGAGAAGTGAAATCTGACTTTTATAAGAGAATGGTACACTGTGAAACAAATTTTGTTGCACACTAAAAACGTTTTTTCAAAGGAGATGAAGCACAGAGTTGTGCTAATTCAGAGCACATCGCTGGAGGTGCTTAGAACCTGGATTTTGCCAGTTCATAGCAGGCAAACAATTTAAATGTTTTTAGATAACCAATACATGTTCCGATCTATCTTCATCTTTCTCTTAAGAATTTCTCAGGCTGCTCTCTCTCTCCAGCATAGGCATGTTTCAGCTGCAGTAGTGAATGATTAGTATTTTTGAAAAAAGGATAGGGGACTTTCAAATGAAGGAATCAAGGCCCTTTGAAAACAAGGAACGCACAGCTAGAGATCACTAGTGAGCTTAGTTCAAAGGGCTGAAGAATGACACTGCTGGGAAAAAAAGAATTCATCATAATATTTACAGAAAGCCCACTTTCAAAGAGGGCATCAAGTTTTTTAACATGCCAGAATAGCACAATTGTTCTTTCTGTATTTTTTCCCTTCTTGGACATAGCAAACCAAATTAGGGTAAAAACCAAGGTAATGGAAGCACTCTTCTTAAAATCTAAGCAATTTTGTGTTAGCATTTAGAACTTGATGAACTTTTAAGTAACAGAACACAGTTCGTTATGATGGGAAAGTGTTAAGCTGACTTATTACATCAGGACCCAGGAGGCTGAACCTCAGTCATGGAAAGACTGATATTGACCATGAACTGCAGAAACTTCTCTCTTGAAGTCCAGCACGGGATCTACAGCTACTCAAACCTGTTGTCCAGTAATCAAAGGCAGCTGCTCATATGAAATCAGTTCATTATGTCCTTGGGCAACAAGTGAAAATCTTCCAATACGGCAACTAAAATTAAAAGTAGATTCAGAAATGTTGCCAAGAACCTCTTGGGTAATGGGCTGGATTTCCTATTATTTCTGAAAGATTTTTCTGCCTATGTAGCAGAATAATGGGGCAATACAGCATGGGAGTGCCTGTTGTACCACTAACATGTAAACAGATGTTTCTCACTTGAGCGGTCAGTCAGGTGTCCTTCCAAAACACTGGTTCCTAACTGCAAAATTTCAAATCAGGTAGAGTTTTTACCAATTAATAGCTAACTTATGAAGTCACTGAGATACTATTGCACAGTAACCATCAGCAAGCATTTGGGAAGTGGGATCTGTATCCCCAATTGCAGAAGAATCAGCTCAGACAGGTGATGAATTTGAGCACTGCTTCCAATTTCTGCATCATTTTGTAAGAATGTATGACAGTGGATTAACAGATTTCAAGGAGTGCCACACTCAGACTTTCAAAGATCACTGTACTCAGCAACACAAACCACCAGATTATCTTCAAAATCATCAGGTATGGAAAGTAGCAGACTTACTTTTACTCATCTTTCTAGTTTAGAAATGGGATTCACAGATAACTAGATGATTTCAAGAGATCTGACTTTCAGCAAAAAATGAGAACATCATGAAACTCCCTTGGAAACTGAAACAGTTGGTTCCTCCAGACCATGGCCTATTCTTATTATTCACAGTGTGTTTTCCCAAGAGTATTTGTATTGTTCTCAAAAGCTACTCCCAGTGGATCTCAAAGCATTTCCAAGCCCATTAATGTGTCTTTTAGCATCAGCCTTTGCTAAACCTTCCACCGTAACCCTCCAGTTGTGTCAGCAGCCACCCTGGCCACATGGACCTGGGAGGTAATCCTTATTTCAGAGTCTCTAGCCTGGGCACATTGTCAGTATTGACATACAGAAGCCAATTCAACTCACTCTCTTTGGAGGAAAGAGGAACCTTTGCTGGCACCATGCCTGGCTTCACAACCAGACCAGAGGGGTACTACCAGAGAGATGTGCCCCTGCCCCACACTTGCAGTTAGCTCACATGCTAATGTAATATCTAAATATAATGTAGACAGAGTGTAACTATTGACTTATTGAAAGGTTAAAATTCATTTTCTCTCAAATCCCTGCTGACGGGCCAGATGTACCCTGCTGATAGCCCCTGCCTGGCGTGTTTTGAGCTGTGGTGCTGAGCTGGGGAGATTTCCTTACTCAGCCCATCCCACCTGCTCTTCCTTCATCCCTGGAGGAAGCAAAACCACCTGCTGCATGAAACCCAGTGATTCATTCCTGGGGATTCACACCATCTGTGCTGAGCTGACGCACCACCACACAGAAAGAGAAGCACTACCTCTTGCAGCACTGGTGCCTGTGCACTTGGCATACACATCCCAAAATGACTCACTCCAAAACATTTAAATGGGGAAATTATGTGTGAATTAAGCTTGGCTCTCACAGCCCTCAGCTCTATGTTTCTTGCAATGCTGAAGTGGTTTAAAGTGTTATTAATACATTTGTTTTACCTGCCACGGGATTTACTAGGCAGAGGTAAACAAACTGGGGTGAAGAGCACAGAGGATGCTGGTAGAAAGAACCCTGAATCCCAGGAAGCATCTACTGCTGTCACTGAGGGAGAGAAGGAGGATGCTCGAGGACCAGCCTGGTGATGTGGCTCTCCTCCCTGGTGCGTGTGCTTTACTCCTCTTGGTCCCATCCCCTCACCCCGGCCAGCCCCCAGCCTTTCTCTCCGTCCCCAAAGGGACAGTGCTGGCCTCACTCCTCAGTCCCCTGGCTGTGAAATCACCTGGAAAGCTTGCTTACTCTGCTAACTTTTTGAGCGTCAGGAGCCTTCTGACTGTGCCGTTCAAATATTTAGGAGTGCCTTGTGTGGTATAAAACCAGTGATACCTGGTGAAAACATGCATTTGATCCAAGATACACCTGTCATCCAAAGACTCTGCCCATTTTACACTGTTGTGTCTTGCTACAGAAGCTGTCCCAATGGCATCAGCAAAGGGATTGTCTCCACAGAAAGATGCAGTGCTTTGTACACATAAAAACAACTGAATCTCACAAAAACTACTGTATCAAGTTCTCATTTAAATTACATTTCTTAGTTCTTTAAAGGGCATTTATTATCTTTCACAACTATCATCTAAAACCCCCATTTTTTTTAAACCGAAACACAGAAGCTGCTTTTGCTTCTAATACAAAGAAGGTTTTATAGGTAACACAGTTCCAGAGGAAGGTTTAATATGGGTAAGGAAAAAGCAAATTTGTAAAACTAACTCTTAGATCTCTGGTTTTTTTCAGTACTGGAAAAGGTATTTTTAATTTAGCTAAGAACAAAAGAGAGATACAGCAGAAGGGTTTTTAAGCTGAACGGCAAAAAATTCTCTATTGCAGTTTAACTTCAGAGCCCACCGTACAGCATAGCACACAGGAAAATCTTACAGATGGGCTGGCAGTTTTGTTATAGCTAGAATGGTTTTCCTTCTGTCAGTAACCTTATTTCAATAATAAATAATTTTACAAGAAAAATTCACAAGTCTTTCTTTTTTAAAATGTATTGTATCCTCCTATTCCCAAAAGAACATTTTCAGCAGTTTCTAATCAAACACAGCTCAGTATACAGGTCCCTGCTGGTAAATCTCATTGCTAGGTGATAAGCAAGGTGCCATTTTTATAAGCCAATCAACAAGAAAATGAAATGAAATCAGATTGCTAGCAAGTTCTTAAGTCTCTCTTACTATTTTGTAAATAGAATCCCTCCTGTAAACTTCTAGGAAACATCAAGGTGTATTTTTCTTGTTTATATTCCGAAATGGTATTTTTTCCAGATCAGTTAGTTCACACTGAACCCTTGTTCCAATTATGCTTCATTATGTTGCTTGTAATGCTAATATGCTAACTGGTGTAATGAAACTTTCACGAGCAGTATAACTAACTGTGTTCATAATTAAGGCAAAGCATGTAGCTTTCCCGGACTGCCAAAATACTGTCTCCAGGCTTCCCATGGGAGAGTTATCATCTCTCTCAGCAGCAGCCCCAGCTTGTGTTTCCTTTTATTGATTTGCCACCTGTGGGGCAGAACATGATCAGTGTCTCCAGACAGAACATGAGCAGTGCCTCCAGGCAGGACATACCACCTCCAGGCAGTAATGAGAAAGGAGATACCAGACTTCACTCCTGGACTCCTCTGCCAGGTGAGGAAATACGCAGCACGAGGGGGAATCAGATCATGTGCTAAGATAAAGGAAGCATCCATCTCCTTCCGTCACTGATTACTAAGTTAGGCACCATAACCATATTTTCTGTGCTGTGTCTGCTGAAAATGGAAAAATCTCTGCTTTGGCCATGTGCCTTAATGCAAGGGAGAGGACTAAAAGGGCCAACCAGTCCAAAACATTCAAGTTTTACAGTTCATTATCCGTCCCACCTCCCTTTGCCCCCTCCAAACTTTTAAGAGTCCTACGAAATCTATGCATTAATGTGATGAAATTGGGGTTCCATCTGGTCAGCACTTCATTAATAAATTACTCATATGCAGGAAAAGCACACCATACAGCTCATGGTCTGCATCACTGCTTGCCACCATATCTGGAATCCCTTTCAAACAGGCCTGTGTGGATGCAGAGCAGAACTGAGTGAAAACCCTCTTCTAGAGAGTTGCCACATCTCTCCCTGTCCCTTCCCTACTACTGTCCTCTGGGAAAGCAAGATGCTCTTTCTTCCCTCTCTCTCTTCATCAGCAAAGTGCCTATTTTTATCTCTTCCACAACCACCCACAGAGTAGATGATACATTTTTCTTCACTTAGTGTTCAAGTTCCTTCATCAGTGTGAGACAGACTGTAATGAAGGAAAAGAAAGAAATCTTTAAGAGCAACCAAGATATTTAAGGACAATTTCCTCCTAAGATCTTGATACTATGTAAGTGCAAATAAACAGAGAGGGCAAAGGCAAACACAGATATTTACTGCTGAACTCTAAACCCTAATATATTCCAGATATCTTTGACCATGATCTAACATTGCCCTGATAATTAAAGCAAGAACGTTTAACTCAGTTACAACAATTTTGGCATATATATAATCATTCAGCTTTCCAGGATTCCTGAAAATGTGCAGTTCTCTTGACTTTGTAGGTTTTAAAATTTACAATTCATGTCATTAATTTAGCTGTTGAAGTCCAACCATAGATGTTAAATTGGAAGACATTGACCTTGACCTCTTTATTTCAGTTTCACCAACTGAAAAGGAGAGATAACAATATTTACCTATCTCAGTGTCTTCTGCTTATTAATTGCTGCTTCTGAAGCAGTTTGACTATGGAAACGTCACTCCTTGATGCTGCCCTTCTTACAGTGGAAGTTAAATGTGTTTCTTGTTGCTGGATATGCATGAAGCCCTCAAAAGGAAATCACACCACACTCATTGGATGTTTCCAAAGAAACTACAACCACACGGAAACACTTCCTTTACTGAATCAGTAACAGGCTTTATTAAGAGTTGTAAAGAAAACATAGGCAATGAGAACAGTGCAGGAAGGAGATATTGCCTTCTCCATTTGGTATTACTTGTTAACTAGCATTGTAAAGAGATCAGAATAACCCTCCATACTTGCCCTCTATGGCATAACATGCTTTAAACAGGGGCAGGTCTTCAGTTTAATGCACTATATCCATACAGAAGAGTATGAATAGTAATAGAACTGAAACCATTGGAACAGCATAGAATTTACCACAGAAGTGTAGTCAGTGTATCTACTGACTTACCCCCCTAACTCCTTCTGTAGCGAATTAATGGAAATATAGTTTCTTAAATGGAAGAATTCTGATAAAAAAGGATGAAAGAGAGTGAGTAGGATATTTAAAATTGCTTAAATAGCAATCACATGGGAGGTACGCTTTCTAAAGAGGAATGCTTCACAGATAATCTGCTTTCACTTGAACGTCTCCTGGGATGAGTCCCATGATGTTTGTCATTTGTGAAAATCGCATTATGAAAACACTGAGAAACAAGGGAACCATTGGGTGAGATAAGCATCTGTTTATTTTAACGTGGCATTTTGGCAATATAAATGATTTCAGGAAAATATTAAATAATCTCTTTGAAGAACTTTTATTTCTGCAAAGATGAAAATGAGTATGATCCTATTAGAGACAAGGAAACATAACAGATAACGCACACAATATGAAAACAATAATAGTCCCACAATTATTTTGTGAGTTTCTAAAATGCTTTCAAACCACACATGTCTTATCAGGGCACTAATTCTTTAAATCACTTAAATACATGCACAAAGACTTTCCAGAATATGTAAGCATATTTTTCTTTCTGTACAAGCCTCTGGTTATTCATCTGATTGCATATTCTGGTGAAACACTGGTTAACACCAGAAAGACCAATTATCTCAGGAAGAGGTGGGAGAGGAAAACCAAGAAATCCTCTGAGCAGGATCCATTGCACATACAAGGAATCACATTTCCAAATATAGTTGTTATTATCTTGATACTGTATGACAAAACAAATAGAAACTCTTAAATCCTGTACTAAAGCAACAAAATACTCACATGGCCTTGCTGGAGACCACTTTGTATCTCAGTGTCCTGGTTTATATTTAAGAGTGTAGAGGAAACAAGTGGAGAAAAATCCACTATACCCCTAAGGAGTTACTTATAATTTCCTGCCCAGAATTCATTACATTCTGAAAAGACAAATAGTTCCAAGACTGCCACTTGTAGCCCTTGATGGAGCTACACTGCATGTGTTCAGATGGATTTCTCTAAGGGTCCCAGTGAGAAACCATACCCTATTCCTCATCTACCTGATTATATAGGTATGGATAAGCCATTTAAAGCATGAGTCATTTAAAGTATTTGAGTAATGCCAAAATATGTATGTATGTTTGATGTTATATCATACAATGCTCTGCTGCATTTGAGTAGTCTGCAATTAAATTTCAGCATCTATAAAATGGTTATGGCATTCACCTTTCCAGCATGATGTGAGATATTTTGCTGAAACGTCATTCAGTGCAAGTTATATCCTAAAGCACTCCAAATTCTCACAGAAGAGTGGATAATATAATGAGACGGTTTATGTTAAAAAAATATGACAGCAAATTCTAGATTTAATTTCTTTAATTTCTTTGCTTTGTGATACTATTTCTGTTTCTTCTTTTATATCACTATTTCTCCAGTACTGGATTGCATTAGATAGCATATCCAACCCCCAGTTTGAATTAGTCAAAACTGAACTAGAAAGAGGATTAAAACCATAATATTTTCAGGAATTAGAAACTAGGTCACATATTCAGGCTTTCTCTGGGGTTTGTCAGAAAGATTAAAATTAGGATAAATTTATCACTGACTTCTTTACAGTTTACTGATGTGGGTCAACAGTAATGATAGATGGACACATATCTGGGGTACAACCATGACTTGAAGTCAAACACTGTCAGAACCTCTATCAAAGAGTAATGTCCTTAGGTGCCAAACATCCCAGGAGTAGACAGATATACCATTATTGTCATTGAGGAGCAAAACCCCAGGGATGGAAAAGCTCAAATCTCCCACAGTCATGCAGGAAATCTGTAGAAGAGGAGTGAACTGATCAGAAGTGTCAGGGTAGACATGCTACACACTTTCTCCATATGGAATGGCATCAGCAGGCTTATTCATACCAGCATCAAAGCAGCCTATTTTTGGTTGCATAATTTCACAATAACGGAAGAGGAATAGTTTTAGGAAAATGTGAAGCAAGTACATGGTTTATTCTCTTTATGTGGCAAGTAATTCCTTTAGGGAGGAACGAAAAATTTTGGCATAAAAGTAACATTTTTTTTTTTATTCTAGATACCCAGTTGAATGACACATGTTCATGCCTGTGTGTGGGGAGTCTTCTGCTATAGTAGAGTGCAAAAATAAGATAACAATTCACAAATAAATTTGCATGCATATTAAACCAGTCATCCCCACACCCCACCCTGATGATCCAATAATTTTAATCTAGTAATGGAATATATATGGGATTATTTTTCCTAATAATTTTTATACATGTATTAATTTCTAGTATTGATATCAGAATACAGAAAAAGAATATTAAACTTATCATTTGAGAAGCATTTTTTTCTCCTGTTCTCAACATTTGTTAGCCTTTGTCCAATGAAAAAGAAATCCACTGACAAATCAAGACATTATTATGTGGTTGTGTAACATTTTAAAAAATAATATGCAAAAAAAAGAAAAAAAAAAGGAAAATATTTTGAAGATGTGATTTTTGCAATCTGCTCTTCAGAGATGGCAGACCCCCAGACAAAGATTTTATGCAAATTTCTGATTTTCCTCAGTATTTTAATAAAGCAGCATCTGGACAATAACAAATTTTCAACAGTTTTCTCCTAAGAAATTTCCTAAGACAGAAATTAAGAGAAATATGAGAAGAGAAGTTCCACACTGCAGAATTATTGAAAAGCCTCAAGGATCTTCATCATCATCATATTCCGCAGCATCATATATTTGAAAAGAGCAGCTCTGTGGGACCTTGAACACCATCCATCTCTTCCCTCTTCACTTGCACTGGTTCTTCCACTGTCAGTCTTCTACCTACCACATTCAAAAAATACCAAACGACACATAAAAGCAGACCATTAGCACATTCGATGTGCCTTACTGATGTTACAACTGTTGTTCTTTACAGTCGTCTGGAAATAATTCAAAAAGAGTTAAGTAGCTTCCAGGCTTCCTTCAATAAAGCTGAGGCCCACCAGCTTAGGTGCTTAGGTGTTAGGTGCACACCTTCCACATGCTCCTTGCTATCAGGGAAGTGCCCTACCTGCTCAGAACTAGCACACTTGGGAGACCTACCTGTTACTAAACTCTGCTGTCCTCAGGGAGCTCAGCTCAGCACTGGCACACTTGCAAGGTTTGACTACAAGCTAAGCTGACATCACCTAGACACAAGAACATGCCTTGAGGAAGTACTCTTTTCTAGAAAGGTCCGTGTTTTGGATTTCAGTAGAAACAAAATACAGGTTCATATTAAAAGCGGAACACCAATTGCTTTCAGTCATAGCTAGTAAATTAAATGAAATTAACTAGATTACTTTTTTATACTTCATTGTGTTAACTGCACAGAGATGCCAGTGGGCTGGTATTACAGATGCTTTAAACAGCAGTAAATCTGACTGAGCGCTTGCTGGAAAATACCAGCAACTGAGAAAACATTAACATTTAGCAAGATGATTGCTAATATGTCTTGTTCTCTGGCTTCGCTCTCATCATTCAGCTCAAGCCTTTGGTTTCTAGGAAACATATTGCAACTTCCACCCATAGCTCCTTAGCAGATGTTACTTTTCAGATCAAGCAGGATTTCACATCAAATCTTGGCCAGATCTTAGAAAAATTGAGACTCCAACCCTGCTCCTTCCAAAGGATTTTTAAAGTGGGACATTCTTAGCAAGTTCTGCTGAATCTGTTAATTTTTAAGTGCTCTCCCTATCCCAGTGCCCCCAATCCCACCAACAGGGTAAATATGAAAGCAAACTCTGTCTCTCTTGGCTCCTTGTAATTGAGAGGAAATGTTTCCTCAATCATTTCTTCAAATTAGCTCTTTACCTCAAAGGCCTTCTTCACATGTGCCTTGACAGTAGTACACCACCTGATGTTTTTTGACTAGGTTAAATGTACTTTGATGCCTCACAGCAGCTACCTAATCATCCAAATCAAAAGTACATTATTTGCCATAATAAACATGGGGTTGGATTTATTAGTCCACTAGCCCTGCCAAGAATTCAGCACCTCCAGAAACTGGTTTGCTTACGTACATGCCTAAATATTGTTTTGAGACCAGTTTTTGAAGCTGCAACCATTCGGTCTGGAGGACCAGTGCAAAATTTGGAGGCAGTAATACTGAAAGTCTGTCTCCCAAAATCCAAAAGATGCTGTCAATAAAAAGCAATACTTCGTCTCTTCTGGAACCTTGTTTCCCTCAGTGTCCACGTTTCTTCCATCCACCTGGTGTGATCCTTGGCATGGACCAGTTAGAGCTGGGGTGATGCTGACTTAGGTCACATCACTAAACCCACTCCTCACCCTGGCCTTTTGGAGGTTTCAGCTCCTCTCCCATGTCTGAAGATAGGCAGATTGCTCGAGAGAAGTTTCCTTGTGATCTGAATATTTCCTTTGGTGGTGTTGGTGGAAGTGCCGTGAAAGAGAGGTCCAGCTTCCATAGGGACATCCTCTGTGCATCTCAGAAAGAGTTTTTACATGCTGTTCAAGAGAGAGAGAAAGTAAGGAAGCGAGATGGTTCTCATGTCTAATACTGTGGTATTTCTACCCTTGCAGGTACTGTCAGGTAATGATATGATGCCCCATCCTTTCACCTGCTCCCAGCAAAAACCTCCAAAGTAATGGGTGAGTAGTCAAGTGGCTGCAGAAAAACCCACCTGATGTGCAAGCAGGAGTTTGTAAAACCCTTGAATTACTGGAACTGTTTAAGTTGCCAGTTTGAAGGAATACACCAGGAAGGTACCTAAACAGCCTAAATGACTTACCAACAAATGCTAAGATTCTTGTCTTATCTAAATGCCTCAGATTCTTGTCTGGTAGATTTTTACAGGCAGATAAACTAAAGGGAGAAATATATTCAGAATTTTGAAAGTGAGTGCATAGATGTCAGATGGGTAAAAATAAAACATAAACAGGCTTCTAGTTGTTCAGAAATTGCAGGCACCTAAACAGTGTAAACAACGAAAACAAAACATGTTTTGTTTTGGAAACCATGGTTTTGTTCTGATTAGATTTCAATTTTTAAGAATATTGGCAATAACTTTCAGAGTGTTATGAATTTTTTCCTTAGGTTAAATTGCTGAATGTGAGAAGGACATGACAGTCACTGAGTATTACTATTTATCTTACTATTATCTTTCCTGTTGCACATGAATCTCATTAAATCTCAGTCTCAGAATTGTTTGTAAACGAAATGGCTTACAAGACTTAATGAGGCAAAAGGAGGGCATCCCATGCTATAGTCACTCCAAAAATCAATTTCTTCAAGGGAAGCTTTGTCTGCATAGGGACAGGTGGTATCTGCTCTGGGTATTTTAATTTCCTGACTTGTAATTCCCATCAATAAATTTTGATGAGATACAGATAATGGTAATGACTAATAATTCTAGGGTGTTTGCTTGAAGATGACAATGTTTATTTCTTTGCCCATATTACTAAAGTTTATAAATACCAGCATTTAACTTCAATTATGTTAAGTAGTTTCTTTTCTAGATGAAAGGTTGAGGCTGTCCTCTTACAAATGCCATGGAAACAGCTCTTATTTTTTGATAATCTGAAAGCATTTGCAGACTTACTCTATGGCTTTTCCTCACATTCTTTTAATGTGATTTACACACTGAAACACAAATGACAAGAAACCTTGTTTGTCACGTACAAGCTGTGTCACTGAAAGAACGAGGAAACCAGGCATCATCTGTTTTACATCTATAACCATGCCCAAGCAGAGCAGCCTTGGTGGTAGACTCTGTGTGACAAGTGGCTGCATCAGCATCTTAAAGAGTCATGTAACAATTAGCTGCACCTTTTTGTGGCAGCTTATTGCCAAGCTGCATGGAGACTGAATAATTTGAAATCATCTCAATAGCAGTTGTAAAAGTGAAAAATCCGATGGAAATCACCACATCTCCTCTGTACCAGCCTGACACCTTGCTTTGAAAGTTCAAGCGATACAGCACTATTCTTTGAGAGAAAAGATGAAAGTGTCAGGCTTAGGTGAGAGAAAACAGTATTCACCTCTGAGATCCCCACAGAACCACTACAGCTGTGGAAGAAAACTGATTAATTTATCCTCTATTAATAAGCTGGTAAACTTTGAAAACAAAAAAACTCACTTTTCAGAATCAAATTTTTTTCCTGTATTGAAATAAGTGTGGTTTCCCTCTAGCTAGAATTCAGTTTTTTCAGGGTTGTTTTTTTTGGTGGTGTTGGTGTTTGTGTGGTTGGTTTTTTCCCTATTCAAAGTTACTGGTCCCTGCTTCTTTGCTAAGAATTCCACATAATTTAAAAAATCCGGTAAAGTAAATCATTATTCGTCTGAAATTATAAGACAGAAGCAACGCAAGTATATTTGATTAATGAGTTCTTACAGATAAGCTGAAAAGCCACCCCAAAAATCTTTGTTCCCCTGTAGTTAGAATTATTTTGTGGGGTTATTGTTGCTATTTGAAGTTACTAGAGAAAAAAATCTTTGTGGGCTTTCACAGTGAGTTCAGGCAGAGAACAACTCAAATGTTCCCTGCCAGCTTCAGGGTCCCAAGTAAAAATGAAGCTCTTCTAAAATACAAGTGCTATTCTAAGATGTAACATTCTGTTGAGCAGTTCTTGGCCACACTAACTGAGCTGGAAAGATGATGTTAAATCAATGGAGCCCTTAAACTCTGTGAATGCAAATACTTAAGAAATGGATAGGCAATAGTGTAAAAAGTGAATCCTATGGAGCTGTCAAGCTGCAGGTAAAGCCAACTCAGAAGTATTTGATTTGGGAACAGATGCATACAGCAGTATTGGAGTAAGGGCTTTTCTTTACCCAAGGAAATAACGGGAGACAGGCAGCATGAGCATGAGCATAGCTGGCAACGCACATCAGCTATGATCTCAGAGGTGTCTGGAGGTAAGAGAAGGTTTAATCTTCTTCTTTCCCAGTTTAGCTCCTTTGCAGAAGCAGCCAATCAGGCTGCTATGTAATACTAATTCTGATTACAGATATCCTCCTGCTGGGTGCTGGGCTCCCACCACTTAGGAATCAGCAAGAAGCTGCTGGGCTTTTTATTATCATGTCTGGTTTATACAGTGTTTTCATGAAAGGCTGTAAACACCTACTATTCAGGCCCCTTTACTTACAGTTACATTTTACTTTTTGTTCATGTCTCCTTTTAGTGTAAAAAGTGTGGATCATGCTCTGCCTCACCTTGTGCAGAAATACCAGCTCATTTCTCTCCTGTCAGCCAGACAGGGAATTGGACTCCAGATATTCACCTGCTGAAGGATGTCAGATATATGAGGTTCACTTCAAAGAGCTGTTGAAGAAAGCAAATATCCTATTTTGTTCGCCAAAGGGCTTCTCCCCACTGTTTCCCTGCCAGAGAACACTGTTAATCCATGGCATTTGAAAGGAAAAAGAGATTTTAGAGGAACTGTGACAAAGCAGGAAGTCAATTTATACATGCATTATTCCTCTAAATCTAATCTCCAAATGCCTTCCATAGAAATTAAGTGGCTGACGTCTCTACAGTTGGTAAACTGTCAGGGCTGATTTAATGAATTACTTGCTTTTAAAGCTCTGCTTCAAAGCACGGGAATTCTGTGCGAACCTTCTCCATAGTTCCAGTATTTATTTCAAAAGACGAATTCCAGAGAGCCTAGTTGTATTCCTGGAAAGTTTTCTCGCACATCGCTGCACTCGCGGCTCTCGGGACTACGCAGTTCGTGCCGAGGGACCCACGGCAGCGGCCGCCTCTCCCACCCCCGGGTGGGCTCGCCGGTGCCCCCTCTTCGCCCAGTCCCCTCCGAGCGGCACGGCACGGCACGGCACGGCACGGACGGCGGGCGGGGGTCGCGGGGATGCTCAGGACATCCCGGCCCCCCCGGCTCCGCTCCCCCCGCCCGCCCGCCGCCCCGACACCGCGCCCCGCCGCTCCGCCCGAGCCCCAATCTCCTCTCAGCGATGCTGAGCGGATTACGGGCTGCCACTTTGACAAGTGCCTGCGCTCCCCAGAGCCGCCCAGCCTGCCGCCGGCCTCTGCCCGCTCTCCGCGGCGGCGGCAGCGAGCCCGGGCCGGCCCCCGCGGAGCCCCCTCGGCATGCCCCGGCCCGGGGGGCCGCCGGGCTGCTGCGGGGCCGCCCGCCGCGGGGGCTGATCCGGCCGTGAGCGGGGCCGGCGCGACCCTCGCCCGCCGCGGGTGTGCGTGGGGCGGGCAGGGTCTGCAGGGTCTGCCCTGAGCGCCCCCCGCGCAGCGCCCCGCGGCCGCGGAGCCGCTCGGGGCGGAGAGCAGCCCCCGCAGCCCGGCCCCGGCCCCGGCCCCGCCATGGTGCTGCTGTCGGGGCACGGCGAGCAGCTGGCCGGGGAGCGGGTCTGCCCCGAGCCCGCCGCGGCCAAGGAGGGTCCCGGCGCCGAGGCGGAGAGCAGCCCCGAGCAGGGCACCGAGGGGGCTGCCGCCCAGGGGCCGGACCGGGAGGAGGAGGAGGATGAGGAGGAGGTGGACTACGAGGAGTACGAGGACTTCTCCGAGCTGGCCGACACTTGCAGCATCGCCTCGGACGACTCCTTCTACCCGCCGCTGGGGCTCGACGACGACGACGAGGACCACTGGTCCCAGGACGGGGACGAGCGCGACAGCCCCGAGGCGCTCACCCTCTTCCGAGCCTGCTGCACCAACAACAGCATCGTGCTGAAGGCGCTCATCCGCCAAGGCCCCGAGGAGGAGGAGGTGCGGGAGGCCGACCGCAACCGCCGGGTGAGCATCCCGCATCCCGCATCCCGGGAGCCGCCAGCGCCGCGCCGCCCCCGCCCCGGACCGAGGAGCAGTGCCGGGAGGGGGGCGGGAGCAGCCCTGCGTGTGCTGGGTGACACCCCTCTCCTTTGCCGGGGTGCTGCTCTGCAGCCCCCTGGGGCACGGAACCCCGGGCAGCGAGGAGCAGAGGATGGCGTGAAGCTTCGCCTTGCTAGGCGTGACTTTCCACCTTTGGTTAAGGAAGGGTCCCGTTTATGGCATGAGAGAAAGGTTGAGATTCCAGTTTTCCCGCGATCAGTTTTGAATTGGGTTTTGTTTTCCTAGAGTTTGTTGGGGAGTTTGAGAGGCGTCACTGGTAATGGTTGTATTCAGCACCAGTAAACCTTCCTCTTTTCTGGACTGTCCATCCCCTGCAGTACTTCATACTGTTCCCCTTGGGAATTTGAAGAACTGATAAAAGTTTGTGGGTTTACATTTTTTTTTTCTTTTTTTTTTTTTTTTTTTTTTTTTAAGGTTTGTATCCCCAACAAAATATAAGGTTGCTCGTGATTCCTAGAATGCCAAGCAAGGGTATTCCTGGGCTAAAATCAGAATTTTCAAAGGTCTCCTGATATTTATTTTGTTCCTGTTAAACTGTTTCTGGAGTTTGTGTCAGGACAAGGTTTGTGTTTCAGTTTTTGCCTGTTACTTAGTTAATTTCCGGGACAGAAGTGTACTTCACTAAAGCAGAAGGTAAAAACTTGGGAAAAATGTCCTGGGTAAGTGGGACATTTGAACAGCAATATTGAAGATTAACAACAGCAGTTCCTTTCCCCGCTGCAACTACAGTTTATATTAAAACTAAGAAATTTTTATTTTTAGTTTGCATAAGCAGTCTGCAGAAACATTTCTTTGACTAGTCTGTGACAGCAGTGTTTTGCAAGAAGGCTGGTGCTATTTTAATAGGGCGAGTGGCTTGTATATTGTAGCAACATAAGTGGTCTTTACATCAAACAGAACACAATAATTTGTGTTTGATGCTATTTGGAGAGGGGCTTTTCTTGTGCCTTAGATGTATGCACTTTTAGGATTTTTCTACAAATATCTTTATTTCCCCTCCAGAGGATTGGTTTTAATACAGATTTTTATTGATCTGCTTTCCTGTAAATTTCTGAAAAAGATAAAAGTTGTATTCACAGATCTGAGAGTGAAGCAACCTATGGCATGAGGGTGGGAATGAGCAACATAGGACAGAAATAATTTAAATCAACTCTTCTGCCCAAGCCAAGATACTGTGTGGTTATACTTTAGTTGGCAACATGTGAGATCCAAATATACCTTACAGGAGATTTTGAACATTCTGCAGATATACCTATCCTGTATATTAGTTCCATGCCTGAGCTGGAGCCCAAACCCCCATACAAGGTCAGATCTGGGTTTGGGCTCCAGCTGCTGCTGAGGTTTGTTGATTCAGTGTTCTTTCTAAAAAGGTGGCCTTCCCACCCAACAGAGGGAAAGCAGCTGGCTGTGAAGCTGCAGGCATCCCCTTCTCAGGGCTGGGGTCCTCCAGAGCTGAGTCAAGGGGTATGAAAAAGTTAGCGTAGGTATCAACCCATCATCCTGCAGCAGCTCCTTCAGCAGAGGTGATCAGATCAGGGTTCTGAAAACAGTGAATTTACCTGTTTGGACAGCCCCTCCTTTCACCATCCCCCTTCCCAAAAAAAGAAGTTGCTCTTTGTCTCTCCAACTTCACAGAAAGGAAACAAAATTGTATCTTGAATCCAAAAAAGAAAGTTTGTCTTCTTTGTTCATATTGAAAGAAAAAAAAATATTCGTAGGCATATATTCCATTTGACCTGCAATTAAACATTGACATCAAATTCTATTTTCTTTATTTTATATGAAAACAAACTAAGAAAAGTTTTGCAATTCAGCAACTTCTGAAACTATAGGAATAATGTGGGAGATGTGAGTTCAGTTTCTCTCTCTGCCTGCCTCACAAAGTGTCCTAATCACAGTGGTTCAGAGCAGGGCAGTGTATCTTTTCCAGACAGATGTGAATGGGATGGGATGCGACATCAGGGCAAATTCTAATTATTTTGCAAAGGAAAACCACCTCTTTTTAGAGAACTTTACCTGACAAAAGGTAAGTGTTGCTCAGATCTTTTATTGTGCTTTATGTGGATTTTTGTAGCTCTTGAATTTGAATATAAAGTCATTGGACATTATTCATAAAAATAAACCAGTTTTTCTGCCACAAAGTAACAGAACAAGTTGCATACACCGGTCGTGCTAATGAAATTTCTTTGTTACTGAACCTTGTACTGTTGACTGTCAGAATCTTCTCTTGCCAGGATAATGTTTGTTTACAGTGCTATCTTGGATGCATTTATCAGAAAGTTTCTGGGGTTTTTTTACACTGTGAACAAATAAGCTGAACTTTTGTTTCTTCTAAGTTTTGGGTTCTTTTCTGTGAGGCAGGAAAGAGAAGGAAGATTAACTTGCTTTTTGAGAAGTGGGAGAGTGAGGGGAGGGCGGTTCAACTGAGTATATTAACCGTTTTCACCATCCTGATGTGATAGCCTTAGGTAAGTAATTAAACTCAGGTCACAAAATATAACATGAAGAGGAAACTTCCAAATGCCCTAAACTGGGCACAAACATCCCATTTTGTTTTTAATTATTTATACCTTGTCCCTAAAGTGGAAATGCATAAATTTAAGATTTGTAAGGAATTATTCCTGAAAAAGCTAGGATCCAGCCACAACCTTACTTATTTTTCTTCTTCCTTTTTATCAAAATACATCAATTGTCTCTTCTGAGTCAATTTGCCAAGGCTGGATAGTGGCTTTTTGTGTCATTTGTTCAGAAGTGTATTTTCCCCATACTGCAGAACCTCCTGCCTGGCACAAGTTTTCATTAAATTCACCTTCCTGCAGTAAACCAGACTCCACAACATCTGATTTATTAGTCACCACATGTAGCCTGAAGATCTGTACCTTCCCTGTCTTGTTTTCATTACTGTCAAGACAAGAACAGTTTATATATCATTGTCTGCAGAGGACCCCCAAAGGGCTGATCCCCTCATCTTCTGTGACATGCTGTCTGTATGTGGAATCCTGAAAGGCTTACTTGGTACTGCTGATTTCCTCTCCTTGCCCAAGCTAATACTGAAATATTTGGAAAATAACTATGGCATGATAACATACTAATTGTCCATCATGTAGGGTGCTTATGTATTTGTCTGTCTCAAGCTAGCAGTAAATAGGGATTTGAAAATATATATGTGAAAATAAAATCATGGCTATGATGAAATTTCCTGACCTGACTGAGACTATGGTATCATCTAGACAATGGTGCTACTTTCACTGTGTTGCTTGGGGGCTGGTTCTGCCTCCTCACTACCCACATTTCTAGAATGTTAGATATTTGTATATCATAATTTTAACATCCCTTAATATCAAATTTTGCCTGGTGATCAGGATTATATATATACTTGGAAAGACAGAATTTCAAAGTCTGGTGTTACCTAACTGCAGAATGCAAGCAAATTTAGAAATTTGCCATGACAATAACAAAGGCATTAAGAGATGAGAGAGAGAAAGAAAGGAAGGCAAAGAACATTCCCTTGCCAGATTGAAAATAATCACTGCAGCTGATCTGCAGAAAGGTTTTGTGTTAACCTTCCATGTTGTATAGACTGTATTAGTGAGGTATTCTGTAAGTCTGTGTTTTAGAGGTGATCTAGGTGTGAGAATATTCTGTTGTAGTCTGTTTCAGCTTTTCATCTTTTATGTCATTGCTCAGTGACTCTTTTGTCCAGTTCCATAGGTAACTATGAACTCTATTTCCACAGAGAACTGTGGAAATGTGTCTCTGAATGCAGCCCAGGCTTGTTTGTGCACTGCACACTGTGAATGGGTGTCTGGAAATGGCATCACTCACCCAATTTCATGGGACCCATGATAGTATTCGAGGCATCAGACATGTCCTGTTGGTCTCCTTGCCCTATGCTGCAAACTGCTCCTCAGCAAGGCAAAGTAGCCCGCTGGCTCTGTACTACCACAACAAAACTTCTTCAGGCAACTCAGCCAGTTTAGGGAGCGTTATCCTTCAGAGTTTTCCACAGTGAATCCTCCATGGAGCTGACATCTGGATTTGTCTTTGCCAAAGGGCTAGGCTTCTGAAATTGCAACTGATTGTGAGGACAGGGAGCCAGTGATTCAGCTCCCACTTTCTGGGTGAAGGAACACTGTGCTGGATAATGCTTTTCTAGAAAGTCGTGTATCACAAAAAATGCCAGAGCTTGTGCAACACTGCATTAACCTGTTTGATTATTTTCATTATTTTTGCAGTGCTAACTTTTAAAAATAAAACTCCAGTATTTGTAGTGAGGGATGAACCCTGTCACATATTGCTTTTCAGTTTTCTGGCACATAGCATAAATCATCCCATGTCAGAAAAAAAGATTTGAAGAATGTGATCTGCTACAGTGCTGGGAATCTTTCTTTTTAATTATTATTTTCATAGATAGTTTCAGTTCCTTCATATTATCTAAAACAAGATATTCTCATGGGAACAGTTGTATTGAAGCTTAACATCATGACACTAAACCATGAAAACGAACTTTTTAGCATAAAAGCACTTTTCAAAAGACCCTAATGGCAAAAAGTAATATAATTTAAATCCTTCAAAAAGTACAGAAATACTGAAATACATTAAAAAATGTCCCTTGAAATACCTATTTATGCTTAAAAAGGAAGTGAGCAAGTAAGGCAAGGAATGGTAGGTGTCAAAATACAGAAGCGGCTCAAAACAAATTGGGAAATCTTCAAATACAGTAATTACAGCTCAAGGGAAGCCAGGAGAAAGGAGCAGGTAGAGCATGGAAAATATGAAGTCAGCTGGCTAAGAGGGAATTTGGTAAGCTAACCAGAGCATAGGCCAGATTGATTCAAGGAGGCACTCGGAGACATTATGAGAAGAGCGTGGGCAGGCTAGCTGTCTGCCTGCCCTTGGCTGCATTCATTTGGAGTGCTAGGTGATTAATGCCTTTGTAAACCTGGCACAAGAAGGTATCCTTTAAAAGAGCTTAACTGAAGAAAAAGTGTATGCATGGAACATGATTTCTATGGTGTAAAGAGAAAAATTAATAAGGACCATGAGGGTGTGTAGACATAAAGAATGGAAATGCAGGTCTTTAGCAGACTACTGCAAATGTGTGGCCAGACCCACTGCATCCTCCATGGAGTTGACAGGTAGTAAGATATATTTTGTGCTTAATGTAAAAAGCAGCATTATCTAACAGATGTAACTTATTGAAATGTATAGACGGAGATTTGAGGAGCACATGAGAAAGTTGTATGAGTTTAATCTAGTTTCAAGTGATGCAACTTTTAGAGAAACCAGATGAAGAGTAGTTTCCTTGAAGAATTTTGACAAATTGCTTAATGCCAAGTGTATGGAACAGGAGGGATGTTTTTAGTCTGACAGTAGCCCAGAAGTAAAGGTCACAACAATCTTTAGATCTAGTTTAAGCAGTGTTTCATGTTGGTGTCTTAAATCAAGTATGTGGACTTGCAGACCTCCTCAGAGATAAGAGGATCTTCCTGGCTACCCAGGTACTGCTTGACTCTAGATATTAAACAACACAGCTACTTTTAAAACCTAATGATAGTCTAACAAGACTGGTTGTCTGGGAAATCTGTCATCAGTAATCATGACAGATATATAATGGTGTTTTTAATAGAATATGTGACCTTGGGATGCCTTACTACCCTTTTCTAGGAGAATATTTAAGCTTTATTTCACAGTGCACAAAGTGACACTGCTAATTCCTTCATCTCATTAGGAAATAAAAATTTATATTCTCATGAAGGAATTACTCAAGAAGGAATACTGGCAACTAATTTCCTCTTGTAAGTGTTCCCAAGAGTCCTCAATCTATTTTCAGGGAAATTTTTTTAGGGAGTCTTAGGAACTTAAAACAGATAGTGCTGCTACAAACCATCCGATTGTTCTGAAAAAGTGGGGCCTGTTGCATTTCAGTAGCCTGGAGGAACTACTGGGCGTCAAGTATGCTGGGAAAGAAAGCATGTCCAAAAGCACCCAAATTCCTAAATTCTTCAGCTCCAAGCTAAGTACCAGTAAGTCAACATATGTACATCATCTATCAAGGCTTTCAGTGTCAAGGCAAGGGCTCTGAGGAAGAAATAAATGTTCCTACCCTAGGCACCGAGTTCAGAGCTGCCTGCTAAGAAGTACCACAGGAGCAGTGAACCCAGGTGCCAGCTGTGAGGAACAGCAGGGCTCCAGTGCCACATCTTTCAGCATCACCCAGAACTGGACTCTCACTGCTTTGGTCCTGCTGTTGCTGGAACTGGTGATGTGGGCTGTGGCTGTTGGAAGCTCAGAGTCAGTGCTGAGGATGGAAAGGCAGGGACGGGGCTGCTCAGACCCTCGTCAGGGAGTTTCCTTTCCAGAGGTGTGAGACTTGCTTGTTTTTCACTCGGTCTGACTTGTCGCTGGGTTTCAAGGGACATTTCAAACAGAGTTTTGAAAGAGGCATTAATGTTCCCATTTATGTGCAGCACAGAAACTACTTGTCATCTTACTAATTGTGGTCACATGGTCTTGCGTGTGTGCTCGGCAACATAAACTATGAAAATAAGTAATATCAAATGTTGAACAAGCAGTACAATTAATCAAAATATCTACTTGGTTCTATCCAGACATTCAGCAGGTACTGTTACACCCAGAATCTGTTCTACTGCTCGAGAGAGACTAAAAGATGAAAAAAGCAAAGCCCCATTATAAATTCTGGAAGAGATCACTGTGTAACAGAGACCAACAAAAATCAGCTGTTTTACTGTAATACTTCTATATGTTGGTGTACTTCATCTTCACAAAGGAGAGTGATAGTAACACCGAGTAGTAACTCTTGTATGACTTTACAGGTGTTGGTTTCTTCCTGCCAGATGAGCCTAATGTGCATCAGGTTTACTTTAAATTACATTTCATTAAAACGCATATTTCTTCCTTTAAAGAGAAGTAATACATAATCACCAACTAAAATTCACAATTAACTTGAAAATACAGATAGATTTGGAAGGTGTAAGCAGCCTTTTACTTGTAGAAAATCTTGCTAGGTGAACATGGGATGTGTGAGTTTCTTGCCAGAGGAAACCATCTCTGGCATGGGAGCACACATGAAGCTGAGCTCATGTCCAGCCTATGCAGGGTTAACCTCTCTGGTGTGGACCAATGATAACCACACAGACAGCACTTGGCCCAGGTTTTCTCTGAATGCCAAGTGGTTTTCCTAATTCATCATTGGTTTTTAGGCTTTTCCATTCAAAGTGCCCAAACTAGCAACATCTGTTGTGTTGTGGTTTTGAAAATCACGCTGCTATTAAAGTTGGTATAATAGCTATTTGATGTATACTTACTTCAAGTGTGATAAGATAGCTTTGAAGTAGGATTATATAGATCATAAGATGCTCTGGTTTTTCCAAAAGTGGTGTTTTTGTCATTAATTTTCATACCATTTCCAGTTCATTGTTTATACAAGTTTTTATGTTCTGGTTAGTTTTTGGTTTTGTTTTGTTTTTTGGATTTTTTAATAGCAATTGACAATGTATTTCCTGCTAACAATTTCCCCACATATTCTTTCTATATAGCTTATTATTGCACTGTGGAATTAGGTTTATCTTTTGTGACTGAAGTAGAGTTGCACTAAAAACTAGCAGTAGATTTACTGAAAACTGCTGGTAGATTTGTTTTTAATTAGAAAAGAAAATCTCTGGAGAATGTGAAAGCAATGAACAACTCCCACAAGCTTTATTGGAGACAGGAGTTCACCCTTAATGTTTTCATAAATAAAGTTTCTCTCAAAAGGTTACCCTTTTAAATTATTTAACATGTTATGCCACATAGATTTGAGTTTACCCATTTCTAAGAGTTCTTTAATTAAAAACAAAAATGGAAACTCCCCAACTTGGGCTAAATATAATCCTTTAGCATACTCAGTGTGTCACAATAAGAAACTATCAAGTACCATAGGAAGAGGATGGTTGTCACAGAGTCTATGGTTGTACATCTGGCAGTGAATTAGCAATTCAAATCGTATCCACTGTGGGGAAAAAGCCACTATGCGGAAATAGTTCGCATTTTTCAATTCTATTATTTTCTATTATGTCTGTTAAATTCCACAGGGAGCAATTTCAAAGCAAGCTGATGCAGAACGGGAATGACTCATGGTTGGGCTTTTGTTGCTTCACACATTTTGAATGTGTAACATTCTGAGCCTGGTCCGGTAATACCTTCTCACATGTGAGGGCTGGGAGATTTTTTTGGTCTTTTGCCTCTTTGACTCTGAGTGTACGAGGCCTTGTCTTTGGGACAGCCCGTGTGCAGACAGACCAACTGCTGGCAAAAAGAGATGCTGCCAGCAGCCCTGGCAGCTCAGAACGGGGCCCTTGGGGAAGTTTTGAAGCTTTGTTTCTATTACTGTGGAGGAGAGGCTTATGCATAAGCCATTGTTATTAGTTTTCTGAAGTAGAAAAGTGGCAGATAACAGAACATATTCAATCAGTTCATAAAAGCATCCTTTCAGGGTTTGGATTTTTTTTCCTTTTATTTGGCTTTTTTCTTTTTCTTTTTTTTTTCTTTAACTTAGTTATCTTGCTATGTGTAGTTAATAGTAAGAAAACTTAGCTCACCTGTTTGCCATTTGATTGGGAAGCACAGGAAGGGTAGCCACGTATTCATAAGCATCTTCAGGTGTGGATGAAAGAAAAGGGAAGACTTTCTTTGAAAGGTGGAGGATACTTCTGTGTACCTGCAAGTATGACATGGGTCTGACAAAGGTTTCAAGAGAAACATCAGCTCAGTCAAAGATCAGCTTCATAAAAGCGTTAACTTAAATTTTTTTTCTTTATACAGAGTAAGGTTTTCTATAAAGAGCATAAAATAGCTTGTTAGACAAAGAGTGTAGGTTAACAAGTATTGGCCCATTTTGGAAAATGAAATAACCACAAGTATTAATGAAATCTTAGTGTTTAGACCTACAGAGTCCTTCTAAGCTAGTAAAAAATACAAACATAGTAGAATAGTTTTCTGGTTTCACTGAGACAAGCTGTACCACATAGTAAATGCCTAGATGCATGGAGCATCAACAGTCAGAGGAAACTTATGTCTAGGAATTAACAAACTATTTTCCTTGCTGTTTGCTTGCAGGCACTTTGCAGACACACTGCTGTGTTAGGCAAGTCCTGTCTGCAGCCAAAACTGGGCAGGATAACCACGTCAAAGACACTGCTCTGCCACGCTGCTTCTGCAGAGCTCCCCATGCAGAATTGCCAGCCTGGAATAAAACACACAATGTTTGTGGAGGGCAGCCTGGCCATCAGTTTGAGCGGGGGGTGAAGCCATTTGCCATTTCATGGATGACAGAGAAGGAAAAAACTTAACGTCAAGGTCCCTGGGAACGGAGTGAAAGCATCTTTCTTGTACCCCAGGGACAGGTGCAATCCCTCGGGGGGAGACTGTCCCACAGCCTGCAAGCAGCATCTGTAAGAAGGGATCCCGTGGGTCTGGGGTGCCCCATTAGCCTTCTGCATTAGCCTTCCATTAGCACCAGCCAATGGGATGGAGATCACGCTATGCTGCATCCTGGTGTCACTTATGTAGGGTGGGAGTGAGCCTTCCTTGGCATCTATTTATGGTTGTGCTTTCTTTTGTTTTACTGCATTGATGCTGTTTGACCTGAGGGCATTTTGCAGTCCAGAAAATTCTTCCTCTTGTGAGGATACAACAGGGATGCACCATGCATGAAGATACCCATGAGCAGAACTGCCTGTGGACTAGGAACTTGAACTGAGTACTAGGTACGTCATAATCTTGTTAGTACCTCACTTGAATTAAAATAGCATGTAGTCAGTTTATTGAAGTCAGATGCCTCAGTGCATTTGCAATGCTTATCTTCATGAAACTTCCCATGAAGTGTATGGGATCCATTACATATATGTGGAAAACTCCCTGCAAATCAAGATAATTAAATGTGACAGGCAAGAGTTGCTCCACCAAATTACAACTGTGGCAGGAAATGTAGTTGCCTGAAGACTTTGAAAAATGTACGTTTGAGTTTTAAAAATATAATCAGATAACATACTTCATTCCCACTATGCGTTATCTCCCAATCATCCTGTTAGTGATACATGAAGCAAACATTGAATTATTTAATACTCAAGTTAGACATTTTAGAAGAAGTAAGTTTCTAAAGCTCCTGAAAAGAGATTGTGGTAAGGTGGAGGTCAGGCCCTTCTCCCAGGTAACAAGTGACAGGACAAGGAAAAATGGCATTAATGGTTAAGCACTGGAACAGGTTGTCCAGGGAAGCAGCATAGTCACCATCCCTGGAAATGTTAAAAAACCGAGTAGATGTGGCACTTCATGATATGGTTTAGTGAACACGGTGATATTCAGTTGAAGGTTGGATTTGATCATCTTAGAGGTCTTTTCCAACCATAATGATCCTATGATTCTAATATCAGCATCCTAGAACAAAAGAAGAATGAAGAAAAGAGATGGTGAATAAATGTCAGCCTTTCTCTTAAAATTAATCACCCAAATTATTTTCTTCTAAGGCACGAGATTATGAAATGTCTTTCACTTGCTATTGCCGGTTTTTTTCTTTAGGCATTTTTAGCTTGACCTAGTTTATGCTTATTACAGTCAGCACAGCTGATTTATGGGAAGAGATTCCATCCACAGATGGGTGCAGGCAGAGCTGAGATATTCAGGTATACATCCATGGAATTGTTACTGTGCATTTCACAGATCACAAGCATACAGTGAACTTATCATCCTCTAAGGATCTGAGCTCAAATAAGGAAAAAAACCCGTGGAGATTCCAAGTAAGGTGATGCTGTTCCCCAGTACTTCTCATATCTCAGGTCTAACGCTTTCTTTTCTGGTATGGTTAAAACTATGAGCAGCTATCAGTTGCCAGCCAAAAGTACTGTGCTGTCTTTGGAGCTTTAATACCTGATACTGTAGTAGGTACATAGGTAGTAACCATGTGGCAAAATAGGTTAACATCGCCAAATAAATGTCATAAATATGTGTGATCCAGGTGATAAACATCATAGGAAGGGTTTTAAAAACACAGAGGCTCCTTTAGTGTTGGTAGAAAGAACGAGTGACTCCAGCGTGGGTTGTGGAAGCAGAGTGAGATGAGGGCCACCAGCTTCAAGGTGGACTGCTCAGAGGGAAACACATCCTCTGTGTTTAAAGGCTTCAGGATCCAGCTCTCTGTACTGCCATTATTCTTTGGACAAGTTGGCCGTATGGTTCACAACCCTGTAATACTAGCCTACTGTCATTCATCTGCCAATCTGCAGAGTTTGAAAATTTAAGTCAAGCATATCTAAATTCATCTTTTAGTATTTATAAATGATAAGAGTAAATTAATTGACAATTTTAGAAAAAATAACAATCAGTACTGACTTATCTGTAATACAAAATAGTAATTGTAATTGCAGTTGTGAGTTTAATGTGTATATCAGCCCTTCTCTTCCGTTTACTCCTTGCCATCCACAAAACACACTCCTCTGGGGAGTTTGCTAAAATAGCTCTTAGTTACCAAGTCTAGATTTTGTGTGCTTGTCAAAAAGTACTGCAGTTTCCTCTTTCTCATGTAAATTCTAATATAGAAATTGCATGAGTTCTGATTTATTATTAAATTGTTAGTGTGTATCATAAAGGAAATAGCAAAGCCTATACAATTTGGCAGCTTATCAGTCACAGAGGAAAGAGCAAATGAGCATTGTTGATGTGATACAAACTCTAAAGCATTCAACTATCGTCATCATTACTTTCACAAACTTCTTGTCCTTCCCAGAGCTGTCTCCTGTTGTTTCCTTTCAGATTTCAAGGTCCTCAGGGAGTGCATCTAGAATGATTCTACCTCTTTATTGGTGGTACTGCAATCATAATATTATTCCAAAGTACGTGAGTTTGAAGTCTACCTGAGCTGCTGAGCTTTTAAGGTTATCGCCACAAAGCAATATCAATTAGTATAATCATCTTACTTACAGAAATTCTACTGTGCCAATATCCAATGAGAGATTTACTAATCTTAAGGGGAAAAAGGTGATTTTTAGCTACAGGCTTTTGATCCTAATATTGGGTACTGGTTAGTTGCAATGAGCCTTCATTTTGGATATTTGGTTTTGTTTGTTTCTTTCCAGAGATGGATTGAAGGAGTCAGATTCTGAAGGCAACAGGAAACAGCCTGCCCATAATTTTCAAGTAGAGATGAAAATACCAGACTTTCTGCTCTTAAAATTATTGCCATACTGCCAAGTAGCATTCTTTCATTTTGTATCAGAGAAATAGAAAAACAACTCCAAACACCTACAAAAACATTTGAAAATGTTCTGTGTTAGGACGAAACCCGTTACTGTTTCCAGCTTGAACACTGAAGGAGAAAAACTGAAGTTTTACCATTCTTCCACAACTACTCTGTGATCTCTAGGTAACAGAGATATAGAGTTCTTAGAAAATCTAGGATAAGAAACTACAGAATTTGGTTAGTAATGGTAAACCATCTAAATGTGTTAGCTTCCACTCCTCAAAGAAAAGCAAAGAAAAGAGAAAAGGGTGTCTTCTGAGATAATAAGAAAGATGAACCGATGAACTGTTAAGTGGAAGGTGATCATATTTGCTTATACTTTTTGGTATCCATTTCTTTTCATTTCTGTAAAGTTTTGCCTTTCTCATCAATGTGAGTAAAGAAAGATCTCAACAGGCCTTCCTGTGGCTTTTAGTACACTGCAGCTTTTCTACACAGACACAAGTCACCTTAATTCTTATTGAATTAAAAATAAAAGCCAGTGGAAACTGACAAATTCACAGCCTGTCTCCAGATCAAGGCACTTTGAAAGAGTGATGAAAATTTTAGCCAGTAGTGATAGGAGAAACCAGGAATTACTTTGAAAGTTGATTGTATATTCTCTGAAAAGATTTTAAATCTGTCTAAGCTTATGGGAGTTTTTGTTCTTAAGCAAATATTTAGGTCAGAGATATATGATGCAAAAGGTAAGTACTGATGTGGTTCTTCATGCCACAAACAATTTAATATGAATGAAAATATATGGAAAATAAAATGCTATTAAATCAGTAATTTTCAGTTCTTGTGTAAAAGCTATTTTCCTTGTACATAAACTTAAAAAGAGAAAGAAATTGTAAGTTATTAGTCTTCCAATGGAGCCAAGACCTTGATATTCCCACCCTGTGCTTTCTAATACCCAGATGAGTAGGATAGGTTAGCACACACTTTGTCAAGGGGACACACACACAAACACACACACGCACACACAACACTCCTGACGCAGAAATAGGAAGGATCATCACCTGAAAAAGTCTTTGAAGTCAAGGTTCACGTGTCCTTCAGTTTACTGCTACTATATGAGTCATTGCCTTCATGCAGCTGATGCAATTTCATCTGACATCTGTTTTTGGCTGTCATTGGGTAGAATTGGGCACAGTCTGGTGGGCTTGAGTCACAGTAGAATATTCTCTGTGAAATATAGGGCTCAGAGGCTTTGAGGTCTACATAGTTAGAATATCCCTTCCTACTTTTTCAGAACTCTGAGTATTAGTTGTATATTTCTTTGGCAAAAGAACAAGGTGGGAGTTGGACTTGCTTCTAGAGATTATGGCTGAAGAAAGAGCACCTCTGTAGCTTTGGTAATAATGGAGGACAGCATGGTGGTGTCACAGGCTCTGTAGAAGAGGTGAGACTCACTACTGAGTCCATGCACAGGGCAAGAGAAGGCACGCACTGGCAGTAGATTGTGCTCCTACAAGCTCCTATGGCTGAGCTGTTGCTGTTAAAGGGCTCCATTTAAGCAAACAGGCTGGCAAGCTGAGGCTCCGTGGAGAGCTCTGCAGGGAGCTGTGAGGTTTAATGCTGCTGAGATTTGCTGTTTTCAGACCATGCACCTAAAGGTCTGTTGCTTAAAGAGGGGAGCTAGTACTCCACATACTCAGTTATGGAACACAAAGAAGTGCCGCAAAAAAATGAATGCAGGCAAAATGTTTACCATTTAGCATCTTAATTGTAGTATATTTAATCATTAATCTAATCGAGAATACCAGTCTTCTGGTTTTGCCTCAGTCTCCTGTAAAACTGCTTGATTTATCCTTGAGTGTGGCCTGTGAGTGACTGCTAAATGGACAGGGACTAACCTTAGAAAAATGACGGCCATTCTTTATGGCGTGGAAACGTAGGGCGTTTTGTTCAGTGTAATGTATGTAATTGGGCTGCACAGCTGAAAATTTACATTAAGAATGTCCTACATTGCTGGTAACAAACCATTGAATTTATAATATAATATTTAGTTACATCAGCCTGTACTATCTTCTTTTTAAAAACAGAAATACCTCTTCATCCCAGCTTTTTATTATAATTATTCCTATTTACTGCCAGTGAGCCTATGCTTATCCAGTGGTTGAGGAGCTTCCTTCTCTATAATGCTCTTTATCATTATGAAATAGAAAAGTTGCACAAATATTAATGGAATCTTCTTTGCAATATTTCTTCAAAATAAGTGTATTTCTTTGTTCTCATCTCTTAGAAAATTCCATGGCTTTGCAGTTGGGTACCACAGAAAGGAAGAAAATCATGTTTACAAATCTTTTCTATACTATTTTGATGGACAAGTCTCTCTAAGCAACCAAGTCCCGTTTCTACTAAAGGCTTTCATTTACCATACAAGAATCTCTACAGTTGTTGGTATACCTTTGTTTAAACCTCTATCAGAAACACACTTGCAGTTCCCTGAGCCTGCCAGCCTGTTTGCTTAGATGGAGCAGCTTGTGTGGCCTAATGCCATACTGAGAGGATGGGAAGTATCCTCCTGTAAGAGAAAATCCTGGAGTACAGCACAGACCACTCATGGATGTGCAGGATCATTCACTAATTCATAATTTTTTCAAGACATGAATAATACGGCTGCAGATACCTTCTTGGTTGCACGAAAGTGCTAGTCACATAACTGCTGTGGTGTTTGGCCAACACTGAATGCAACAGGACATGGTCTTCTTGTGAACAGTAAAAGCTGTCACAAACTGAGGTGGAACAAGTCAGGTAGCCAATATTTTTCTGTATCCTTTTATTCTGTATAAAGGTATTCATTTGCAAATCTTTATCTGGACAGATTGGAAAGCTCTGGTGATGAGTTTCAGTTTCCAACTGTATATTGAAAATTCCCTTTAAGGCAGCTATCCTTTTTTTTTATTTTTTTCTTTTTTGGCCAGGGGCCTGGAGCATCATTCAAAGGTCCCTTAGTGTGTTCAGGTGCTGGCTCTCATTAAGGAGCTGCTATCAACAAAAATGCCATTCCGCAGCCACGCAATGTCTTGATGTATCCAAAGACTGTTGCAATTCAGCTGCTGTGGAGCAAAGAGATGTATCAAGTTCACCTCAAACAGTTCTGGGAAACCTCCACCAGATGTGTTTGATACATGCTGCTTTTTTTGGAGGGTGTTTCTTTCCAGCGAACGGTGTTCTTTTGTTAAGAAAACTGTGGCGTGAATGTCTGCTATTTCTCTCATAGATATAGGCCCCTAAATTAAAAAGTTTACTTGAATTCCTCCGCTCCTGACTTAATAATACCTTTTTTACAGTTTATCCAAATATTCTCCAATTTTATGAAGTAGAAGAACTGTTTCTGGATTGTTTGGCTGAAACTGTTTTATTAAGTGTATGCAATGTATTAATGATTTACCAGTTTTTATATATATGTAAAGGCAGGTCATCTCTAGAAATTCCAGGTATTTGAATATAAATGTGAAATTGGTACTCCCTCCTTTTCCGCCCCCCCACCCCGGTATTTAATTCTATCGTCTTCAAATTCAACAGTATATTAATGTTCCATCCCTCCTTATGATTTTTTATTATTTAGATGTATGGGCTGTATTAATTAGAAGATGAGATTCCTAGCTTCAAGCAGAGGCAGAAAATGCCTTCCTGCCTTTATTACATGGAGCTGGATGCTCAGCTGAGATAAATAGGGTGGTCACAGCTCTGCAGAAGAGGAAAGACTCAGTTCTTGCCACTAGGGAATGACTTACAATACAAGCATGTGTTGCATTTGCTTATTAAACTCAAGTTGCAGTACTGTAGTTGACTTGAGGCAGATAAGATGGTGATACTACTGTGTCCCGCTTGGATATTCCGAACATGATTTTCACTTTTCCCAAATAGTTTGCTCTACACTGACACCTGTTACAGCTGCAGTGGTTGATGAATCCTTTCTGAGCCAACTGAGATAATAGAAGATAGGAATTTAAAGTGGGAATGCACACTTCAAAAAACACAAACCTGAAACCTGCTTTTGAAACACATTCTTCAGGATCTTTAAAAAGTTGAATGTAAAAAACCAGTGAGCTACCAGAGGAAAAAAAGGCCCCTCTGAAACAGATTGATTCCATGTCACAGTGTGTGTCTTCTCAAACAAAAAAAAAAGCAGGCTGAGCCTCTTTCAGATTAACATTGTGGATGAACCCAGTCCATAAATACAGCACTAAATTAATGTGAGGCTATTCACTAGGACTTGCAAGCCAGCAGCAGCAGTGTTCTTGATTTAGCCTAGTGCTAGTCTCTGATCTTTCAAAAATGTAATTCTGCCTTTTGTTAAAATAGATGCACTTTTCACAGGGTGATGCTAAACCTTCAGGAAGGAACAATTCCTTAATGGTAAGCCTGAGGCATGCTGAATTTCCTCTCCAGTGACTTTGTGCAGCCTATCAGTTTCTTTATGACTTAAATAGACAGCATTTTAGGTTGATGGTTTTTATAGTAGAAATTCTTGCTCTCTAACCAGCCATGAACATTACAGAGCTGACTGCGTAGGTGTAAGTCACAGGAGCACAACTCTGTTTGCTCTTGACCAATGCACATTTACATAAAACATAGAAGTCTTACTAAAACATAGATCACATGTTCTGCTGGCAATTTAAAATGTGATAATAGTCATTAGTGTTTGTAATAGTTATAAAAGATGAAAAATATGGGAATAAAATTTATAGTGCTTGATCACTGTGCATTACTTGAAAATTGCACACTTTGAAAGTAGTGTTTTCACCCAGAACTGAAAGTCTGCTGGATTCAGAAACTGTGAATTTATCAAGGTTGTGTTAAAAAAAATTAGTTATTAGTGACTCTATCTTCTTTTTTTTTTTTTTTTTAATTTTATGAATACCCACTTTTCAGTGCAACTTATGAGCATTAGTAATAAGCCACACTAAGGTGGGAAAGAGTGAAAGACAAGCCTGAATCCAAGGAGTAATAGTTATAAAAATCCTTTTTTGTGTGTGTCCAGCAGGGTCATCTGTGGTATTCTGCAGCAGCTGCATTGCTTGGAGCTGTGGGATTATGGGATTGCAACCTTTTAGGATCATGAGACTTGACACTAATCCACATATACCAAAATCCACTTTAGGTCCCTGGGTGAAAAAGGGACTCCTCCCATCAATTCAGCATCAATTCAGATGCATCTATTGCACAAAAAGCTTGTTTCCGAATGAAAAGCAGGAGGCCTTTTTCATATTTATGAGAAAAAAACCCTTTCACTATGTTAGAGTTCAGGAAAGAACAGGAATGGGCATAACTGATTGGAAAACTAGTCTAGGTAAAATCAGTCATTATGAAACTTAATGTCAAATGGCAGTTTAAGGGAGAGACTGGGCTTTTATTGCTCTTACAGCTTCTTTAGATCAAAGGGTGAGGAAATAGGCTAGTACTTTTGTGTGTGATATTATAGAATCATAGACTCATGGGTTGGAAGGGACTTTAAAGCTCATCTAGTTACAATCCATTATGCAGTATTGTGTGTGTTGTGCAGGCAATCCCCTATCCCTGGTGTCCCAAGAAGAGTGTGCAGTTGCTCTTGGTGAGCATAGGGCCTCTGAAAGGAAGAGATTTCATCTTGATGGGTGATTTTCTTCATCACAATAATTTCCTTCTGAGGAAAGGGACTTTGTTTTTTTTTGGTTTAGGGGTTTTTTTGTTTCATTCTGTTTTTTTGTTGTTGTTGTTGTCGTTTGGTTGATTTCTGTTTTGTTGGGTTTTTTTCCCTCCAGTGGCAGATTAACCACTGATGGATAGACCTCTTCCTGGGCTCTTTCTTTACAAGGTTTTGGTCTGGTTCAGGTTTCAGAACCAAAAGGCTCAGAGAAGCAGAAGCAAAATGATTTTACAGAAGTTGGAGGAAACAAAACTTCTTTTGAAGCTCTTTCTTAATGCAGCTACAGGAACTCACAACCACAAGAGGATGCTCATCACTGGTTATTCCAGAGAATTTCACAATGAAAATGTTCTGGGGCCTTTAAAACGTTCTTTACAGAAGAGACAGATTCGATACAATGATAGGTTCTGACAGAGTGGAAGGCTGTACATTCATCTTTTGCCCGGTGTCAAATTGAAATTTATCTTTACAAAGATTTTGTGAGTCATTTCTTTTGGAGAGGTCTCCTGAGAAAACCTTTGCATTCAAACACTCTCTTTAGCCTCTTGCAACAGATCCAAGCCATGGCCTGCTGGTGTCTGACAGAACATAACAGAAAGCAAAATGCATCTATTAAACACAGAGAGGAGAGGAATCATATGCTTTAAAGCCAAAGGGAGCTCTTTTTGACAGAGTTATGTCAGGGCACAAAATACATTTCATACGGCTCCTAATGTGCTACACTGTGGCATGATTGCACAATAAAATATGTTTTTGAAGTACTGTAAACTCTCCATTTCATCTTAAATGTGTGTGAATATATATGTATATTTAGAGATCAGCAGAGAAGTTAACAGGAGAGTCTGTCAGGCACAAGACTTACAGTTCACATCTAAACTGGTTTCCCTAAAGGTCTTACATGGTGAGAGAGTGCACTGCATACAGGTCCCATCAAATTTGGGTCACACTGTTGGATGATCTGCGATTGAATATCATTTTGTTTACCTCTTAGGAATTTTGTCTTTCTGAAAATAGAGTAAACAAAATGCTTGAAAGTTGTAATGATAGGAAGACTATAATTGCAACATCAGATTTTAAATTAATCTGGCAAGTGAGAGATTTTCCAAAATGTTTTACGTGCAATTATTTCCAGAAAAGGTATAATTTGGGCTTTATTACAAACACTCTTTCTTCCAGTGGTTCCCAAACCTGCTGCAGCTTTGTGCAACAAATGGCCAAAGCAGCAGGTGCTGCCAGCCTCAGATGTCCACAGGAGGAAGCAGTCAGCACTTTGCTGCTTTGAATCTATCACTAGCTGGAAACACCTGTTCCAAGCAAAGCATAATAACATGCTGTTCATTTAAGGATCCAGAAATACATTCTCCTTGTTCACAGAATGGTTTCTAGCCATTGGAAGTCTTTATGAACATTGCTTAGCAAGCCAGTGAAAGGAAAAGAAATTAAATTAAAATCCATTCACCGTTTGCTGGGGCAGAATCCTGATGTTGGTGGAAGTCTGCCACATTGCATCCCAAGCCCTCAGCAGTTAATGGTTTGGGTTTGTAATGTTTAAAGCACCTTAAAGTAGACATGGGGTTTGTGGTAGACATGTCTTCAGGGTTTAGATCAGGATCCCCCCATGAAGTTACAAATGCAGAATCATAGAATCAAAGAATGGTTTGGTGTGGAAAGGACCCTAAAGATCATCTGGTTCCAAACCCCTGCCATGGGCAGAAATGCCACCCAGTAGACCAGATTGCTTAGGGCCCCATCCAACCTGGCGCTGAACACTTGAAAGGATGAGGCATCTACAACTTTTCTGGGCAGTCTACTCCAGTGCTTCACACCCTCTAAGCAGATAATTTACATTCTTTTCCGGAGCCACATCTCTCATTTTTTTTAGTGCAGAGTGACCTGTGTTTAGCACAGATACCAAAATAGGCATAGAGAAGAGGACTGTATAAATTTGGCTGCCATGTATCAGGTGTTACTACTGTCAACACTATCAAAATTTCACCCTAACATTTGACAGTATTAACATGGATTACTATGTGCAGTACAAACAGGTGAGCTAGGATAAGTAAAGGCTGCATTATTTATTGGCTATCATCTATTTTTTAGTTGTACCCATCTATACAAAATGAAAGTGTCAAATTTAGCCCGATAAAATTTGTGTTGCTTCCCCTACCATCTTCCCAAGCTATTTTTTTTGTCCTTAACAACCAGGCATCCCATAAACGGAAAAAAGAACCCTTTCCCAAAATCAGGATTCTGGGCTCATTTGCCGTGTTATTGAATCCTGAGATAACTTCCTTTCAGCTTATGTGTAATGATTATAAAGCTTCACTAGGTGATCTGTCCATTCATTTTAAGTATCTGTTATTTGTATTAAACAGTATTTCCTGACAGTTTATGTACATATGCCTTATCTTAAATTATGCCTTGTTTACTTCTGCTGTGACCAGAGATCTCACATATATTGCAAAGCTTTATTTTGGAGTGATTGCACTACATCAGGTATCACTCTGAGGGAAAATGATCCTAGTTTCCTCTTTTTTGTATAAACTTCTGTATATTGCCTGATTGCACAACATTTTGCTGTCACTAGCAAGGGGAACTTCTACCTGCTGAAACTTCAGACTGATGAGTACATTGCTAAAGCAGTCTCTATCAGCTGTCCCTGCAAAATAATACAGTATTTTTGCAAACTTGCTCCTGAATGTGTATGCCTGCTAACATCCTGAACATTTAAAAAAATTATTTTAAATATGTTCCAATGGAGTCACCTTAAATTTACTAACTCAAGTACCTCAACATTAAAATATGCCTGAGTTAGTTGTAGATGCAACTAGCCCTTGTTCACATGTTCAGGTCTTCAGTTCAAGCTGAGGGTCAGAGAAAAAGAGCAATAAAAGATTTTTCATGTGATAGCATAGATCCAGTTGCTGTTGTTTCAAGGAGTATCACCGAGGTCAGCTTAACTCAGGAAAACAGCTGGCACTGCAGCCCAGGCCTCCCACCGCTCAATCGGCACAGTGTGCCTTGGCTCATATTTTTTTTATGCAGGGTTGTTTCCACTGTTAGGTGTAATATCCTGAGTGTCCTCTGCTTCTGGCCTACTTCTGCCATGAAAAGGATTGTTGAGAGGATGCAATACAGCGAGGAACACAGCGTCCTTTTCTCTGGTGCTGGGCAGAGGAGTTGCTTACAGGCATCAGCTGTTGGACACGTTATATAGTCAAAAAATGTCTTCTGTGCTTCATCAGGCCTCCAGCCCTTTGGACACAGTGTGATTTGGTGGAGGTATGTGCAGGGTGAGAGGTTGCAGCAGATGCTGCAGGTAAAGGAGTGTGAGGGAGAGGACTCCCTCTGTGGCTCCTGGAGCATCCAGGAAGAAGGGCAGGATGAGGAGAAGGGCTCCTGAGTGCCCAGGTGTTGTCTTACCTGGACTTTGCCTCATGGGAAGATGAGAACTACCCGCAGGTAGTACTATCACTACTTTTGGTGTAATCGTGCACTTTTCCTCCCATCAGGCTTCCCATGGGTTGAAAATCGTCTGACTTTTCAGTTGTCCTCTCCCCCCAGTTTCAGTCAAGGATGCTGTGCCAAGAAGCAACTGGATGGCGGTTGTTGGGAGATGTGGGGCAGTGCAGGAGCTGGGCATATGTTCCATCCTCCTGCAGAACAATGTGCAACCCTTAAGTCCCAATCTGCTCAAGGGTTTTAGATTTCCCATTTGCTTTTATGTGTCTTGATATTAAAAAAAATAGAGAGAAGGGTTAATACCTCAGAAGTATCAATATTGCCATCTGATATGAAAACAAATTGTTTCCTATGTACCCCACCAACTGGCGTATCTCTGACTACGCAGCATGTGTTTATTTGTCTTGTATGGCCCTTATGGCCTTTGGCAGTTACTTCCCGAGGCTTCTGCCAGCTGCTTATATCACCAGTGATGCTGAAACCAGTTCAGCAACATACGTTAGTAAATAAAGTCACACTATTTTTATTACCTTTTCCTGTTACCTGATTTATTACACAAGCAACACCGGTTTTCTTCATTGTGTAATACAAGCTTGTGCAGGCATAGTAAAATGAACTTTCCTGGGACTATTTTTAGAGGTGATCATGGAGATTTGGATTAGAATAGATTAAGTAAGGATTTCTGCAGAGATGATACATATACTAAGCTATACCTTTACTTAAAGACATGTGACCTCAGTCAAGAGGTGTTTACGAAATAAGTGAAGTTGAACATATCCCAAAAAATGGAGGGGAAAATGGTGAGTCATCATCTCTGTGTCCATGGACTGGCCTGTTTTTATGTAGTGGAGTGCAGTTCATGCTAAGGAATTAATCCATGAGTGCTCATAACACTGCAAAGCAAAGGCAGCAATTCTGTGCTGTCAGTATTCAGGCACAGGAAGGGGCAGTGCCTTTTGAGCTTGCTTTTGGATACAGGATTATGCTTCTAGGTACTATGTTCCTCTGCAGAGCAGGCAGTGAGTTTAGCATGCTGATGCTCCATCTCTGCTTGAATACCCTGTTGTACTTCTCTTATCACTTTCCCTGGCAAAATTAGCCTTTACTGCCTTACCCACTCCAGCCACATGGGGTTTTGTCCAAGCGACAGTGGGACAAAATTTATGTCGATTCCCAGGTTTTTTTTTTTTTTTGGGTCATTTTCCCAATATAAATTTGTATGTGACTAAGCTGTTGCAGCCCTTTCACTGAAAGGTCAGCCTAAATTATCTTGTGCAGATAATATTAAAGCTTATGTGCTTGATGGATTTCTGTAGCACATAAACACCACTTCTCATGGGACTGATGACCTGAATAATTACTTCATCCCAGTCACTGTTGAACTAATCAACCTAAACCAAATATAATGCAAGCTCAAGCCACTTACAAAAGTTTCTAAGATTGCCGTATGTAGAC
Organism: Anabacerthia variegaticeps; assembly: GCA_035583185.1. Classification (NCBI taxonomy): domain Eukaryota; kingdom Metazoa; phylum Chordata; class Aves; order Passeriformes; family Furnariidae; genus Anabacerthia; species Anabacerthia variegaticeps. The sequence continues at coordinate 77,682,897 of JAWWEW010000078.1, read as the reverse complement.
AAGAGAGTTTTGTGCACGATACACAAATTAATATACAACAGGTAGTAGTGCTCAGTGCTAAATTTTGCTCTTTCTTACTACATTGTAAATTTAGAATCTTTGTTAAGCCACGTTTCACAGTGTTTTAGAGTTTTTAGTGGAGATCAGAATTTCTCTCAAATGATTTTGGGAGATTTATTTTGAAATACTTGACCTGATTTTAATTTTTTTTTTTTTTTTTGCTTTGTAAATCAGTTATGTTATGGTGAGTGATAGTTTTATACTGTTCTGTTATAGTAGTGAATTTTATATAACAGAAGATATTAAAGATATGAATTATTTTAGTGAATCAACAAGAAAAAGTTTAAATACAACTTTTTATTTCTTTATCCTTTATTATTCTTCCATTTCTACTACTCATGATATTTTTCATGTAATATGTTTTTAACTTAGACATAATTTCCATGGTTTTTCTTTCATGTGATTATGGCTTACAACGAGTCATTACAACTCTTTTAATTAAATTACATGTGGGTAAACCAACCTTGCAGAATAGTCATTAATACTTACAGATACATGCAAAGGAAACTGGACAGTTGTTTATCAAGATGCTTGTGAAGGGCAGTGGGTAATACCAATTTACTCTTTTGCCAGATTCATTCTTGTCTGGGATAATAGGCAAAATACTGTAATAAGTTGTTTTCATTCTCAGCATCTTGGTGGGAAATAAGTTGCCTGAAGAGATTTTTTAAAAAGCTAAATTAATTGCATGATTTATGTGATTTGCTCACTATTCAGCTTGAATTCATTATTGATCCTCTAGTATTTCTTGTGATCTCTATTATCTGTAATGATCTAATGTATAAATAGACTTACATCTGTAATTATGTCATAAAATCTGATTTATAAAATTTTCTCCTGAGGTACCCATGATCTCTCTTAGACATGTTGTTGTGTCATTAGCCAACAGAGCTGAGCAAAGCAGAGTTTATTTTCATTAATAGTGCTTTTCTCAAGCATTATTTCAGTCTTACGTGAAATCAAAGGCGCATGAAGAATTATCAATTTAAACAGAATTGAAAGATTCACTGCTTGAGGAAGGCGTTGCAACATCTGATTAACTTCATGTAGTCCCATGCCTGAAACGTCCATTTATTTACTCTGAGAGGAAAATAAGAAAATTAGTTATAATAATAAATAATATATCCCAGACTGACTGTTTTTTCATATATTCAAAATAAACTATTATTAATTTTGCTCCATCATTTCAAAACAAAGGGATGTCTTTCAAAACTATACTAAATACATAAAAATCAAGTATGTCATATACTATAGAAAAACTGGGAAGGCTCTGTGAAATGCCAAATATTCCACAGAGGAAAGATAGAGCCCCTCAGCACCTGGAAGTATTGTGACTTCTACTTGGAAAAAAAAGGTACTGAGCTGACTTTCAAGAACCCCTTATGTGGAAAATAACAGTAAATGTTAATGTAGTTGCTATGATGGATGACTCATGCTTTCCTGTTTGTCACACAGAGTCTGTTTGAGATATTTGAAAAACGAAATAGGTTCTGTTGCAAATCTTGTTTCATATTTAACATCTCTTCTGCACAGAGGATTAAAGCAGATTTTTTTGCCTGTTCTGTTTCCTTACTCTGGGAGCAACCCTGGCCACTGGTTGACAGAGAGCAAGTCCTTGGAAAATGGGGATACTCTGCTTGCATGCTGTGACATATGTTCAGTCATACCATTTAATAATTGATGATGATTACTATATATTAATGGGAATAGTTTGAGGTTTTATTATGATTTAAAAGAAGTGATGGCTGAGGATACATGAAAGGGAAGAGAGTGGAAAGATTGCTGTTGACAGATGCTGTTGAAGTCTGAGAGAGAGGACATGCTTCTAAGAATCATCCATCTTCCTTTCTCCTAAAGCTTTCACATGTAGGGAATATTTCTGAGAATGGATCTTACTGACAAAAATAATAGTAAAATTCAATTTAAAAAATACATTTTTTCCCATGTACAGTGACCACTTCATAATTGCACCATGACCCATCATTTGAGGAGCAGAATAATTGATGCCTTGATAGAACATTAATGTCATCTCTTTTCTCAGAGCAACCAGATTGCCCAGGTTCAGTATTTTCTAACTAAAACTCATTTATATTTATCTTTTAAAAAGACATTAAGTGCACAGCTGTGTTTTCCTGCAGACTGCTGTGTTACAGGCTACTGCTTTAGTGATTGCTTCAAAAGGCAGTTCTCTGAAAGCAATTTTGTATCACTTATATTTATTAATTGAGACGGTTGAAGGAGTTTTTAATGTACTGTGGTCTTTATTGGCATATAAACTTAAAGATTCCAGACTAATAACTTACATTGTAATTGACTGATTGTACACCCTGGCTGATCTGCTTGTACTAACTTTCAGCAAGCAGAATACAGACAGGGCCAGAAATGGGAAAAGGAAAAAAAAAAAAAAAAAAAAAAAAAGAAATGGGGAAAAAAAAGAGGAAAAAACCCCACTGATATCACAAATTATCATGGTGTCATTAAATGAGGATTTGAGAAATAACTATAAAATCTAGGACTTTATTGCAACTTTCATTCTAAAGGTGTAGCCTCCTGCACCCCATTTCAGTATCTGACACCTTTGAAGGGTTATGCAAAGGAAAGCAGTCCGTCGGCGAGCAATCTTTCTCAACCCCCTCCCTATGGAACACGTAATGGGTGAGGCTGAGATGGGAGCACTCACATCAGCTTTACAGCCCAGGACAGTGCTGGGAACCATATGGCAGAGAAGAGATTGGTTTTTATGTCCTCATGCGATTGCTTGTTTTGCTTCTCAGCCAGGGACTGCCAGGCATACACTGCATTGAACATCAGGTTCTCACACTCTCACCTGACCCACTTCAGATTTGTATAACCATCCTTCAGGAAAGATTTTCCATGCTGCTGCATCATGTAATCCCTCAGAAAGCTCCTTCTCTCTCTTGCCTTTCTTTATCCTTAAGCAAGCAGTCTTTGATAGCATCTTTGCAAAATAAACGTCAGAAAATGTTGATACCTTAGTAATCCTGGTTTGTAAACTCAGAATGGTGAATGAGTTTGATTGATTTGGAGATAATTTGTGTCTCATATCTGCTGAAATCAGAACACCAGCGATAGATGCATTAGTTCCTATCTGATGGACATACCCATTAAAAGTCTGACAAAAGTCCCTAAACAGTGTAATGCAAAAATCTCTTGCAAAAAAGAGCTAACATTTGTCATTCATTATTGTTTTTTTTAAAAAAATACTGTATTTTTACAATATTTTAATTTTACTCATTTACTGTTTACTTTTCTTTTACAGAGAGAGCAAAAAAAAGAATAATTTTTTTTTTAGAACAAAAAATTGTTCAGTGAAAATATACTGTAAAAATATCCTCCAGATTCTGGGTTAAACAGTTTTTTCCATTAGAGATGACAGCTACTATGAGCTATTCTTACGGCTTTTTTGAAACCACCACTCTGTTAAAAAATGTCATTTTTTTTCAGTGAACAGTAGGATCTTCCTTCTTATTGTCAAGAGTTTTAGGTCTCCAAACTATTGTAAACTTAGTTTTCTCCTGTTATTAGTAACTGACTTCTTACTGAAGTCTGGTAGTGTTTTATATCTTCTGAGCTTTTGGAGTTGTAAAGACTTAAATCCAGAACATTGGGTGAAAAATGAAATTATTAAAGAACTAAAATAAAGCTCAAGTCCCTACCAAGTGGATACTGACACATTTTTTTAAAAGCTAAGAGCTATTACATTGTAGTAAAGCTTGAATTAATCCCACCAGGAAAGTAGGTAGATACATTTTAGTGAAAAATTATAAATATATATATTGGAAAAAAAAGGCTTTTAGAAGAATCCTCTGTACAATTTCAATAGAAGGCTTTGAAGTATTACAGGTTCTTCACAAGGAAATGGAGATGCTCTTTATAAAGCAGTGGTGGGTGTTGCTTCATGGCGAGGAAAAGAGTGAATTGAGAATAAAAGAAATCAGAGTAATTATTTTACTGAAAGATGTAATTGAGAAATAACCTACATAGCCTGTGAACAGCCTAAGGAGTTGGCGGTGTTGCTTCTGTATCTTAATGAACCTGTTTGCCACCTAAGCCAACAGAACTAGCCAGAATAACAGTGAAACAGGACACTGAAATACTAACTCAATGCTTATAATGCCAATAAGTCAGAAGCCAGTTTTCATCTGGTGAATGTCTGTGTCTCAGTAGTGTCCACAGGAAAAAGAAACAAAGAGAATGTGTAGGTAAGAGCTTCTGTGGAAAATGATGGAGGAGTCAGGGTGAGCCATTCTGTTTTCATAATGAGGTTCTCCTTCTGACTAGTCTTTTGTGGGTTTGAACTTGCAACATGTCTGTGTGAGTGCATTTTAGGCAGACAGGTTTACCAGAGAGTTTGAGATTTGTGCCTCTGCCCTTATCTTTTTGGTAGTCAGATACTGATGCTGAGCTCGGGTAAACAGAGTCATGTGCTGGCAGTGAAGAGGGAGCACAGAGAGCATTGATTTCTCTGCACCTGCCCTCCTCTACACCCATCACCCCCATGCAGTAATGCTGTCTGAGTAATCCTGAAGACCAGAGACAATGGCTTTCACCCTGGTGGTCAGGTGAGCAGCCAGGATTTAGTACTGTAGTTCCAATTAATTAGTGAAAAGTGTGTTTTGCTGTATTTTAGGGAAACTGTCGGTTCTGTCACTGTGGAGTGAAACGCTGTCTGGGTACCAAGTGTAGTTCCTCTTGGCTTGGCTTCCTCCTGGAAGTTTTACAGCTGCCAGCTGCCATAAAGCACATTAAACAGGAACTCTAAAAGCAATTTAATTTTATTTAGGGTTATTAAAAAAAAAAAAAAAAGGAGACGTATTCAGAGCAGGTCCAGTTCATCTTACCTGCTGGGTTCATTTTATTATATAATAAAATCAGATTTATTCTCATTTGGATATAGAGTATATAGCCATATAAGCATAAGCCATTTATAAGCAGTTACTTTTGCATGTAGCATAATGTAATACCTACTCTCTTAGGTATTTCTGAGGAGTATCAAATGTTACTTGCCAAAGGGCGGAGATAAAAAGAAGTGTTTTGGATCTGAACATTGCGCCTGGAGCTAAACACTAGTTATGCTGATACCTTTTCAGTTCTTCAGTATGGAAAATAAATAAAATAAAAAAAGCAGACTAGTATTCTTTTCTGTATTTTTCTAAGTCAGGTAAACCTTACTCTCGCTTTGTATTTTACTTACAGAATGGTCTTATCGTTGCCTGTTACCAAGGGTATGTGGATATTGTAATAGCCTTAGCACAATGCCCTCACCTTGATGTAAACTGGCAAGACAATGAAGGGAACACGGCTCTAATTACAGCTGCACAGGCAGGTAAGGCTCTCTGTATCACCTCTTACATACAGGGTCTTGAGAGGAGTGTGTGTTTTGGTAATTGTTTTAGGAAGTTTTTTTTCCAAATCACTAAAAGAAATTAGACTGCATAAAGTAATCCTGGCAAAGCCCACTCCCAAGTAAGATTGTAATTATTGTCTTTGAACTAATTGATCTACAGTAATATCTATCCAGTAGATTAAGAGAGAAATAGCTATACATTTCTAGTAGGTGTCATTAATTTAAAAAATAAAGAAAATCTTGTCCCAAGTGTGTTTATCCTATAGTGCTTCATTCCTTTTAGCTTATTTTCCTACGTTTGCTCTGGCAAGCAATAGGTGAACACTGTGGACATGTAATGTGCTGTATTATTGCTCATAGCATCTTTTCTCCCCTGCTTGTTACACCAACCTCAGTGGGTCTGTAGTAGTTGCTGACTGTAGGAAAATGTATAATCATTAAGAAATATCTGCTAAGACATTCTTCATCCACTGCTTAGTTAAAAGCAAAACATCCTCAGCAGGACATAGTGTTTGCCAGTGCTCCTTTTATAACAGACCAATATTGACATCAACCATGTTAATCCTGATGCAGACTGGAGTGAGAGCAGGTTTAGCCCCAGGCTTTCTTTTATACCACTCAGCATGGTAATATTCAGTGAATGGGTATAACAGATCACTTAAATGTAAGAGAAACTCCCAAGAGAGTTACTAGTTTCAAGTGTACAATTAAAAAACAATTAGTTATTTCTGGTAAAATAGGAAGGCTGTGCTTTAGTCTTTAAGGGAAGCTTTAGTTTTCTCTTACAAGTGTTTCTTTTAACAAAGTGCTGAAGCATGCAAATCGGGAAAAATTTCACCAAGCATGCCATCACATTTTTATGCAAGGGCCACCTAGCTCTGCATCCCTGATTTCCTTTGCATCTGTCCAGCATGCTCCACAAAGGCAGTGACTTCACAAGGAAATGCACACCTGGTCTTTCATCATGCATTCTGACTGATGAAGTGTATGGGGATGTTTGTGGAAGTTCATGGGACACAGTACTCACTCCCAGACACTGGCTGCTTGAAGGAAAATAATTTCCATCAGGAAATGGCAATGGACATTACAAGCCATGTCTAAAGATTGGGCCAGTTCCATTTCCATGTTAATTTAGTTACAGTGCTGCTGGACATTTCCAGGTAGTACCCAGCTTTGCCTTGTGTTGTACCAAAAAGTGGACTCTGCTAAAGAAGTGACTGTAAGATGGGTCTTGAATACCAGAAGAAAGAATTGTGACCACACCAGTCACATTCATAGCAAAGTTATGAGTATAGCAGCTTTCCAAAGAGAGTGGAGAAGTCTCCAAACCACTAATCTACTTTTATTTATCTGCCCTAATATAAATTTGAACTACAAAAGGTTTAACACTGACTCTTTCCTGACCTTTATAACTCACGATAATGAGCTCAGAATTAATCCAGTGGGCTGACATTGACTTGACACTGCCAGGACTTGCTATTGATCCCCAAAGCAACTGGAAATGACTGCAGTCAGCAGAAGCTTATACAAACACGCAACAACTTGGATGTTTTCCCTTGCCTGTGATAATCCTGAGCTACAGTGTTTACCCCAGTTATTTAATTAATTATCACAAGATGCTGAAGTGTTAATAGAGATTACTGTGAGGTTAACATTGCAACCAGAGGAGCCATAGTGCAATAGATGCTGCTTAATTATTGCTGAATGTTAAGTAGTGATGCTGTGCAGTGTATTATAAAGATCTGAAAGCAAAACTTATATAAGCTTGCCTTTAGTGGAGAATTTATTTGTTGGTTGTTTTTTGAGTTTTTTTAAATTGAGGCCACAAAAATGATAACATTTTTGGCAAAATAAATTATTCTGAGGTCACTGTTATTTATACCAAAAGTATGGGATTTCCTATGGAAAATTTTGATAATTTAAAATTCTCATTCTTCAAAAAAAAAACATATCTAAAGCTGAAGTTTTCTGCATGAGCTGACCTGAGAACGACAGTTTGGAGGGATCAGTGAAAAGCAGTACTTTCTTAACAAGCTCACTAGTGTATAAAAACAACCACAGACAAAGTGCTCTGCTTTGTGTGTAAATTTTAGGTTTGAAAATTGGTCTGTTCACTTGGTTTCTCAATATTTCTTATGTCTTATATCCCTTCGCAAAGAGAGCTTGCCTTCCAAAACTGTGAATTCACTCCAGCCTGCAGCAGGTGGTGCCCAGAAATCGGTGGTGATGTTGTTGAAGCAGAAGCAAAATCATTAAACATCATTACTAGGACAATGTAGGAAAAAAATGGAAGATTGATGTGAATGAGAGATTGAAATAACAAATGCAAAGAAAGAGAGAAAGGAGAGTGATTTCAAAAAAAAAAAAAAAGGAGGAAAATTACCTTTTTTTTTTTCTTCTCTGTTCTGCTGGGACATAGCTACATCAGTGTGAGGTAATTGGCATGCACTGATGTTCACAGAGAGTTGAATTTGCTTTCAAAGTATAGATATTTGATGTTACAGGGACCAGTTTGGGGCAAGGCTGTAGAGTTGGGAACACAAAATTGGAAGTTATCCCAGCTTCTGTTCATTAAGAAAGACAAGAGAACACAAACACCTGAAACACCCAGAGGATAAAGATAAAGCATTCTGGGTGCCTTTTGTTCCATCCATGTGTGAGAAAGCATTCACCACCCACAAACTAAAGAAAAGTGTTTTGCAGGTACAATTCAAAATTGCAATATTATTTGACATAGCATCTTTCTTACTATGCAGCTTATCCTTCTGCCTGTGTTACACAGATTATTAGGTAATATTGTCATCATTATAGGCATTTCCTTTGTGGCAGCAATTAAGTGAATTAAGCTATTACAGACATCTGTGCTGATCTCTAAATATGGCTCACAGGGAGAAGAAGTACCCTTAGCATGCCAGTTCTGGTAGAAGATAGATCTGGCTTGCAAACGGCAAAAGCCTGATTTGAATTCAGTATCACCAAACTGGCTTAGGCCAGGCTCATTTATTTTAGAGCTGCATATGGCTTTCAGAGCAGACTATACATCACAGAAGACTCACCTGGTTTATGATTTAGGTACTCGCTGCAAGTGCACCCAGACACAGAAAAACCAAAGTAAACTTCATGGCCTTAAATCAAAAGCGTATGACAGGGATTGAACAAAAACTTGGCATCTCTGAGTTTTGCTTTGAGTTTTATATCTTTTTGAACTAGAAATCTGATGCAAACCTCAGAGGATTGAAGATCTTGCAGATTAAAATTGAAGTGGTTCTCAGGAATCCCTGAGACACAAAACTTCTGAGAATCACAAACTTCTTAATTTTCTTTGTTATTTTATTGCTGGCATTTTTTTTCTGTCTCATTTGAGGCCATCTGTAGTCCCCTGGAGGGCTGAGGTTGAGCAAGGTCTTTCAGGATTAACTTTTAGGATTACCCCAGATTTACAAACTGTCTCTTACTGCAATTATACTTTTGGCAAAGGGAAGAACATCATTAGTGATGTAATAATTCCTGAAAAATCTTCCATTCTATTATTTCTCCTTGTTTCAGTTTGTCTCTGGTTTCTGTGGTCAAAAAGCAGTATTTCAACTGTTCCAAAGCCTTCACGAAGACACATGCTCTATACCAGAGAAACAGCATGTCCTGCAAAATGCTTTGGGCACAAAGATTCTGCCAGTACTAACCAATTCCCTGCTAGGATTTGATCTTATGCCATGAAGTCAGTGAAGCTGAAGCCTCTTTATTGAGTAAGCGGGACTAGGTCACTTGATCCTGCCCTGAACACAGTTCACTCTTGCTTTGTTCTTCTTGTTGTGCTTTGCTGAGTCTTTGTATTTCATTCTCATCAAACTGCTCAAGCTATAGGGAGCTCTTTATTTGGTTTTCTCTAACTCTGGAGTTTGTCAGCTGCTCTGCACTATCTCTATATCTGCTCAGGTTTTAGGAGAGTCTCCAGTTATGCAGAAAGGTAGCAGAGTACAAAAAATTACAGGAGAGAAAGACTAACACCTGCAAAACATCTTAAAATAATCGCTAAAGATTTTCTTGTTTTTCAAAGTGAATGCAGGACTGTGTTGGTACAAAGCGACTGCTGATTAAATCTGCACCAGATGTGACACTATAGACTTTTTAAATTGTCCTGTATGAATTATAATCTGCTTCAGTAACATTTCTAGATGAATTTGAATGTCATGCATCACAGAATATTCAGCTGGACTGTGGAGTGATATGAGAAGATATTTTTACAGCTCCTAGTAATTAAATTGTGATTGTTGCAGCTGCCTGACAGACTGCATTATTTTATAAAGCATCAAAGCATCATAAAATGATTGACAAGTGAAGGGAAAACTGTTTTAAATGAGTCATAATGGCACTAGCTATTCATCTGATAGTCCAATTATAAAAATTTGATGTCTTAATTGGTCTTCCAACCGTTTAGCCAGAGAGGTCTTCAGCTCCTCAGTATGCCCTTGCTGGCACCAGTTACCCTGGCGTACAAAGCACACAAATGGCAACAACAGTTTCTTTTAGAAACAGAACTTAAGTCTTTTTTTTTCACTACCAAAACTGAACTTCAGCCCCATTTTCCTATTACTGGTGAGTAGGCAAGTGGATTTACGCTGTCAGATGGAAAAATAAAAATGTGGGATCCTACACAAAATAGCTCTTTTTCTCATTTCAGACCTGATATGGCTTTTTAGTATTATTGGCTGGAACAACTATGCATAATCATCACTTTCTAATGAAGCACTCTGATTTTAAGGCTCAGTTTCACCAGAGGAGGGAAAAAGCTGAACCTTTGCAGTCAGTTCCCCCTGGTGATGGGCCATCCTTCCTTAAACTGTAAGGATTCCCTTTGCATTGCTGCTCACTGAGTCGAGAAACTAGGACCCCTTGCGACCTCAGAGTGACCATCTGTGGTCTTCAATTATTCCCTTACCTTAAACAGACTTTTCAGAGAGGAGAGCACTTCAGAGAAGGTGAGAACCCAGGTTTTCCACCTTCTATATCAACATTCTGGTCACAAGTCAGTGCCATTTAATGCTGACAACAACAATCAGCTCTAAGGCTGATAACCACAATGAGTGGAAGAGTACACAAAGAAAAAAAGGTCTTATTAATTACCTGCATTTTCCAGTTACCAGAGCTGCAGGAGTAATTTTTTGTTTAACCTTGAGAGAGCACCTTCATTCTGTGACATATTTTCTCTGCTTTTTCATTTCTTTAAAGGGCACATAACCATTACAAACTATTTGTTGAACTATTTTCCTGGGCTTGATATTGAGAAGAGGAATGCGTTTGGATTCACCGCACTGATGAAATCTGCGATGCAGGGCCGAACCGAATGTGTGAAAGCCTTGATGATGGCAGGTATGCAAAGTGCTTTGTTACTTCTTTGTCAGTCATACAGAAACACCAAGAAGAAAATTGGCTCTTGAGCTGTTTGCTCCGAGAGCTGTGGTGCAGCCTTCCCTGGAAACGGGTGCAGCTTTTAAATAAGTCATAGACAAGGCAGGCAAGGCATATGCTGCAGGTCCAGGAGGACTCAGTTTGCCTGTAGAAACTGATCCAGGAGTTCTTCAAGAGCTCTCAGGGTGAGATTTATTGTCTCCAGAAGAGTTTGGGGAATGGGATCATCAAAATTTATAGAAAAGGATTTAATGAAATTCATTGTACAGCTGGGAAAGACTTGCAGGTCTCTTGCTGCCAGCCCTGTGTGTGTGATGGTGCAAGGGTGCATGATGGTGGTGGAACCACCGATGATACGAAAAAGTGTCAGAAACAAACTTCTTAATACCAATTTGTAGATATTAAAAAGGGCATTCTTTATTCAGCGTGCTGGATGTTCAGAGGATAGCTCCTCTAAGGGAACATGCCAAATGACAGATGGACAGGGGTTTTTGTTACACAAATGGTTTACATATTCATTAGACATTCTGGCTTATTTGATACATATTCATAGTTACACCCCTATTAGAAGTCCTTCTTTGGTCCTTCTGGGTCTTCTTTGTCTTCTTGATCTCAGTTCTTGAGCACAGCAGGCACAGTGTCACTGTGTTCCACTACCAAAAACTGGTGGATTATATTGCTCCTTATTTGGGCATTCGTGGATACTGTGGGTAAAGTTTCTATTTCTCCTATCACAGCCAGACCTCCACTTGTGCCTCCAGCTGGGACAGGGACTGGAGAGCTTTGCGGGTTCTGGCTTCTATCAGGAGAACTGGATGTAGGGGCCATATTCCACAGGGAACATTGATGGGAAATTTGGTGACACAGATTGTTTTCTAATGCCTCTACAGCTCTGAGTTTGGTCTGCAGGTTTATGGACAACAGGGCAGCAGCAGGTCTATCGCTGCTGAAAGGAGACAGTTGTGGCACAGGGAGTGAGCAGGTCTGTCTGTGCCCACCTGTCTCTCTTCACATCTGAGAACAGAAATCATGTCACTTGCTATTGGCTCTTGTCTGCAGTTCAATTTCCAGCTGTATTGTATTCCGGGTCCTGGAGAGGAGATTCAGAATGCCCCTTGAGGGGCAACAGCCTCTACAGGAGGAGTCCTACTATACAGCATCCTTCAGCCACAATGTTACATGTTTTTTTAATATTAAGTAATTTGCATATAAATTATTTATAATAAAGGACTAACTTATATTAGTACATATTCTTGTATTTCTGTTCCAGATATTTGACACAAATTGAATATTATGGAAATGATAACAAATGGCATGTGAATATTGTTACTGTCTAGACCAAGAGTCCTACGGGTCTGTTTCATTGAGAAGGATCTTGAATAAGTAGTTCATTTCAGTGATTTTGCTGTCATGGAAGTCTAGCCCCTCATAATCAAAATATTTAAGCATTTATCAAGCATAGTGATATTACTGTAATTCATTTCATAATATCCAGTTTCTAGACATTGATATGACACAGAAAATGTTTAGATGATGTGATAACTGGCATGTTATTTTCTGCCAGGTTCTGTAGTCTCTTACGCTGAATCAAGGCTTTAGAATCAGATCATTCATTTTAGAGTTTATGACAAAAAATTATGAAACAACTGTCAGAGCTAGAGTACTGCTAGAAACAGATGCACTTTGTGCACTAACAAATTCTTTGTGCAGATGCTAGTTCAGAATTTTCCAGTGCCCATCACGGATCTTCAAATGAAACTTCAGTTCTAAGACTTTATGACTTATCAAATTGGCCTTACAGTGTTATGGCCTTCTATTATTATCACTAGAGATCTGATGGAAGCTTGTTCTTTCTGTTTAGGTCACTAGAAGCTATTTTACATCCTTTCAGTTTTGTAGATAACTTGGTACTTGTTATTCTGATTCTCGTACAAAACATATTGATAGCAAAGTTCACTGTTTTGGTTGCTGCATCTGGCATCTCAATAGCCGCCTTCTTGTTTTCATGATTCATAATAAAACAGAATGTTGGGGAGAACAAACCTTTAGTCAGTCAGAAAATGGCTTTATTTCTTTCTTAATCTCTATCTGAGTTTACCTACAGAAAATTGTATCAGCCTGTTTGTGCATCAGAGATAGTGGGGATACCAAAGACCATCCAGTGACTAAAGACATGTAGAGTTTATATTCTCTTGAGATTCTAAATTGCAGTTTATATATATGTTTTAGTGAGTATTTTGCAGTCCTCACTTTTTCAGTTCAAAATAAGGGCCACAAAGGAAATGTGGTAAATTACCTTCATCCATTTTAATATCTGAGTACTTTTTAGCAATGCAGAGTCTGGTGAAATGGAGGGAGGAAGATGCTCATTCAGAATGGATTTAGAAGTAGTTTGGGACTTAAAGGACACTGAGTGGCTGCTGACAATAAGGTGCTAGTGTGCTGAAGAGGGTAAAAGAAATTATTGCTAAAAGATTCGGTGAAGAAATCCATTTTACAAATAAACCAGCCAAGTTCTATGTTAAAACATAAATATGTCTGGCAACATAGGGGGGAACGCCCATAATAGGTGAATCTACTTGCACAGCTATAAAGCAGATATGTGTGTTTGAAAAAGAGTTACAGCCAGGAGGTTTTTAAACCCAGTATCTGTTTAGTGGCTCAGGTAAGACCTCTGTTGATGGCCAGCTACTTACAGCAACACAGGAGGTCAGTAAAGGAAAATATCTCACCTTCCTAGCTGCCTAAGCACGAATTTAGCACAGTCAGATGGGGAAAAAGGTAACAGCAATGTGTGACAGATGGTTGGAACTGGATTGTCAAAGTGACTGCTCTTTCTGAAATTTGAGTTCCTGGAGGGTGGCCAAGGTCAATCACTACAAGATTAAGGCACTCTGAGACACTTGGCCATAATGTTGCTCTTCAAAGTGAATCTTTGGAACATGTGAATTTGCTATTCGTGAGTGCACAGCAAGCGTGGGAGGAATCCAGTCTCTCATCTGCAGTTTGTCACAGGCTGCTGCTCTGCCAGGACCGCACCACTGCCAGCACTCATCACACGAGCCAGCCAGAAATGCTGGTTGTTATTCACGTGTCAAGCCCTGCTGTAACCTCCAGTGTAAACTCTCTACGGCTTTAGTAAAGTTGTTGGATTGGCCATGGATCTGGAGACTGGGCTTTAAATACTGCCTATAAAACAGGTCGGTAACAATACCTGTGCTTCCTCACGCACCGTCTTTAAACTCGGGATATCAGTTTTGCATCTCAAGGGACAATAAACCTTCTTAATAAAATAGGATATTGATGTCCTATAGAAGCATGTGTATTCAAACTAATTGTGCTGAAAATTATATTCAGGGCAACTTTTAGGAAAAGCAAGGTGAGTGGCAAGTGCAGTTTTCCTAAAAGAAAACTTGTAGGCTATACTTACACTGAAATGACAATTAGTTCAATAAGACTGCCGTCACATTCAGAAAAGGACATGACTGTTCATGTCTATTGCAGATGAGGCATTCTGCTGAATGACAGTTTGTTCAGGGATGCCTCCTGACTTGTACAGAAAATCAATACAACTATAGTAAATCACACCTTAAAAGAGATTTTACGATACAAGGTACAGAGTCAGCATTGACTCCTGTAGAAAGGTTGGAATTTCAATACTCTGTGGTATTGTTTTCTGAGATAAACTTTCCAAAACACCTGGGGACTTATCTGTCAGATGGAGTGGGCTTCTCTTCAAAGGGAGGTGAGCCAGAGCTGAGTACAGTCCACAGGCAAAGGTGGGGAACCCCAATGGGAGCTTTCTCACACTGCTCCCTTTGAACAACTCTGATCCAAGGTATTGTAGCTGCACCAGATCGGAGCTGTAATGGCAAGCAGTGGGCTGTAAATTTTATATTTGAAGACAATTCCTTTAGGTGCTCTTCTTCCTGTATTAATTCCTTGTGTGTTATATGTACAACAAGGAAACAACTTCCATGTAGTCTGCCATGGTCCCAGTCAGCTCTAGTGGGAAGGAGTACAGATGAAGGCAAGTGTTAAGAAGGGACTGGGGCAAGAGGCTAGCCTGAGATGGGAGAGATTCAAGGGTAGGAGGAACTTTGGGTAGGAAGGTTCAAAACACGCTAGTGGAACTGGAGGCTGTGTGTTTGTATGTCTTTTTTCCTCCCCACACTGGTTTAACTGCAACTTCTGCAGTCATGAACCTCATCAAACCCTGCTGCCTCTGATATCTTGCAATCCTTTCTTCAGTCCAGAGTTAATGAACTCTTTCATTTGATTGACTTCTCCTCCTCTTTGCCTCCTTTCTGCTTTCCAGTCTGGGCCCCATGATTGACTCCCTGCAGTACCCCCATGCTTGCTCTCTCTCGGAATGGTCTTTTCTGCAAATTCCACTCGAATTCCGCTTAAACTGAGATCATTTCTTTTGCTAGGGTTCTCTCTGTCCATATTCATTCTTGGTCTGTGTCTCTAGCATCTTTTTAGGGATTTTCTAAGAGGCTTAGGAATCAATTGTTACTTGATAGAGCTAAAACTGAACTTTTGATCACTTTCCCTTTATTTCCTTTGTTTTCCTGTAATGACAAAACATGCTTTGTGGGGAAGGTTATACTGAACCCATCACAAACTGGTTTCTAGTTACCATTCCTTATATCAAGTCTTCATTATTCTAGTTTGAAATGCTGTCACCAGGAAAATCCACCCTGAAAAAAAAAAAGGTGCCATGGTATTTCCCTGGTCTTTTCCTCAGGTCTCAGTCTCTGGACATCTCCTTCTTCCAAAGTGATGGGGCAGGTTGTCTTTTCTTTTGTGACAAGGTCTGTGTAGGTCAGTTTTGAGTTTGTTGTTTGAAAATGATGCTGCCTCTGGTAGACAAGCCCTTCAATAAGTCAAACATTGTTCCTATCCGAGCTTCAAACTCTCTAAAAACTCAGAAATTATCTACAGGGCTGGGAGAGGCGAGGCAATGTTGCAAAGCTCTGTTACATTGAAAGCAGCTGGGCAAAGTGCCTGTCCAAGGGAACACGCTGAGCAAAGTCTTCACACTGGAGTGTGCAAAGCTCTGAGATCAGTCGAAGTTCAAAGGCAGAATATAAACCAGAGGATTTTTAGCTTAAGAATATGTTTGTCTGAAACCAGAGCATTCATTCATCCTCCTTTTGACTTAATTCATTCACCTACATGCCCATATACTGTAGAAATCCAGATGTGTGTGCCCAGGTGGTGTGCCCAAGGTCACTTGGGTGCCATGCACAGGATATGTATCAGTTGTCAAGTCCTTGACAAGTCTATGAGATTCTTTTAAATTGTCGACTTCAATCTAGTTTTTGGACTATCTTTGGTACTCTTTAGCATTCACAAGCTGTAATGTGTTGGTCATTTGCAATAGAATCCTGCTAACTTCAGCTTCCAAACCACTGGTTGCTGCTCATTCTGCAGCAATTCTCTCACTCTGTATTGAGCTTTCTCTGTCCTTTACAGAGCTCTTCTGTGTGCGTAGAACCAGAAACACACCACCCTCACTGACAAATGCCCACAGTCCCACCCTAATACCATAAGTAAGAGGAATTCCCTGCAATTTTCTGCTTCACAAGGAATATGAATATAGTACTAAAGAAGTTGTAAAGGAGAAGTGTGTAACTCCACTTGAAAGCAAAGAGTGAAGAACAAGAGCAGAAGCCTCTCTTTGGGGGCTTATGAGAACACGGAGAGATTGAAAGGAAGGCAGAGGGGGAGAAGGATGGAGCAATACATGAAAAAAAAAAAAGAAAAGGTGATGTGGACAGATATCAGAATTGGATGAATAAAGATCATAAACTGGGAATGGGAGAAGGACAGGCCACTAGAGGTAATTTCTTTCCATGACCTAAGATTGTATTTCAAATGTGTAGGCCTCTGCTCTCTACCCTCTGTCCCAGCTGCCTCTTATGGCTGGTCATAAGGTCTCTTGGAAATAACAGTATGTTTTTGCTAACAATGGCTTCATTTCCTTAGGGCTGGTAATCTCAGGTAGATGAAACAGCTGTTCTGGGCTCAGACTGAAGGTCCATCTCACCCATTATCTGTGCTCTGACATTTATGGAAACTTTTCTTACATTTAATCACCCTTGTTACCATCCTCTCAGCATTTTCTAATTCTGCAGTGTCCTTTCAGAGATAAGAGAAAATGAATTGTACACTTGTTATTTTGTTTATTCCCCCTTTTTAAAATTTTCTGGTTTTCTCCATTTTAAATGCTTTTCTAGAAATTCCTTGTATTTTATTTACTGTTTTCACCCCTAGTGAGCAGTAAGCTGATATTTTCATGGAATTTGTGATCATTAGCCCAAGATCTCCCTTACAAGTTTCAGTGATCAGTTCAAAGTTCAGTATTCTGTATGGGGAGGATTTTTGTGGACAGAATTGTTTCTTTCCATATTCATCACTCTTTTCTTGTGAGCTCAAGTGAATGGATTTTAAAATGGCAGCCAAAATTAAGTGCAGCTGAAATTCATTATTTAATTATTTGTATTGTTTAAAGAGAATTTTATATATACAGCTTCAATATATTTTACTTTGTTTTAAATAAATCAGGAGTTCAGAAAGCTGGAAATCTGATCTGTCCTATTGCATGATCATTTTGATACAAATATTAGTGTGTATCTTATGTGATGTTTCCTTATAGGGGTCTGCATGACTCATGTCTGATCAAAGCAACAAAAGAGTGGGTGGTTTCATTAATTAACACTAATTGCTTTTCTTTTCTTTTCTTTTTTTTTTTTTTTTGAGGGGCAAATGTTCATGCGACTGACCCAAGCCGTGGACTGACTTCATGGGAATGGGCTTGTTTCACAGGAAGGTCAGAATCTGCCTTCATCATGCAAAAGCTGATGGACAGGCCATGCCCAGAGCAGTTTTCTGATCAATATAAACCAGAATGGCCAAAGATGAAGGAACTTCTTGCTAAGGCTGCAGAGCCAAAAAGCTGTTTGCAGAAGATTTCTGAGTGCGTAAGGGCAGCTGTCTCATTCCACTCCTTCTATGGCCCAGAAGAAGATGGGGTCCTTGACCACATGGTGAAGGTGACAACAAGCCTGGGCAGTCCTTTCATTGCTCTGGCATGCCGGACTGTGTGCCCAGGCAGCCCACCCTCTGTCGGCAAACGCAGACTGGCCGTGCAGGAAATCCTTAGGAAACAGAGAGCAGAGGAGATCCGATCCCAAGACAAAGATCATGTTAGCAGCTACGAGAAGCTCTTTCAGAACTCCAAAGTCACAGTGATCCCCAAGAAGAAGGAACGCCGAGCAAGCCTGCAGCCCATCAGCCTTGCGGTCTCTCA
The DNA here is from genome assembly GCA_035583185.1 of Anabacerthia variegaticeps. NCBI lineage: Eukaryota > Metazoa > Chordata > Aves > Passeriformes > Furnariidae > Anabacerthia > Anabacerthia variegaticeps. The sequence goes on along the minus strand of JAWWEW010000078.1, from coordinate 77,664,745 downwards.
GGTGAACGCAGTGGCCACGAGGAAAGCAAGCCTCCTGCCGCTCCACCTGCTTAGACGGAGCAGCGTCAGGCCGGGATTTGTCATCCCCAAAGTCCGTGTCAGCAAGGCTCCTCCACCCACCTTCCAGCCAGAAAAGACGAGGAGGAGGAGCAGTGCAAAGGATGACCCCTATTTGCAGATTCCCAAATGGAGATACAAGGAGCTAAAAGAGGAGCGGAGGAAGGCAGAGGAACAAGACAAGAATAGAGCAGCAGAGGCTCAAAAACAGAGGCAGGTGTCTCCTGCCCGATCCAGGACCTGATTTAAAGGACGTTGTTTAGAAGGTTCTCAAGCTACTAGTCTTGTTATCTGAGCAAGATAACAGACAATGCCTTTGTGCATGCCCATTGCTTGTGGAGCTGGAATATTGAATGATGGCCTCTAAGGCACAGAAATACAGCAAGGGCTATGCCGCAGAGTGTCTGATGGTGGAGCACAGAGGTATTTTGAGGTGGAAGACTTACTAAGTTTACCTGTCTGATGTTAACAGGAAGTTCTAAGTGATACAGTCCTCTTGTGGATTCCTGTTTTTACAGCTCCAGGTGAATGACTGAGAAATGTCTTGAAAAATGACATGTGTGTGAAAGGATTGTATTTTGTGTTTTTTCATTTTGTATTGGATAAAATGAGGAGTTGTGCTTTTAACACTAGACATTCCTCCCTCTCCTTCCTTAGGTAGATGTATTGCAAGATTTTATAGTATTAATGAAAAGTTTAAAATATACCAGAGTGTTGGTGGGCAGTGAAAATCCAGGTCTACAATTGTTTTGGATATACTAAGCACTTTATTTTAATTCCAGTAAACAAAGTTTAATGGTGGGTATTAAACTGTACAGCTCTATACAGGCTGTATGGATGCAGTTCTTAACGCATATTGTTTGCTCTGTTGAATATAAAAAGGGCTGCATAAGAAATATCTCTGTAGTTGAGGTATTCACATCTTCTGCAGGTATAAATCACAGGCAGGGACAGATTTCTTTGATGGAACGGAGAAGCTGAGATAATTTTGAATGCCACCACACCTAAGATTTGCCTCCTCTGTTAGGTTTCCCTTTATCTGTTGTCTCTTCTTTAGTCTCAGGGAATTTTTGGTCTTTGCATTTAACTGTGAAATAAAAGAGATGGTGAGAAACAGGTGGGCTTTTTTTAGGTTTATATATACATTCCTGTTTAAAAAAAACTCACCAGGTTTATTGTGAGCCTTTCCAGATTACAGCCAGGACAAGAAAATTATGCAGCTTTCAGAAGGTCAAGCAATATTCCTATGTATCAAGTCCAGCTATACACTATGAGTATCTAGTCAGAGATGCAGTACCAGGCAGCTCAGGCACTAATGTGGCCAGATGTCACTGTAAGCTTTGGTACTACACCTGTGGGTGCCCAGAGAGAGCAGTACCTCACCCCTCTCTCTCAACACTGGGTGAAAACCTTCCCTAGGATAAGTGCATCTCCAAGCAGCAGTTCCCACAGATTGCAGCAGGTTTTAGCAGCAGGTTTTAGCAGCAGTCAGCCTGAGCAGCATGCCAAACCCTGGCAGGTTCTGATAAGGAAGGGCTGTAACCCTGCTGGTTACTGAAGAAAGACTAATTCACAGAAGTAGAGGTCAAACACAAACAGCAAGTCATACAGCACATCTCAGGGTAGGGTTTTGGGTTTTGCTCAGGCTTTGTACCTGTTTGAACTGAAATGTGCTGTGGTGTGTCCTCTTGAAGGTGTTGCTGTGCTGGAAGCCAGGCAGACCCCAGCTGCTGCTCTCACTGGCTTCTCCCTTCAATTAAAGAGAGGGGAAACTTTTCTATCCTTTACTCCCACAGCACAAAGGCTGGCTGTGGTCTCACTGAATTTGTAATGAAACTGTGCATGTCATGGGAGAAATAAATTCAGTTGATTGAAAACTAGTGCTCAGATCAGTTCTGCCAGCTCACATCTGTGGGGTCAGGGCTTGACAGAGGTTATGACAGATGTTTGAAACAAGAATTTTTTTCCACACAGCCTGTTCTTTGTACTTCTTGCTGGAGTAGCTGTGCTGGCCAGACTGCATTGCCAGGTAGCCTCCCAGGTCAGAGCTGAAGGAATATGCACCTGCTAATACACCTTCCCAGTGCTGTGAATATAAAGAGGATTTTAGTCTGCAAGTGCATCAGTGCTGTGCAATTCATAGCACCAATTTTATAATGGCTTTGGAGTGACCAGAATAAAAGCTGAACTTGTTACTTTGAAGAGTAGGAAGACAATCTTTTAGCTGTTTGTGGCAAAGGTATCAGGATGGATTTCAGATTGGTACACTGGATGAATGGTTTAACTAATAATTTTTGTTTACTGCCAACCCAGCATTTTGAAGATTTAGCACTCAGATTCAGTATCTGGAAGGCAACCTGTGCTGCAGGTGAGCACTTGAATTTGCACTTTCAGTATCACTTGCAAGAGACAGACAATTGACAGGTGCTCTCAGGGATTAACATAGAGTATGTTAGCATTAGGGGCTGCAAATAAAGCCTGTTTTCTAATCCTTTGTACTTTACTCTGTTTATGTGGATAAATATGTGATATTTCCATTAAAAGAGGCACAAGCTGTTAAACTTACTTGGCAACCTTATTCTTCAGAAGGGTTTGGGGATGTTGCCTTTCACTCTTCAGTAGATCTAAAAGCCCATTCACTTTCACCTAAGGACTCATCAGCACCACCTGAAAGCAGTTTGATTTCCCTGGAAGGAGTTACTGTGGGTTAACTTCCACTCCTTGTGAATTTTTCCATGGGAGTAAAAGAAAACCACTACATTTGTCCCGCACTGGGCTTTGCCTGACCATCTGGGTGGAGAGAAGTTGTTGCTTTGCTGATCTGAGGCCACATTGCTCTGCTGCAAGCAGGCAGTCCCTTGGCATCCTTACCACTAGTGTGACTTAATTTTGCATCTGTGCAAAGCTTTGCACTTGCTGGTTTTGGAAATGCAGGCGCAGGTCTCTGTGTCCTCACTGCCTTCCTCCCCTGCTGCCTCACTGCCCCCGGCTGTCTTCTCTTCATCACTGTCCTCACCCTGAGTGCCGCACCTCTTGCTTGCTGTTTTCATTGTCCATCTGAAGGTTGCAGTGGGCAAAGCTCCCACCAAATGTGCCCCTTGAAACCTGTGCCAAACAGACCATGGCAGAGGAGGAGGCACACCTGGTTCTCTGTCAGCCACCTGCCCTCCTTGAGCTCTTACCACTGAGGAGAATTTGATTTCAGCTGGATCAGCACAAATAGAGTGATTTGATTTGTGTTTTGAGGTTTTTTTGCTAGTTTGGGGTTTTTCTTGAGCAACCCATAACTATGAAATGCCAGGTGATACTGGCTGTACTTCAGGTTGTTCCTGGTTACTCCAGCAGCACAGTTTACCTCCTAAAAAAGAGCGCACAAACCCTTGGCAGCACCTCCTGGCAGCTGGAGCCCCTGAGGGAAGGCAGAGGTGCTGCTGCAGAAAGATGCTCCCATAGAGACAAAAGGGACACTGATTCCTAGGGTGGAGGAAGGTTTTCTCTGTGCCTTCAATGCCAGGCTGCAGTCTCGTGTGTTAGTGGAAAGGATTTTGGTGAGTGCTGTGAGTGAAACTGGAGCATGGGCTGTGTCTGCCTTCACAGCCATTGCTCGTCTCAGTACGCGGTGAACATGTCACCATGATGTTCACTCACCAGGAAGTTCACAGGTTGATGGGCTGATTTAATTCTGTGGTAAGACACAGTGATGGTGGAAAGTGAAAGTCCAAGCGCTTCCCAACATTCTCTAAAATTATACTGTGCTCTCATCTCTGGTGAGCAATGATGTCACAAGGAAAAGACCACCATAGAAGGTTTTTCATTTGGGAACACAGAATTACATGCAATTGGATCCTTGTGTCACTATATATTATTCATTTGGGGCTTTTTTATGCCAATGAAAAACTATTTCTTAAACATTGACAAAAATCCTTACTTGGCCTCTTCACTGAATGCCTTTTTTTTTTATTATTTCTGAATAATGGACAGATATTAGGGCAGCTGGTAAAAAACCACCTTGAATGGAAAAATGGCATAGAGATGTGAAATGTTCTTTGAGGGTATTTCTTTTTTATCACCTGCATTTCTGCAGAAAACTTCCAAAAGCTGTGACTGAAATTAAGACCAAATAAGTAGAATAACAGGAAACATTATATAGGCCCCTGCCTGTGTACCTGTGCTAAAGATATTCAAGGTGCCCAGGCCTGCCCTTTAGAGAAATAATGCTGGTTGTAGGAGCTGAAGACCAGAGGCAGCCTGCAGGGAGGTGGCAGGCTGGCTGTAGGATACACGCAGATCACACAATGAAAAATTGAAATCATCTTGTGCAGAAAAGGAGGTGTGAAGTAATTGATTTAGTTATGGACATACTCCTTAAGTGAGTCCAAGGTTGCTCCTCTCTGTTAACAGGCAGGCCAAGGGGTCATTTTTTAGGTTTGTAAACACAAACCAGAGCTTCAAATCCACTGTGAGGCAAAGGCTTCCTCAGAAATAAAACTCTTCGGCAGTGTAACCAGCTCACACAGGGATGGTCCTGCATCAGCTCAGTTCAACTGGTTACCCCTCAGGAGCTGTGAAGCTTGTCCATATGGTGATCCTGGAGACACTCTTTCTCTAGAATCTACTCCCAATCCAAATGAAAAAACCAAAACATAACAAACCAAACCCTGCTACACATCCCCAGTTATCGTCTCTCACACCATCTTTTCTACTTGCAGAAGGTCAAGGGGGTTATTTCCAGGGAAAGATGGTTTGGAAAGTCCACCAAGGAACAGGAGAGGAAAATTGTAATCAGAAATGTCATGTTTGAAGGGTTTATGATCACAGCTCTCAAGTCATCCAAGTTAAGAAAATAAAGTATTCATAGATACCTCCAGAAATACTACAGGCTATTGCAGTATTACAAAGGAAGCTTGGAGAGTGCCACGTGGCAAATGAGAAGGGCCAACTCGCTTTGGAGAACAGGAATTTTCTTCTGTCTGGAGCATTCCTGTGTGCAGCTAAATACAGCATTTATGGAAAGCTTCATAAACTCTGGACCCTTTTTGCTTTGGCTGTGGAGCTGCTGACCACTGGCATGCATAAATGACATCAGCCAGATCCATGCTTAGACTGAGATATGTTTTCAAATGTTAATTAGGCTAAATAAAGATATGCCAAACTTGGCAAATTGGATGCTCCAAATCAGTTCCCTACCTATAAAATACCTATCTAATTAAATGATTTAATGCTATTGAATTAAACCGTACCCATAAAACTACCTACTGGTAACAGTCACACATGTATGTCTTTCATATGTAAAGTAATAATTTTATATATACATTTACAAATCTCTAAAATATATACATATAAAAACTTCTTACCTCCCAGAGATAATGTGGAACACTCAAATATGTTAATGATGACCATCTCTAAAAATGCTAATATGAAATAATTGTTCTGTAAAAGGCACAAGTCATTCAGGATATAATATAGAGGCTACAAAGGGAAAACAGACCAGCTGCCTTTTCACTGAACACTATGGAGCACTTGCATGTAAAGAGGAAAGGGATCACGTGAAAAATTGTACTTCAATGGGTAATTAAAGTTATTATGTATAATAATTTTGCCTAGTCAGGTTCAAATTTGCCACTACTCTTGGCACATTTGAATTTACAATCATCATAGGATGCTTTTGTGTTTATAAAACTGTGCACAGGTTTGTGGATAATTAGTGGGCCAAATGCTGCTGTTTCAGTCCGCTCTCAGGAAAGCAGAGGTTGGGAAAATAGGTTCAGGTGGTTCATTTTCCCCTTCCTATTGTAGCAGCTTCCCACTACTTTGCCCAAGCCTTTCCTCCCAAACAGACGAAAAATAAACAGAAACCCTCAAGAGGCAGATGTGCAGAATCCATGTCACAGGCGCCATCCTGGATGCATTCAGTGATTTCTCATAAGGCATGGATCAAGCGGGGAGCTCCTGTAAAAGTGGATCAAGAAAGGGGCACAGGAATTGTTTCAACATCTCTGCTCCTTGTGTGTGCACGTGCATGTGTGTGCCAGTGGTATTTTTGCTCTTGGTGCCATAGTAACTGAAGTCAGCTTAGTGCAGCTTTAACCACCAAAGCTGCTTTCTGAGTCTCTATACACAGCTTTCTGCTGACAAAGGTGATAAAATATTTACTTTCTTACCAGTTTTACTTGTGTTTGCTGCCATTATTCTGAAGTCAGTTTCTTGCAGAAGGCACTAGCGTGGGGATGTTCTGCATTACTGTGTGAGAGTTAATAGGATGCAAATCAATGAGAAAGTGGGGAATTTAAGTAATAAATGGCCCCACTAAAAGTTCTGTTCCAATACAAAATGAAGTAGTGTTTCAAAAGAATATACAAACATAGTTGTACTGAAAGCAGACATGCTGTATTATCGGCTCGGCTGCTTTCCCAGGGAAGCGTAGTGGAATAGTTGTCACGCAGCATTTATTCAACTTCTGTGCAAGGGAAATGTGGCACTTTGACCTGATATCCTTTTCCAAAAGTTGCAGCCTCCTGAAATGTATCCATGTGAGTGAAATAAAACATTTGTTTGGTAAGCAATAGAACAGACCAGCCATATTGCCCTATTTTTTCTTTGTTTTCCTCTCAAAATTTTGTTTAGCAAACTCAAATTCAACTAACATGCTCTGTTAAAAACATACTTTCTGGATATTTTATATGATCAATTTTTCACCTGTGAATTTTGAAAATTGAGTTTTATTCTGTGCATGATTAACTGGATTATCCCTTTTTTATGTTCATGGGCACAATGAACGGTGTTTGCCTGTGGTTTCCCAGCCAGTCCAAGGCAGCCTCCTGCAAGAGCTTGTTCAGGCTTAGGTAGTGTTTTCTGTACCAGCGCTCCTAAGAGTCTGCTGCTGTTCTTTGCTAGAAGAAACTGGCAGCTGCTGAGCATCTGAGCCACAAGAACTAAGCTTTGCTGTGTGACAGCTATGATGGGGACTAGTTTTGGTTGTATGCTCAAACCATGTTCTCAACATTCTTGGGTAGTCACTTGCCCAACAGTTTGCCCCCTTACAAGCCTTAAATACCCTGAACTATGGTAGGGTTTCCATGACTGACTAAGCTACTGTGTTCAGAGAAAGCCAAAGAAAAAGAGCTGTGTGTCAGCTGTCCAAAGAGGAAATAGCCAGGCATGGCAAGGTCTGGTCTGTATCTAAAAACAAAACCAAAACACCCAGTTGAGCTGGTTTAACTGAGAATTAAACTGAACAAATGTGCACAGACTCTCTTGGGTCGGTTTTAGTCAGGCTAATATTCACTCGACTTAATCAATCAGAACCAGTTTGAGATTAAAGCGATATAAATCATTCATCATGAAATCAGCTTCCATTCAGAGAGCTGTGTCAGCTTAACTAAGTTGTTTCCAGTGGAGAGGGCTGTCTTGCCACATCCTTGACCTCGGGGAAGGCTTTGACCTGGGCTTTCCTCTGACCTATGCTGGTTTCCTTGCAGCTTCCATTTTTTCCAATAAGGTACTTGTTTCTCTCCACATCTTGTCATTGATGAGCTCTCTCCCACACATCAGTGGCATCTCCTGGGGCAGTTCAACACCTCCTGCTTACCTCTGGCTAATTACCAGTCTCACTTTCATTACCATGGCTCACAACTTTCAGGGACCCTTTCCTTCATGCCATCCCCAGCCCCATGCTGCAGCTTTACTCTGTCATTTGGATTTGGGAAACTCTAAACCCCCACATGCAGCACGGGGTAAGAGCCGCATTGTCACTGTCCTCTGCAGAGAACTGCTCTCTTTCCATCAAGTAAAACACTGGCTTAATCTTTAATTCAAGGCTGTCTATTGAGGATCACAGCCCCAGCTCAGGAACAAAGTGAGCCTGACAACAGTCAGAGGCAGAAGATGAAATATTAATCCATGCTTTCATGACATCCAGACTGGATTATAGTAATTCCCTGTCTGCAGGTCTCCCAAGGCTGCCTCCTACAAAACACGGCTTGTACAGAAGCCAGCCAACCATGCACCACAGACAAACAGCTCACCTCCCAGACTCTAAGCTTGGGGCTTGCCTTGAGACCTCTGTTCCTTCTTTATCTCCAGGTATGTTCTTCAATTGCCAGGTGTAGATTACATTCATAACTGTAGCTATTTTTAGTGACTAAAAAAAAAAAATCCAATCTCAGCTTCAAGATGTGTGAAAGAAAAAAAAAAGGCATACAATCTAAAAATATGGTAGGAAAGTTCTACAAATATGGTAGGCAAACTCTGGCTCTTTGTCCTGTTTTTCCCACTGAGGGGTCTAAGATAAATGACCATCTGCTGTATAGTAAAAAGTACACTGAAAGCTTTGCCTAGAAATTCAAGACTAAAAAAGTTTTGCATTATATACCACTGCCATGCCCTACTTTTCTAAAGAGTTACAGCCTTTGAAGATTCCAGTGGGCTATTTAACAGATTTATGAAGTTATGAAAGTGAAAGTCAGGTCTGTGCTGTCTAAATGCCATTAAATCCCAGTGTTGCCATTTCCCATTAGATGGGCTCTTCTGAAAGCCTTGTGCCAGCCAAGAAGACACATCAGAGGGTGACACTTAGAAGGAATTTAAATGAACTCAGGGCAGGGAAAAAGAGGAGGGAGAGGCAGCAGCAGTAACCCAGAAGCTCCAGTAAGTCAAACAAAGTCACGATCTAATTTAACAGCGATCATCCCCAACCAGAGCTATTTAAAAATCACATTAGTGTATGGACATGAGCCTTCTTATAGAATTGTGGATTTACACCCACTCAAAATAGCCTTTGGATTCCTAGACCCAGGAAAGAGCAAAGAAACCCTTGTGGCCTGAAGGTTTCTTCTCCATGCCAGAGCAGGCATGCTCATCATGCCACATTTACCAAACCCAACCCAACTATGCAATAATAAAGCTTATGAAATGAGTGCAAGGTGCTCTCTGTGCAGATTGATAAATGCTTTAGGAGAAGAGCAGATATTTCACTACTTCTACTCAGGGCAAGGCTGCTTTTTAAACAGGCTGTGTTCAAGCATCAGCTTTGGCTCAGTTCTTTTGTACTCATACAGTTGAGACTGCTGCTGTTTTGATGGGATTGTACAACCTTTCTAGGCACCAAGAGAGAGCCATGAGCAAGCATGAAGCAGGTGATGATAAACTAGGCACTGGGGATGGTCCAGCCAGCTAAGCCCAAGTGCTGCCACAGGTTGGAGGAAATGCAACACTTTTCCATCTGATTTATACAAAGTTATTGAACTAAATATAAAAATGAATACTATGGTCAGTACAGAAGTCAGACATCTTATTTTGATATTTACTTGAATGTATTTTACCCTGCTTTCAGCTTCAGTTTTAATGATGCTGCCATCCGCTAACTTTGGGTTAGCAGCAATGCTATTAAGACACATAGAGAGTACTTTTTTTCTTAGGGCTAGTTTCAGGCAGTCTGAAAACCTCTGTGTCACTACACTGGTTATGCTGCTCACATTTTCAGGGTGGTATCAAGAAAACCACAGTCATGGGAAGAAGTTTAAGTGGGAATTCTTGAGCACCATGCTACATCCACACCCCTGCAGCAAACTCTCCACCTGTGAAATTCTTTGGGAGCCACTCATAACTTTTCTAGGATTTCTTGCAAAGTGTTTCTGCTAATTTCAATTATATCCACATCTTTCCTTTGAGAAAATATCTACTGAGTCAGGCATTGAATGCTGGGATGCTGACAGAGCATGTGGCTGTTGTTTTGGGTTTTTTTCACATCTGTTTTCACAGGCAAACCCTATTAAATTGTAACAATAAACCGCATGGATTTTACTGGTAAGCAATCAATTTCCATGAAAGATAACAAAAGCTTTCACTGAAATGGGCTAGAAATCCAAATCCCTTAAAATCTGAGTCTGTATTCTAAACACCATGCTCTAGGCATTGCTGTAAACACTGCTTATTGAGGGACTCAGTGGGTACTTTTTTTAGGTTACTCATAAGCATCACCAGCAGATGTCATCACATGTGGTGTGTAACCCCACATATTTTATGTCTGGTACAAACTCAAAACATATCCCATGGTCCAGAACAAAACCCTCTTTTTGGCCCCTCTCCCATCAGCTGCTCACCAACAACAAGCCTTCCCAGATCTCCTAAAGAGCAGTGCCTGATGGTTGGATGCTGCTGGTCACCATACGCGCCTCATGTGCTGGGATGCCTGACCCCTGAAGACCATGCAAGGCAGTGTCCTGAGAAGTGGCCCTGGCAGTGGCCCTTCAAACTCCTATGTCAATAACACTGGGGTGTAAACCTCACGGAGGAAAGGTACAGAAATCACATTTTGGTCTTCCATGTCGGCCTCTGACTGAGGAACTAGGCTGTGCACTGCATCATCCACAGAACTGAGTGGGAGACAACAATACCAGGAGACTCACCTCTAATACAAAAGGATCTTGGGAACATTCAAACCCACTGATAGTTTATAACACCTTTTAGACTTTGTTGTTGCTCCAAGACAGCCTGGAAAATTCTTGTCTTTGAGTAACTGGTTTTTAACTGATGTACAGATGTCTCTCATGCCTAGACTCTCCCAGCTTAGCCAGCTCCAGGGGAAATTTCTGAGCAAAGCCATTTAAGTGTTACCATTTTTCCCTTTGCCAAGAGACTGTCGTCTGGAATGTCAGCAGCAGCAAATGCACAGCCAGGAACATTCTAAGCCCCTTCAAGGAGCGCAGCTCTAATGGTGAGGAGTTTTAGGAAGTGGGAGAGGGGAGTTTGAGACAGCAGTCACCAGATGACTTTAAGCAGTGCAGTGATCTCTTCTGCAAGAGCTGAAGGGAAGGGAAAAGAAGATGCTGACAGAAACGATGGCCCCTGGCAAGTGAAAGCCACTAGGTGCATAATCATGTGAGCTGCATTCATTCCTTTAAGAATTGCACCTTCCTTAAGAGATGTCATTTTTGCTCCTTCCGGCCCCAATTTCAAGGCATTTCTAAGAAGGCTGTAGCATTTCCCTCTCAAAATATCGAGGTTAGAACAGCCCAGCTGCTGCAGCATCACAACATTATTTTTTGTTTATATCTTCCCCAAATGATGCTCATCTGCCAAACCATCTCTCAGTGAATCTCCAGAGAATGCCTACTGACTCTCACATTCAGTGACAGTTTTAGGGAGTGAAAAGATGTGAGTTCAGCTTGAGGTCTCTCCCTTGGATGCTCTCCCAGCCACTGCTTTTAGACACCTCCCCAGACCTGGATGAGTTTTCACCCCTAAGCAATATAGCCCATCACAAAACAGTATGAGTTACTACACCAAACTTAATCTGTGGCTTTGTGAGGCACATGCAGAAGCCAGGCCATGAAGTGCCATGGTAGGTTGTCCCTGAGAGCGGCAGCACTGGAGAGTGAGATGCCAGCAGATGAGAGAGGCCTATGTTGGACACTGCTGCCTCTGAGTGACCCCAGATCCAACAGGTTTTGCTTACAAGTGAAGTCCCTCCTCCTCCCTCTTAGCTGGTGTTTTTGTGTCCTCCTTTGTTGTGGCTGATGGGAAGGGCTGTGAAGTCAGAAAAAGTCTCACCCAAATCTGCATTGATCATGTTGAAGTGATGCTCCAGTCAACTCCAGCAGATGCTGTCAGAAAGCTGCAAAGGGATTGAATATTTCTTCTTAAGAAGCATTTCTGTTAAGTTTGCAGAATAAAAACATGTTCACCTCTTCTTTTACTCTTGAAGAGCTTCTGCTGCACAGCTGATGGAAGGCAAAAAGTCTTCAGTTCTATTGTTATTAATACCAGCAAGTATGGCTGAAAATACACAGGGCTCATATTCATTCCTTGTAGCTTACATTACCTATTAGAACTATAATGCTATCAAAGTAACGTTCTCCATTTACATCGGCTCTAGCATTTTACCTCGAGTACAAATGCTAAGCTATCAAAATGCAGTGCTCATAATGAACACAAAGGTGCCATCTTTATTTAGACACCTTTCAGAGTAGTGGTGCTGGGTCACTAATGCTGTTTAGAATTGCTTCTCAGGGTAATTGGTGTATCTCTTCTTCCTGAAGTGCTGTGCTTTAATCTTTTCACTCTATAATATCAGCCACAGAAATATTTGTATTTTCAGAATATAAAGGACTATAAATCAAGAATGAAGTTTCTGCTTGAATCTGACTATTGAAAGCATTTCAATAGCACCTGCAGGCTGAGCAGACATCTTGCCAATTGCTTTGTAGTTTTGCTTTATTATAGGCAAAGCAACACATAAATAAAGGAGAAATTGCAGAGCAGTAACCCTGGGACTGCTTTTGTATATTAAAAAAAAATAATTTTAAAAAATATATATTTATATGTAATGTTTGTATCATACCTCAGGTAAGGGCTGTCATAGGTCTTATGTTTGTTTCTGCTGAATAAGGAGCATCTGTTTATTAGAAACTCCAAAATGAGTGTATTTTCCCCCTAGTTATTAAAATCAAGTTTACAATTATACAGCATATATACGTTAACATGCACATCTGCACCTGTGTGTTATAATAGTTATTTTTCCTCCCCTTCCTATCTAGTAAGCTAATTTACTCTGAAGCATTTTGTTGAATTGTTTTCAAAATAACTCATGTTTTCACTCATCATCTTTTCTTCTAAACTTGCTGTTCCAGTAAGGAGGGCTGCACAGATGCTCCTTCTTCCACGGAGCACTGTTGAATTCTAGTCTCCCATTTTTGAAATCATGGGGCCTACACAATGACAGGCTGGGATCATATTTTGCATGACAAATTTCATTTCACTCTCTGAAGCCAGGGCTTTATAAATCATTTGTCAGCAAAAAGCCCATAAATCAATACTAAAAAAGGGGCTTAGCAGCAACCAAGCTGCGGAACTGAGGATGAGACACAACACTCTAACACTGGCATTCGTCTGCAGAGTTCCACAAACACAACTCACATAAAGGAAAGGATCTGCCTGCAAGTGTTCTCCTCCACCATTTTTCAGGTTGATAGGCTTTACAGTGTTTGAGAAGACAGACATTTGGAGAACTCTACCTACCTCATGTAAAATACCTAGTTTGATACTCCAATCCTGCAAAATAAATCTGAACTTATCCTAATTTCTTGGAGAGTATCACTGAAGTTAACAGGACTCAAAACACAAAGCAGAAATCCTCCGAAAGATTGGTGGCCTGCAGGGGATGGAAAATAACCGGCTTTGGAGGAACCTACATTTGTAGGAATCCCAGATCTCCCAGTAGGGATCTGCTTAGATGATATTGGTAAAATTTTCCATACTCTTTAGTGTATAGATTCTGTATTTTAAGATTCTGTCTTTTAAACTGCACCCACTGAACAAAGTCCTTCCTGTTGTGAAGGACCAACTGTGACATGGGCTGCACACCCTGACAGCCAGGTACAAAACCTGGTGGGTAAACAAACTAAATATATGACCCTGGGGAAAAGGTATGGGTCATTATAATAGTCCATTCACATTCTATACTTCCTATAAATATTTACCTTAGCAACAACTGGCTGATGGCAAACCAGCTATCAGAACGCAAGGCAGAGCTCTCCTGCTATGAAGTTTCCAGTGGGTATGTTGCAGGAGCTCCTTGGTGCAGTGGAAAGCAAGGCTGAGTGTTTAAGCAACATCCTCATAACAAGCTCAGTTGAAAGGCTTATTTAAGGCTTCAGTCTTTCATTCCAAACCCCTCCAGCTGTCACAAGTGTCACATCAGCAGCGGGCTAATGTTTATTATGTTCTGGGTAATAAATCAGGCCCTAAAAGAATTCTTGCATTTGCTATTCATTATCTTTTATCCAGAGGGAAGGAATTAGGGAAGGAATTAGCTTCTAATGTGGGCCTTTTTATTAGCAACAGTGAAAAGCTACCTGCAAAAATGATATTTTAAGTGTTCACCCGAACTCTGTGTTCCAAAGAATCTGATCTGCCATTGCTTAACATCTCTGGGGTAAATAAAATCTTACATCTTAGGTTTTAAAATGGACTGTTCTCTTTGTAGGTACACACACACATGAATATTTACTAGGTCTCAGTTCAACTAGAATATGTCTTGGTTCCACATCCTACATGCACATATACCTAGTGCTGCTTTTTGCAGTAAAGAGAGATAATACATATTTCCTTATGCTAAACTTTGTAGGTTTGAAGAACCAGCAGCTTATTAAAATATGTTTGCATTTGCAGATTTTCCTCATTCAAAGGCCTCTCCCATGCAAAGAGATTCAAGGACATGTAGATTTACAAACCAAAGATTTGTCCTTTCAGTATGTAATTACGCAGTGGAAATTGAGGTCACTGAACAGCATAAGAAATGGTCAGTGTACAGTTCTAAAATGATATGATAGTTTTGTTTCATTGCTCTCATCATCTTCTAACAAGTTTTACAGAGCACAACTGAGTCCACTTCTATGCTGATCCATTTACTATTCTAATACTTAAGGGTTATTGCTCTAATCACAGCTCCTGTTCACTGCAGATTTTTACAGATCAAAAAGTAAAATGAGGTGTGCAACACTCCACCAGCATGCACCCCAGTCTACTGGTCTTCGAGAGACAAAGTTACAAGAACTTTAGCTTACTCAGAGACACCCACTGCCTTGTTACAAGCCCAGCAGAGCCATCCTGCCACTGAGGAGAGACCTGCTTGGAGCAGCGGTGTGGAGCTGAGAACCAGAACTCCCCTCAGCCCCTGCTCCTACAATGCTTCGGTTAACGCATGCCAGGACAACAGAGGGAGGTGGAAGAGACCAGGTCCACATGTCTGCTCTGTCCTGCTGTCTCAGGACTACTATCCTTGTTCTGTACCCACCTCCAGGGCCTTCCCTGGCAGCTGAAGGCTCACACCTCCCTCCCTTGTGAACTACATCTGTGGGCTCTCCCTTTGCTCCTTGACCTCGATCAGCATCGGGAGCCGCTGTCCATGAGTTCCATCTGTGAAAATCTGCTCTCAGTTCACAGAAACAATCACGGATTAGAACAGCTTTTTAAAGGAATGAACCAGGTGGTCAAGAACTCAAACATGTGGAAAGTTAACCCCCACTGCAGAGTGAGATACATCACTTAAAAATTAAATAAACCTTAAGATAAGTTGTACATGATTCTTTTTTTTTTCTTAAATACCAATCAAAGTTTTCAGTTAAATACAGTAGGCTCACAAGTAAGCATAAAACAAGGAGAAAAGTGATGCCTCTCTTCCTTCAGACTCAGACACTGGCATGCTCGTGAAATTTTACTCAGAAAGGCATTGAACATACCTGTGGATTCAGTAGTGTCTGAAATCTGACAAGACATTTGTTATTTCAGCCACAGCCAGCATGCAGGGATTAGTGACTAACTTTCACTTTTCATTTTAACTAATTCCAGTGTTCTATATTTCAAGAGCCACTCCTGCTTTAAGAGGGAAGCCAAGTTAGTTGCTGAGCTCTCCAGTGCCCTCTCTCCTCTGTGTGCAAGAAAGCGATGTCACTATCCATCTTGACAAGGTATCAGATACCCATTGACACCTGAGACAGCCTACTACAAACGGCTTGTAAGAAGTAATTTTACACACCTTCATAATTTGATCCTTGTTTTTGAGCCAGAAAGGATAAAAAAATGTTGCTGAACCAGCTTTAGTCATGCCAGGGTGAGAATATACCAAAGGTAACACGACATATCCTTACTGACGTTGATGGTGAGGTAACGTCTCATTAACAGCTAACCAATTTTTATAATCCTTAAAATCACTGTGGATTACTAATGCTTTTCTTTTCCTAAAGCTGAGTGACCTACAGAATGCCAGCCACTCAAGTTTTCTAAAAATACCTCCAATGTAAGCTGGACAGCAGAGATTGTATTACAGGGCTTCTTTCAAGGTCACTTGCAAGATGCTTGCCATGGCTTTAGTATCTGCATTTCAGTTTTGCCACTGGCAGTGCTGGGAGTGCATTTTACAAAAATTCATCAGCATCCATGCACGCCTGTCAGCTCCAAACAGTAAAAGCTACACTCTCAGAAAAAAGGTAGCATACTCTTTTTCTCATCCCAGATCAGCATTCTGAAGGGAAGGGAAAGAGTCTTTGCAACAGAAATTACTTTGTTCATGGGCTGTTTTGTCAAATACAATGCATTTCACCTCTCCTCTCAGGCTTTCTGAATACTGGTGCTTCCATTTTATGAAAAAGATCAAAAACCATTATATACTAAATCCAGTCTCTTTTCTCATGGGAGACAAGGTAAATCAATAAATGCACGTTCTTGAAGGAGACCCAAGAACACTGTGACAAGCAAAATACAAACCTCCACCTTCCTAAGAAATCACCTTTACTATTTTATATAATACAATCATGTACAGCACTTACCGAAGATTACAGCTACAATGCAGATTTACTGTACCCGTCTGTTGAAGAAATCTGAAGATTTACTGCTGTAGACTTGACTCAGTTTCTTCTCATGAAGGCTCCTCCCGCCACTATGATGTACCTTACTCTGCATCCTTACAGAACAGATGTTAGCTATAACCAGTTATATTTAAGTGTCTTTATCTTGTGAGGGAAGAGGATTGTGTGCAAAGAATTTAAACCAAAGCAAAAATTGATCTTAATTCTTTACATCATTGCAGCATGACCAGCAACATCTCCTCCTGTTGTAAAAGTAACTGTACCCATTCTGACATCCCTACATTTTCTAAAATGCAATTATGTGTATTAATTCAATAGCTTAAGGCATTAACTTAGACTTCAATGTCATTTTAAACTTAATATACCCAAATCTGAAGGGGACATAAGAAGTGGCTCATAAAGCCCATATCTCCCTCTTCCACGAAGATGGCAAGTATTCAGAAGTTATTCCAAAGGGATAAAAACATATGTCCACTCCTTCCCTTCCCCTGTGTGAAAGACTGCTGTGAATATTTTCATTAAACAGCCAAAAGCATGTCCTGATCACACTACCACAGATAAAAGTACAAGACTTCTGTTTCAAGACATCTGGTGACAAAAGGGTAAACTATACCGTTGACATTAGAATTAAATTTAATTTCTAATTACTACTAACATTTTATTACTGTTGATAGCAAGGCCATGGTACTTGGAATAACTATGAAAAACACAATAAACAGCATGCCAGACATAATGTACATGTATTTTTCCCAAAATTTTAAAGAAAGGGGACATCTTTTGAGTAGTGTAGAATGAAAAAGAGGCTCAGAGGAGACCCTGTCACTCTCTACAACTACCCAAAATGAGGTTGTAGCCACACAGGAGTCAATCTCTAAGTAACAGGATAATAAAAAATGACCTCAAGTTGTGCCACAGGAGGTTTAGATTGAACATGAGGAAAAATTTCTTCACCAAAAGGGTTGTGGTTGGAGCAGGCTGCCCAGGGAAGTGGAAGGGTCACCATCCCTGGAGATAATTATAACATATATGGATGTGACTCTTGGGGACATGGTTTAGTGGTGGATGTGGTAGTGTTGGGTTAATGGTTGGACCTGATGACCTTAAGGCTCTTCTCCAACCTAAACAATTCTATGATTATGTGACTGCAGTCTAAGGATGTAACATTGCAATAGTCCTGAGAGTAAATCTATCACATCTGCACTATACGAATATATTTGTTCTACTATATACAACTGCACATGTACTAAATACGGGATACCTAAAGAACAGAAAGTTTCCAGAAATACTGCAGCAATTCCTCCAAATTCTTCTGCAAATGATTTGCGTTACGGCATGCATTATGTAATGTTAACTGCGGCTTTATGAAAAGCTTGCTATTTCTTCTGACTACAATATTTTTAAGACTAGATCTTGAAGAGCAATGGAAAGTGTTAAATTTCATTTCCCTTACCACACTGATTTATTACCAGGCTTAGATTCTATAGCTTTGCAAAGACTGAGCTACCATCTCCAGTTTCATAGTGGAAAACAGCAACTCCCATTCTAGCTGGTAGCATCTACCTTTTATTTTACATGAGACCAACTCTTCAAAACAGCTCATCCACTGTGTCATAAAACTTTGTAACAAATTTCACTACCTATAAAATGTTGATTAGTCATGCAGCAGTCTGTAATA
Organism: Anabacerthia variegaticeps; assembly: GCA_035583185.1. NCBI lineage: Eukaryota > Metazoa > Chordata > Aves > Passeriformes > Furnariidae > Anabacerthia > Anabacerthia variegaticeps. The sequence continues at coordinate 77,646,649 of JAWWEW010000078.1, read as the reverse complement.
AAATCCCATAAATCCACAAACCCACATCCTGCTGATTTACATGGTACTTTAAAAAAAAAAAAAGAGCCCAATACACAACTTCATGTTTTATTGTTGCATTATCGCCACATTGACAATTACAGAAAATTTATTTTGTGGTCATTTCAAGGTAACATCTGAACATCTCCTGTGGTAATATGCCATTGTAACATAGTTTGAAAGTATCAATAACCATCAGTAGGAAATCCAGTTCACCAGTTATGATTTTTTATTTCAGACAAGGTAATGCTTTGGTAAGGACACCTATATATAAACATGAAAACTTCCCAACAATATATAATATGCTTTCAGACAGAGACATTTTCTAACCATATAGGAATTCCTGTACTCTAAAAGCCACTAAAGCTATCTTAACCATACTCCATTGTACAAACGTACTTATCTATCTAAATAATCAAAGATAAAAATCAAGTATTGCCTATATATGCTGTATATATTGCATTAACAACCAGGAGCCATAGTTTGTAATTCATAAGTATCCATGTTCCTAACTTTTAGGATTACAATGGAAATGTGGTGTTGCTTTCAGAAGCATTTCTACCAGCCATTACAAGACACAGAGCAGAGGTGCCCAGCCCCACCTAATCCTGTGCTTCTGCACTGAGGTTTAGTTTTCCACTGCAGTCAGTAGACCTAGGAATCATCCAGCTCATCTTGAAAGACACTTCCCTTTGGTCAACGACACCACACCTAAACTCTACCGACTGTCTTGACTGCACCAGCATTGACTACAGGGGGGGTTGACACTGCTGCAGATGTAGGCACAAGAAGAGGGAGAACTGAACAACATCCAGCTCACTCTCAAGCCAGCAGGTACCAGCATCAAGTGACTGCAGTGATCTGCTTCACTGCCGATGCAGGACACTGACAGCTCCTGGCTGCACCATCAACCTCTTCCTGTCCTGAATCTGCAAACATTCCTGCCAGCAAATTATCTTGTGCAGATATTCCACGAGGCTCAACAAATGCTACCCTTATGAATGAGTTACTCATGTGTGAATCACTTGGACACTCATAAGCAGCTACAAACAAGGCCTCTGCTGCACCAACATCAGAAACAGAAAGCATTTTTTAAAAATTATGCATATTCTAATACAGAATTACTTTCATAAACAACACTCGTTCCTTAAGGCAAATACGGCTATCTAATTAAATTGAAATTAAGGACTGCATCTACAGATTGTACATCCTTCCTTGGATGTAGAATAAATATATCCATGCATATAATTTGCAAAACATCATTTCCATTTCAAGCCTATGAAGAAATGGAAATGTCAGGTCCCTCTCACCCACATGATGTGAGTTATTTCAATTGTGAAATGGGCCATATTTCCCATTATTTCACCGCTATTGTTTTAAATCAGCTACTCATGAAATAATGATTTCATCTGCAGGAATTTTTAAAAATAATGTTTTTTAAACTCTCCTCACTGGTTTTCTATACTATTTTACTTCAAACATAAATGAACTAGTAAAGCCCCACGTGACCCCAAACTTCCCCTGATTTGCCAGGTGAATGATTGCAGCTCTAGCTCCCACTTTTTTAACATCATTAGAAATTTTATAAACTGGGGTCAGGGGGGGACACTAAAGGCTGTATAGTATTTTTAGTCAGTTAAAAACAGGAGGACACTTTAAAAACGTAGGTAGAATGTAGAAAAAACTATTTTTATAGAGATGAGTTACAGAAAGAAAATTATAGAGCTAAGCAATTTTGAGCTGAGCAATCAAAAAATTTAATTATGTGGCCAAAACTGAAAAAATTGCTCTATTTAAGAAAATAATTTCTTTTTACTCCCTCATATCACAAATGACCTTCACAACAAGAAAACTAGGAAAAAATATGTGAAACAGAGGTTCGGTCATAAACATATTTCCTAATGGTATCTCTTAATTTCAAATGGTGCTCTCAAATTCTCAATTAAAAAGTAAACAGATTTTTCATCAGTTTACTTTAAATTCAATTCTAGAGGGTCCTGGGATCCTTCAGCTTGTTATGGGAATTGAGAAATCATCACCTCAGAAACACAGCCTCCAGTGAGACATAGGATCACAAATCAGCAGCAGTTTTCTTTTAACTCTGATTTCTCTCTCCTCTTCACACCCACAGACCTCCAAAGGGAAAAACCTCAGCCAGGCTGTGCGAGTGCAAAGGGTTGTAAAGCAGATTTAGTTGGATCTCTGCCCACTTGAGAAGGTTTTGGGGCCCTTTTATCATCTTCCTAGTTGAATTCAGGGGACACAGTCACTGTGGTGTAACACCATAGGATACTGAAGACTATAAGGGTTCTACATAATCCAGACAACCACTGATTTCTGTCTCAACACACCCAACAAACTCCCTCCAGACAGTAAAGGTACCAGTACCAAAGGGCTATTCTTCCTTACTGGCTTAGCATAAAACTACATTAACCGTCTGCTATTGAGATGCCACAACTAAAAGTACAAGCTTTAAGCTCACTAATCATATCATTCACACTAAAATTTTTATCTTGGCAATAAGAAAATTTTATAGAAAAGCACCCCTGATCAGCAAATACTTAATAGAAGATTTTCCATCAACAACTGAAAAATGTCATTCTTATTAACCCTTCACAATAAAAGTAGAAGAAACAGCATATTATTTTAGAGGTCAGTTTTACTGATTTGACAGTGTGAATCCCAAAGGTTTTTTGTCTTCTCTTGAAAACTTATTCACTGACAGCAGTTTGGCTGAGATCTTGATGGACAGCTCATTTGCGAGGCTGATGAATGTGCTGTTTGACATGTTGTGGGTGAGGAAGCTTTTCCACAGAAGGATGTGGTTTCTGATGAGCCACCTGAGCCGCAGCTGGAGGGAAGTCCTTGTCACCCTGTTCAAAGAAGAGACCAGGAGAAATTTAAAAAATCTTAAAAGTATCCTTTCCGGTTTAAAGGGATCTAAGTTTTTAAAAATGTGAAAGGCCGATGGAAAACAGTGTTGCACATTACTCCAACGTCCCCCTGTACACAGCCTGCCATTTCAATCTTTTACCCAACTTCAACATTTCTCTTTTGCTAGTTTCACTTGTTCCACTTATCCACACAATCCAAGAATATAGTATCTTAGCATGACCCAAGGGAAAAAAAACCCTAAGCATTCTTATCTTCAGATCTGTTTGGTTTTCACAAAGCCACTAGAAAGTTGAGATTATTTTAAAAATAAGTTAAGGCAGCATGAAAACCTACCTGCACAAGAAAACCTACTGTAGGAATCACAGAATGGGCTGGATTGGAAGGGACTTTAGAGGCCATCTAGTTCCAAGCCCCCTACTGTGGGCAGGGACATTGTCCACTAGACCTGGTTGCTCCAACCTGGCCTCGAACACTTGCAGGGATGGGGCATCCATAACTCCGCTGGGCAAACTGTTCCAATGCCTCACCAACCTCACAGTAAAGAATTCTTCCAGATACATAATCTAAGCCTATTCTCTTTCTGTCTGAATCCATTCTCCTGTGTCCTGTAACTGCATGCTCTTGTAAATAGACTAGCTCCATCTGGAGCACGAATTACTGATCATATGATTAATGGCTATTTAATACTAATAATTTAGTTTATGGATTTCTAAGTCCTGCCTGTTGTTAAAATCCAGGGAATAACACCCTGAATCCCAGGTACCTCAAGGCACAAAGGGCAGGTGAAACATGTCTTCAAATATGTATCCTTACAGACAGGAGTGTTGCTCTTCATCACAGATGAAGTTACAGCAGCACATTTAACATCCAACTGCTTCCAAAGGAAATGAATGCAGTAATAACTAGCTTAGATATAAAAAGATGATTCAATAAACTTAAAGTGCTAAAATTCAAAGTAAAATGTTGGGAGTAATTTCAATAAATAATTTCAATTTCACGCAAACCCTGAAAGAATGCTTAAAGGGCCTTACATGAATATACAAAACAAAAAGGCTCTTCACATAGGAGAGGAAGTGCTATGAAAAAGATTAATTTTGCTCTGATCGGTGATACTTCTGAAAAGCCTACAGTAATTTTTCTATGACTCAGAGAAATTTAGTGATAATCTTACCCTAGCAATGACACCGGAGATGAACACCGCTGGCTTAGGTGGGCTGAAAAAAATAAGAGGGAATATTTTTACCAGTTGTTTAGAATGCAAAAATGGAAAGTATGTCACACATACAATGCAAAAAAAAAGTGACATTTTTGGCAATTAAGGAACGTTTCAAATAGATAAGACAAATTTCCTCCTCAAATGACTATTGCCTTACTAGTACTTAATCCCATCAAAAACAGACCTGTAAGCTTCGGCAGCTATTACTTGACATTGATTGTGACGGCAGTAAAAGGCTAGTCCAACATCACTGTTTCTTACTTAAAGCTGAGGGTCTTTGTTTGCATTGGTTTCTTAATCCTCAAATTTTATATATAAGCTGCCAGCAGTACTTAAGGCTTAGTGTATTTGTACTGCACAATGAAAACTGTAGCTGGACTAAACTCACTGCTGTGTTAGAGAATGAAATAAATTGCAAGTTTACATCTGTCAGTCAAATGAATAAGCATTCTGAGTCTCAAGAAAACAACATTCAGTACTTTAAATCATAGATTTTCAAGCAGATTAAAAAACACACAGCATAGGGTACCCTGCTTTTTCATTTGCAGCCCTTCCATCCATGACAAGTAGAATTTGACTCTGAAGCTTGGTCAGCATGAGCAATTGGTTTCTCAGGTCACTGATGTACTGCACTGTCCACCTCTGCCTGGAGGCCACAGCATAGCCACAGCCAGCTGTCCATCCTGGTGGCATTGCCAGTGTCTGAATTACAGATACTCAGCAACTTAGTGGTCTCCAGGACAAATAAAACCATACAACTGCACAGAGTCTGCAGAAGGACTGGGACCGGGAGCTCCAGAAAATCTCCAGAAGAGAGGTAATTATCTCTAAGAAAACCATGTAACCTGAGCCACTGCAAAGGGAAGGAGAGTGCAGAGGTAAAGGTGTCCCTCCCTACAAGCATATCTGTAACTGAGGACTCCAAGCAGGTGGTTTGTTAACCTGGACTAAGAAAAGGGTTCTACCCCATGATCTTAGAGCTTGCAGGGTTGGAACAACGCAGAGCAAACACAAATCAAATTACTTATAAGAGGTATGATAGTGATTATTGTGATGCACTTTACAACTACACAGCTTGTAAAAATTTATTAACATGATGTTATGTGAAGTTAAGATAACAAGCAGCACAGTATTAGACCTTGATATAATGAAATCATAAATATTGCCTAAGCCCTGGTTAAGTCACAGTATTGCTACACAGTCTCTGAACATCCTGGTTATTTAACAAGACTCAAAATCCTTTCTAGAAATTTTTTAAAAGTCAGAAAGACTGGATGAGAAAAACGGAGAAAGAAAGGGAGTTCTGCTCTAAAATACTTCTATTAAAGAGTAACAGTGATATTTCCTGCAATAACAAATAATATTTTGAGAGTTGTATTAGACTTTTTCGGTAGTAATAACCAGCAAAGGTAGCAGGACACCTTCATTTCATCCTAATTGTACTGAACCAGTCAGTATGTTACAGTCTACATGATACTTCCTGGATGCTGAGTAACAAATTCAAAGAAGTAACTCTGACTGAGAAAACACAGTGGCTCAAGGTACAACTCACAAACTAACACCATGATGTTACAAAGGAAATGAACAATAAATGGGGAAAAAAAAAAAAAAGCGTGGCAAGTTATTCTTCAACTATACATGGAATCTGACTTTTTTTTTACACTCAGATAAACAGTTTTTTGCTTGACATTGCATTATTAACAATATTGGATAGTGAGAAAGTCAAGTTAGATGGATTTTTTTCTTATATTCTTACCATGACCTTTCAGCGTTTATTATGCTTGAATGACACATGAAATTCCAATCAACAGTTCCCCAAAAGAGCCTGTATTTGTTGAATGTGCCATGACTTGTTTGCTGACTACCCCACTATATTATCTGCAGTTTCATACTCCTTACTTTAAAAACAAGTGCAGTGCTCCATGGCTCTGACCAAAAATGACAACCAGAAGGAATCTCTTACATAATGGTTATTTCAAACACAGATTTTACTACTGCAAATTGCAAAAGTCTTCTCAGAAACCCTGATCTCCTGTTGAAATGTCATGCTATTGATATTCAAAGGACCCAAGCTTGCAAGTGTTAAGTTCCCTGAGTACATAACAAAGATGGATAGAGTTAGAATATTTGGTATATTTCCGTACTTATTTTAACTTATTTGTATGTTGTTTTGTCTCAGGAACTAGGCTGAAGATACTACAAAGATAATTTTCAGTTAAGCTAAAATCCAGTCTCATTATGTTTTCAGCTAGTACTGCAGAGTACATCTTTATAGTGAAGACAAAAAAATAAGCAATACTATCTTCCTGGTAAAAAGTATATTCTTCAGATATAAAGCATTTATCTTGAACTCCATCACAAAATAACATATTTAGCCTTGCTTGTATGCAGTTGGTTCTGTGATCATCTTTAGTTACACTGCCTTAGAAACGGGACACTGATTGAGGCTATTCCATGGGTGTGTGGCAGGCACTAAAATATCTCATGCTGACTCACCTAAGGTTTGTGTGGAACATTTTAGGATAGTGCTGACATACAGTGAACAGCCTAATAGGAAATCAGAGTTGCAAGAACTTATCTACTCTCAGATGTGGCTGGAACAGATCTCTCCTTGACCTTCCCCCTTGTTTATCCTCTCCACATATTTTAGACTGGGCTCTTCTTGCTTTATGCTAGATTTACAGCTTTTAAATGGAAGAACTAACAGGAAGGCTAACCTGGCTTCCAGCTGAAGTGCCTCTACCCTCCATCTAAAAGATCTTTTACAGAAATCCTGGCATTTGTTTCTGGCTCACTTGAGTTTCCACACTTGGCTTCAGGCACACACTGTAATGAGGCTTCACCTCTGTACTTAACTCATTACACAGGCAAAATGCTTTGCTCCTATGGAAGACACATCAGACTAATAGGAAGCTCATTTCCATGCATTAATTATTCTCTAGCAGGGAAAAAGACAGAAAGCTGGCCAGAAATGTGATTGATTGAGTGTGTCGGTATTTATGTTCTATGTCAAAACCACTGGCTTTCCTCCCATTTTTACCAGATTACATTGTTCCAGAAAAAAATATTTTAAAATTTAATATTATTCATTATCTTGGATGATCTATAGAACCAGAATCAAGCCAGAGCATATATAATTGCACATCTATACTAATGAAGAATTCAACGGATCAGAGAAAGGCCTGGATAATCAGTCACTGATTCATGCTTTAATTTCATTCTTAATGAGAGAAATCTTTCCACAGATGAACTTTGTCACAATAAATTCAATCTCTACTGACAGACTCCCAAACCATTGGCTTTTATGGACCCAGATTAGCTGCCAGGACTGCAACTCCGTAATTGCACTCTGGGACACCTACTGGGATTGCAGTGTTGCAACATCACTCATTATCTTTCCCAAGAACCTCCCAAAAATAGCAGCAAAACTGGAGAACAGGCACCGGCTATCATCACTACATTTGTAAAACCCTTTCAAGTGCTTTAAATTCTATTGGTGTTTTATGCAAAGCACAACCTACATTTCCAGTATTTTGTAAACTGTGATGGTTGCTCTGAGGATATACTTAATCTGATGAAAATCAGTTTGACAGATGTTGTTTTGAAGATGCAGCATTCCTTTGTCTAGGCATCAGTAAACACGAAAGCAAAAACACCATTATTACTTTCTGACAAAAACTGATTTTGTTTATACATACATGTGCTTTACAGCTATTTAATGTACATGTTTATTTAAAGTTAATTAATAGCCATAGCTGATACCGCGTAAGGAACACAACAGTGTGTTTGCCAAAACTTGTTAGTGTTTGTGTCAATACTTTCAGAGCAAATCCATATTTTATTGTAACATATGGAGAAAAAGAACACATCTGTTAAGATCTGAGCATTCAGAGAACTTACCCTGATTTTACATGTGCAATGCTGCACCTGCTTAACATCAGATTCTCTACTGGATTCATTTATCCTAACTATTCAAATAAAATAAAGACTTTTATTATTTCATAATACTTAGCTTAAATAAGATCTTTATCTGACATGGCAAGGAAATTACAAAGAAGATGAAATACTTGAAAAGATCATTAACTAGATGAAATGAAGCATTAATAATACCAAAATCTTATTCCTTTAACTTAGAGGGATTAGTTGAACAGCAATACTGTAAAGACAAACACAGTGGCATTGGAATTACTGTGAAATCTCCTACAGGCCACAAAACATACATAGGGCAGACGAGTATTTATCCAAGTCCCTTAAAATAGAGGAACTGAATAAACTAGCTTTCTAGTTTAACAGGGATTTTTACAGTTAGCTGTATCTATACACAGTGAATGCACACACACACACGTGCAGAGGCTCTGCAATGCACACACACCCAGATTACAGAGACTCACAGCTGGTTCAGAGTGTTCCCAAATGCAGAAGGAAGCAGAGCACATTCCCACAGCCATGCAGGGGACAAACACCTGCAGCCACTCTGCTGTCTGCAGCACCTAAATTGCCTCCTGCACCATCACCTGATGGGATGCATCGGATCTGATGCCAGTCTCCAGACACAGCTGAAGATCATTCTAAAGGAAGGACTATGAGCATTGCTCACAGTGCAATCCAAAACAAAAGGCTACCTTTAGAGTTGACAAACCAAGAAACAGACCCCCGCATATGCATCTTTCCTTTCCACATGAACTGTAAAAGCTTCTGAAATGGGAAGTAGGTCTTACTGCAGCCAGACACCGTAGAATGCAAATGCTCCATGGACACTGGTGATCACAAAAATCAAAATAACATGCCAAGACAAATAAAGAGAAAAAGCAATGGCAAACCCAGTACTTCACAGTATACCTCAACTAAAAGACTTTATTCAGGCCAGGAACACCCCAAGTGAAGAACTAGGGCAGAAATGAAGATGGAAAAGGTAGCTGAGAGAGCATAGAGAACCTTGCACAGAAGGACAGAGCCAAGAACTATTTGCATACAGGATATAAAGGAGTAGATAACAATGCTCTCATTTACCTTCTTTACAGTGTAAGTAGAAAGTGACACTTGTAGAAGACATATATTTAAAACCAGTAATAGCAGATAACTTTAAAATACCATAGAATTAAATGCAGAACCTCCTGCAAATAAGGCATTAACATAAAAATTTCCATTAGGCATCAATACCAAAACTGCCATTATGCCAACATTTAAAACAGGTTAGCCTGCTTTAGAAAGGACAGAACTGTACAGATACAAGGCTTTTATTAGGTTAGAAGACTTGTCAAAATAGGTTAAAAAGAAGTTAAATCATTAAAACTGCATTAAACTAATCTTCTAAATGGGAATGATTAATATTTATCTTTTCATATTCACAGTGATTAATTATATGTTTTATCACTGGCAATCACCTTTTGCTGTTTTAAATAAGCCTGGCAAACAGACATATAGAATATATAAATAAAATACATAAATAATAGCATGATGTTATTTTCAAAGACTTTGGAACCACAAATCATGTCATCATTTTTAACCACTAAAGAGTAACACTGCAGTTTGTAACTTGGTGTTTCCTTGTTTTAAGCAAATCATCCAGTGGTATGTACTGCGACTCGCAGTTGGCCTCTAGCTGTGGAAAGCACAGGAGAAATTCCCGTGAGAGCCATGAAGAAAGCAAAGGAGAATTTTCTACAAACCAAAGAGATACCAATGCAGAAACTGCACCCAAATCCCCGACCCACAGGCAAAAGCAGCACAGAGACAGCACACCTCTTGCCCCTCAAGCACCCCAAAACAGCACGGACTTGAAAAATTAGCAGAACCTTCCACTCAGCAGCTTGCCATTTATTTCCTGCTCATTTCCAAATAAGTATCATTCACTTTCCTTACAATGTGCTTAGGCAAGCAAAATAAAAACCATATATGAAATAGGATGATTTGCAGTTACTCACTGATGCCCCAACTGTTCCCTAATGAGAACAAGTTTTGTGGATTTCAATCTTGCCCTGGCATAAACAGAAAGTTCCCCAAGTATTCCAAACAGATTTTCATCTTCAGTCAATGAAACTTCAGACTTTAATTCTGCCCTTCTATTTCTGAAATTAAATGTTTTGTGGCCACTTTTTCAAACCATCCATGTAATCTCCAAGGTTGTTTGGGAATTCATATTTTCTGATTATGAAACATGAAAGCTAACTAGACTTAGTTTCAGTCTAATGCCTCTTTAAAGATGTCCAGATACTTCTTTATAGGGGTGCTTATCTGAATTTACATAGTTGCCTTTGATTTTGGCATTGTCTGTAAAAATAAATTTCAAGATTATTAAGACCACACTGAGATGATTAAAAACACATTTCTCAGCAAGAGAATAAAACTAACAAGCACACTGCTCATCAACTTGACTGAAATACTTTCCCATTGGTTAAGGTTATTAATTTTCTGGACAGAAAAGTAATAATTAGTCTGACTGACTACTAGAGGGAAATATTTTAGCTGATTGCATGGGGACATACAGTATCTGATATTCTATGATAATTTATCCTGTTGAGGTCATTTATTTATCTGCCAGAGCTTTCAGATCTTTACGATCATCCACAAGATGGCAATGTTGAACCTCTGAGTCTCGTTTACAGTAAGTAGGAAAGAACTTCAAAGAAAACCAGGTGATGCAGCAAATACTAAAGCAAGTAAAAAGTAGTACTTCCCCTTGATGCCAGATCTTGATAAAACGCAGTACGTATATACACACACACACACACACAAGTCATACATATACCTACAGACATGACTTTTGGAAAACAATTTTCTTGTCCCCACGTATTAGGCTGTGGACCAATACACTCCATGAAAAAGTTTCCACTCTGCTAAATTGCTCCTCTTCCTATGCAGGCAAAATTAATGCAAGTTTAGAACAAGAACTCAATGTCCTATCAGGAAATTTTAATTGCTATTTGTTTTGCTATTCACATCCAAGCAAATTGGGTGTCCCAAACTTTTAATGAGGTGGTAAATCACCAGCCATTACATTTAACAACACCTGATTGACATTCACTGTTCTTATATTCACTATCAACTCATTGCAGCATATGGCTTGATTAATATCACCAGCCTCTCATTCATCTTCAGTTTTAGTGCATGTATTAGCCATAAAAGAAAATTATTTAAGAAAGATATCCACCATTTCTTATCTATATTGTTGTACATGATATTGCTATCAGAGAATAAATTTCACTTTCATGTCTTCTTCTGATCACAAAATGAAGATTTAAGTATTTCACCTTTTCTATAGACTCAGAGGATTTAGAAATAGTCTGCAATTCTCCAACTGCTGGTTGATTTATTGAGGTTCAGCCCTGTTATTGCAGTATCTACAGGACTTCTCAGTGAACACCAATGACAAATTTTCACAGGTGGTGACTGCAGCATTAGCCCACTTAATAATCTGTAGGCACCTAACTGTGGAAAAAAGGGAGGTATGAAAACTGACATAAAGCAAGTAGTGCTTAAATAGTTACACAACTCAAAGGAAACCCTAAAATAAGGAATGAAGTAGACTTCAAGCATTTGCAAAATGACCGAAGACCATGGTGCAAAGGGGAGAGAGGACCAAGTCTTCCATATGTTTGTTGAGTGCTGACATGCATCCCTGTGCATGTTCCCAAGACAGCAAAACACTTCCAAGCTGGGAATATCACAGTCACGGGCCTGCACTGCAGTGTCTTGGCTACAGACACACATGAGCCAGTTGTGGCGCTGCTGTAGCCCCTCCATCTCCCAGCAGATGAAAGATGGAGTGGAACTGGAAAAACAGCATGGCACTGTACGAGGAATACAGGATGTCAGTGCAGTTAACAAGACACAAGAAGGTAGGAACTAATGAGAAGGTGAAAACCTTTTCACTCCTGCCCAGGTGAATCTGTGTTTGTCTGAGAGACACACAGCAGTGGCCTGGAATTTCCCAACAATTCCTGTCAAGAATTTGTAACCTGAATCTTCTTTTCCAGTGTTTCAGAGTATTAATCATTTAGTAGATGTGCAGATTTCACTCTCCTACTGCTTTGAGCAATTGCAGTATCATTTCTGATTACCCCAAATGACACTGCAGACACAAGGTCTAATGTGTGTGCATGCATCTGCACATGTATAAATACTACATCATCTTCCACAATCACACAGTTGTTGTGAGGAACCTTCTCAATCCAATTTTACACCATGTATTCTGAATGGTTTCCATTTCACAGTTGTACATGGCTCTCCTCACAGCACAACAGACAGGGATAAAATTCTTGCCCGTTTCAATAGGACACTCCTGGGAAAACTGAGTACAATAAAGGGTGTCATGGAAGGTCATGGAGATACTCTGGTAGTATCAGTTCCCATGTGCGAGCTGGTTGTTACTTGCCAGGAACTTGCTTTAGTTCAAACCTGCTGAAGTTACCAACATGACTCTCCCTGTTCCCCAGTGGCAAGTGGAGGCATAGATCTTGTCATAGGAATAAGAGGCCAGTAAGCCCTGGAACCTCGAATTCCTCTTAATTCAGACACAGAAAACAAATAAAACATTCTTTAAGTATGCAATCTTACATTCAGAGCTCACAAAGGAGTAACAAATGAGAATTAAAAAATGTTTTTAAATTAAACAGCTTACTTTTAATACCAAGAAACCCCCTAGCCTCTAATACATGTATCCCAGGTAGGTTTTTAATATGACACAAGAAAAAATTCTCTCAAAGGGATTCAGGCATGGGTGCATCTTTGTTTAAATGAACTTGGAGAAATATAATCTCTCCACAGAGAAACTGACCTCCCTTGACCTGAGAGGAAGCAAGCACCTCATTTCTCTATTACCATTACTACACCTGTGCTGAGCTGTGGTGGTCGGAAAGGCAGCATCTTCATTTTCCATCTAGAAACATGCAGTTCCCTGAACACAGTCAGAACAGGCTGTTTCTTCCTTCTATATTTATCTTAAAGGTTTAATCTAGAAGGTCAATATCAGATATTACTACAATCATCCAAAATTTCCACTGTCAATGGGATTTGAACTTGGTACTATGAAATAAATGTCTATCTTTGTAAAGTGATAATAGAAGCCATGACAATAAAAATGGGTAACAGATCAATGTGCTGTTAAATCTGAATATAGTTCTAAAGTAGTACCCATTTGCTTCAATGGGATGTGGAAATCTTAAAGCAACTACAAACTCCTGAATGTCAATACCACTAGTGATTTTTTTGCTAATCTAGCAAGAAGGACTGCTAATTTTCTAGTTCAATCTAGTTAGATCTGTCACGTTCTGGTGTTCTATTTGTTTGAATGCCTTTTAATTTCTTTAATAACAGTGAAAGTAGTTAATTTCCTTAAAGAAGTACTATAGCACCTGCAGGATGGCAGCTGACCACCTGGCAATTTTACCTTCTACCACACACAGCATGATTAGACTAGATTAGATTAGATTTTTTCTGTTTGTGATGCACATATAGCTTTGCCTCTTCACTGTACTTCTACAGGACAAATAGACTCCTCTCTGAGCAAGGAAAATAAAACAAGGATGCACTGTCTCAGCTGAGTTTACATTTACTAGACAGTAGTGGTGTTATTGGTACTTTATACTGGTAGTTTGTACTTTTTTTTTAGTTTGTATTTTATTCAAGTCATTTCCATACACAGCACAACAGAAGAGAAAAAAGATGCACTAAAAATAACTCATTTTACTTCATCTACTGCCTGGTGAGACAGTTCAGGCTGGAATAAAGTTATGTTTCTGTAGTTCTAGCTGAAGGAAGTCCTCAGGAAGAACAGAGTTTTTCCAGAACAACTGCCTGGCATTAGTACCTGTGGGCACTGTCTGGATGTTACAACAGGGACGATATAAGAATGGGAACTGACTTAAGAAACCATTAGTCTACTCACCTTTGAAAAGTTTACCTAAGTATCAACCTAGGTTAATTAGCAAAAATAATTTTAGAAAAATTCCTTGATTCCTATGTATGCTTCAAAAACCTATTTCTGTTATCCTGTATGTACTTGGACATAGAAACATTGTAATTAATGGCTTTTAATTTACTAATTAAGCGGGATACACTTTCTGTAGAAGCCCATTAACAAGCAAATGCACAGATCTCTCCTGATTCAGAAGGTCATTTTTACTCTATGTAGTTCAGAGGAGTCTCAGTCTGTCAGTGTGAAGATTAATGAAAATGAACACCACTGCAATCAAATTTTCAATTAATTAAAAAGTAGAGAATAGCAATTGTCACAATTACTACACCTTCTGTCATACACATAACCAGGTGTGCAATTTGTAAACACTACACTAACATAATTTTTCATAATGTGGTGTGATTTACTCATAGCTTATTATTTTAAAATTTTCACATTTTGAAGATACGTTTTGTAAATATGAAACATTTGCACTACAAAAATGTATTTTCCATTATTTATCTCTTGGTTCCATCACATTTTCTTATTTCCCTTCCCACCAGTAAGACTCCTCAGTGTGCTGGGACATAGAGCTAAACATCTGTGTAATGCTGACTATTTTAAGAGTTCAGTACCCAACACATCCCTGTTTAGTTTTCATTACAAAAGCAAGTGGTTAGAGGGAGCTCAAGACCTGCAGGAGCAAGAACCAGAGGGAATTTTTTAATGGTCCTTTTTGGCAGAGGATACAGGGAGGGAGGTAATGATCCTATCCTTCTCTCCATCCTCTCCATCTCTAGCTACCTCTAATAGCCTCTGAGCTCCCAAGGGTTATTTCCCAAACAAATACTTTTTTTGGTTGTTTTTAATAACAACACATTAACTGTGCAACAATGGCAAGTTAACCATCAAACTGTTTATTTTCTAAGAAGTGATGACTTTGGACATGTTTCCAAAGTCAGTGCTTTCCTGAGAAAACATGTCTGTAACTTACAGCATAATCACGTGTTAATAGAGAACATTAGGAATTTGGAACTTCTGGCAACTAAATTTTGCTGCAAGCTGGAGTGCAAGATGATGCATTGCTTCATTCAGCTGAACTCTTCTGAATTCATATGATCTCAGATGCAGCTGAAAACCTCTGCAATGAGAAGTCTTAAAAACACTTCAGAGGAACTGCAACACTGTGGATATTTCTTCTTTTTTTTTAAATCAAAGAAAATTAAAGATATACTGCCCTGAAACTGCTAAGTTAAGGAACACCAAGAAAGGATTCAAATGGTTATCCTGCTTGCATCAGAAAAACATACCACGAAAGAGTGTGAACAATAAGTAGAAATCATACTGACAGAAATGCATGTATCTGAAAAAGATCTCACATTCCATTAATTCTCTAAATTCTGGTTTTGCAACTTACAATACAGGTAATCTTTAAAAATTTGACATGAAAAAAATTTTCAAGTTTTCATTTAACTGAAAATGAGAGATATTATTTGAATTTTTTATTCAGATGAGACCAAACTGCCAAACATATAAGAGCAAAGGTGAATGGAATGCAACAAAGCCAGAAGTAACAATAACATATTTGGGAAATGGTATCTATTTGCGGGCACTTCTCAGTCTCATAGTGATTCCCAGAGCACCTCCCATTTGCACATGGCAGGTGCAAGTTGCAATTCAGGCTGCTCCCAAACACATAAAGCTGTGGTTCAATGAATATGTAGTATCTGAAGGGGCCTGAAAAAAATGCCAATCACATGTATTACTACAGGTTTTCGGTCACAATCAGATAGCTGTGCTTAAAAACTCAAAATAAGAACACAAGCCAAATTAATGTCTCATACATTTACTGCTTGTACTTGTATTCAATTGCAATCCTACTTTCACATTATTTCCACAGATCATATTTTATAAATTGGTACATGTAAGTTTTTGACCAACAATCACTTCGCACACTCTTTTCATGTCAAATGCCTACCCATTCAGTCTGAGTTTATCATCGGGAATAAAAAAGGAAAAAGAGCAGGTGTAAAGAGAACGTTCTAAATTTATCAAAAGGCCAAATAATTTTCTAATTTCATCTTCTGTATTTATGGCAAAACTTTGTATTAACCAATGTGGCATTCCCATTATTAACCTGCACTGTCAAGTGAGGAGACAGACCTCTTGAGTATACTTGCTCTGAGTACTTGCTGCTATGACATTAAAATTAACAGGAGGGTATTGGGCTCCTGTCATATTTATTTAAAATCTTCATGCAGGAGAAGCCCATGGAGACATACCCTAGGCACCCAGATGACAGCAATGCTATTGCTGCTACATAATGGCCAGCTGCAAACTGAAGTTTAATTTCATTTTTGCCTATCAGAGGTATCTCTTCTAGCTACTTCCACTTACAGAGAAATTTCCATGAATTTTACAGCAGCAACCCTCATTCATAGCTGTAACACATCAAAAGAAGCAGAAAGTAAAGAAGTGTACAGGAGCCTTAAGCAAGAAGTGCAAGTTTGTTGTGAAGCTCTGCTGTGGAGAACAGTAGAGCTTCCTGCTGTAACACAGAGAGGATAATAACAGAATCCACAGTTCAGAAACAAACAGGGTGCAATCATGCTACTTGATCTGTGAGTGGAAATAAGAAGAGAAGCGCCGACTCTTTCCAAGGACAGTTCGAGACTTTTTTGAGTACCGCAGTACAGTAGGAGAGGAAACTGCAAGGAGAGGAAGAGAAAAAGGGAAGCAAAAAAAAAAAAAAAAAGAAAAGGGAAGGGAAAAAAGCACATCCTCTCCTTTGGCAGTAGTGGTGAATAAGCATCAGGAAACATTTCCTAAAGCACAGTCAGTGTCCGAGCTCCTGCGACAGGCCCAGATAACAGGGCAGAAGAGATATCCAGGGACATGCTTCATGTACCAAGAACAAGCTATCTTCTTGTGTAGACAACAGCAATCCTGGGGAGAGCACATGAAAAGACAATGCAAAGATGCCACAGATTTGCCTATGAAGTGCTTTGATGTAGATACCACAGGGTATCAGTAACAGGCATGTTGCCATGGGCTTACCTCGTCATGCAGACAAAGAGCTCGGCATTGACCTTGTTAAGTGTGAAAAGGGACACAACACTGGTGCACAAATATTCTCTCTTTTGCCGCTTTTCTGTTTGGTGAACTAACTACAGAGGCATGTATGCAATTCCCTCCCCTCTCCTTTTATTGATGTCATATGGAGAAATGACCTAAGTGTTTTGTAGCCTATGCAGAGAAAAGGAGCACTGTCATTCTTCTGAAAGATCATCAAAAGACAGATTTGCAACTCCTGTGAAAAGTACTGATAAGCTATTAGCAGTAATCAACCACCAGGCATCTACGGATGAGTTTTGGTACCTCTGCTATTTCCAGAAGCCTAGTGTCCATATAGACCACTGGAGATCCTCAATCTTTTATGAATCAAAAGGTTATGATTTGAGCATTTGAAATAGGAAGACCACAACTCTCCACAAGAGAAGAAAAACACAAGGGGAATTGCCCATTCTCTGTCTGTGCTGGCATGACACAACCACAAGGCATGACAGAAAGCATATACCCAGCATTCTGTCAAAGGGAGAGCTATGATCATTCACGGAAGTAGCAGAAGTCATGCTGATTTTAGTCTGCACTCGCTTTGCAGAGCTTCAAGTAACAGTAGGGTGTTAACACAGAATGGAAACACTCCAGAAAACACAAGCTAAGCCAATTCATTATTATGAAAGTCCACAATGAAGTAATTCCTGTCTCTCTCTAGGTCTCACAAACTGGCAAGCAGCCTCTCATAACTTTCTCATCAACCACTCAGTGTTCAGAAAGTCTCATTTTTATTTCACCAAATATTATCTGACTGTCTCTCTGGGCATACAAAGTACTTTTATCAGCTGTTATAATTTCTTTTAGGTATGGCAATCTTGAGGAACAAATAAAAACTTAAACCAGACTGACAGGTGTGACTTCAGTAGACAGTTTTTAATGGAAATGCATATTCAGAACTCTAGAAAGGCTTGTAATTATTCCAGGTAGGTCAGGTTTTAGATCAGATCAAAATATTAACATACCAACAGGAAGGTGTAATTTGATGGTGTTTATGTCCTTTGACAATCTAAGGAAACCTACTGCATCTCAGCTACTGTGAACATAAAGCAACAGTTTCAAAAGCAGTTTGTAAACTTGAACTCGGAGTATTTGCATTTATACACCCTGCTGCAATTTCCATAGGGGTTAGGCATTCACAATTTCTACTGATACAAACAGGTACACCGTACCACAAAAATTGAGTGAAGAGTATCAAGTAGGGTACCTGCACTTGAGAAACCATTCCTGAATTTTCAGAACGAGTGACTTAGTCTGCAGCACCACTGTCACAGAAGAACAACAAAAGGGAAATACCTGATATAAACCTTGGGGAAAATTTGAAAATAATTTGAGCACAAATGAACACATAAAGAGGACAGTGCAAAACAGCTGCTTGTTCACCATCTCGCATATGTTTTTTTTTTTTCCTCTACACAATTTGGTTTTAAGGATAAAGAAGTACAGTATTGTGAAAAATGTGGACTTGGACAGCCCAAAAGATCACAGTCCTTTTAAGTACAGAACAGGCAATGCAAGCAGAGGCCAACTCAAACAGTGTTGCTAACATGACCTTGCCGCCAGGCCTGCACTTCAGTATCTTCCCTAGTGGTTTATCTGACTGCAGCTCAAGCTTTGGTAGCAGTGCCCATAAACAGATGCCAGGCCACAGATAACACTCTCATCACTGCAGCGATGTGCTGGGTCAGTGCTCAGGGCAGCCTGTCTCTCTGGAGGTTCAAACGCCCATGGCAGTTGTTTGGCCCTGAAGATCACCGGCTTTTTCTTCCTTCATGGAGCACATCACTGCCCATATACATTTTTTTGCACTCATCTGACACTGGCAGTCTATTGATCAGAACCCTGGTCAGACAGTTTGGACCAGTACAGTTATACAGATAACCAAGAACTGCTTTCACATTGTCCCATCAGCCCAATTTATAACATGTGGGAAATGCCTGCATAAAGTCACACTCTGAAAAGGCTAGATGGCTCTCCTCCATCATCCAGTCTCTAGTATGTGCTGCTTGGGTTGCTCCTCCTGGACAGTGGCACAAAGGACAAGTTCTTCCCTCTAAGACCCTTCTTACTAAAGGTCTGCCACTACACTTTAGATTGATTTTAAATTTCTGTCTTGGATTCTATCACTTCCTCAATTTAAGCCTCTTAAGTCAGCTCAGAGTATTGGAAACACTCATTACTAACCTATTCTCTGGACACACCGCCTACAAAGTTCATGAATCAAAACTGCTTTCAAACATTTGAGAACTAAAGGAGCCAAGTCTAAAAGTCAAACAACACTGAAAAACCTAACAAAACAAATTACAGAACTCCAATTGCAGAGCTGGCCACAACAGAGCCACAGAAGGTATGAGGATGGCAGGGACCTCAGGAGATCACCCAGGCCAAGCCCCTGCTCAAGCTGGGCCACCTAGAACAGGCTGCCCACAACAATGTCCAGGCAGCCTCTAAGACTCAAGATTCCATAGTCTCTCTGGGAAGTCTGTGCCAGTATCCAGTCACCCTCACAGAAAACACTTTTTTTAATTGATGTTCAGAAGGAACCTCCTGTATTTCAGTTTGTGCCCATTGTCTCTGGTCCTGTCACTGGGCATCACTGAAACCTTCATGGCTTCCTGTCTCTGCACCCTCCCTTCAGGAATTGATACATACTGAAAAGCTCTTCCTGAACCTTCAGAAACAGCCCCAGCTTTTTCAACCTCTCTGCATAGCAGAGGTGCTCTAGTTTCTTCAGCACTTTTGTTGCTCTTCACTGAGTTAACACTGACCAGTATCTCCAACTCTCTCATGCACCAAAGAGCCCAGAAGTGGACACAGCCCTTTGACATATCAGCCCCTCCTCCCAGTTTTGTGTCATATGCAAACCTGCTGTGGACACCCTATCACCCAAATCATTAATGAAGATGTTGAACAGGACAGGGCCAGGGCCAGCAGCGACCCCGGGGGTACACTGCTAATTACTGGCCTCTGACAAGACTTCCTTCCATGGAGCACTGCTCTCTGGGCCCAGCTATTCAGACAGTTTTCCATTGATCTCACTGGCTGCTCATCCAACCCATATTTCATCATATCCTCTCAAGTGCAAACAGCACTGAAAGCCTTACTGAAGCCTAGGCAGAAAATAACTGTGGCTCTTCCCTTGCCTGTCAGGGTGGTATTTTCATTGCAGAAGTTTAATGAGTTTGCCAAGCATGACTTCCCTTTGGTGAATCCATGTTGACTTTCCTACCACTTCCATGTTTCCAGGATTAGCTGCTCTATCACCTTCTTGGGAACTGATGTGAGGCTGACCAGCCTGTAGTTCCCTGGCTCCTCCCGACTGCACTGAAGTGCTTATAAACACTGGGAGCTTTCTTATTATTATTTCAAGACTTTCTGTTAGGTGTTTCAAGAAAACATAAAAGCTATTGTAAGGGTGGGACTGAAATGTCAAAATTGTGAATATTTTATTCTTCAAAAGATTCTATTTTTATTTATCTTTTAACTTAGCTGAATCTTTAAGTGTCAAATATAGTTCAACAAAGAACATTCAAAACTTTTTGAGACATGGAATCAGATTGTGCACTGATTACTCTGAAATAAATACAAAAGATAATTACAGAACTATGAATTCATGAAGTGACAAAAATATCCACATTTACATTTTTTTATTTAGAATTAACTATATACATGTACATTTCTCTATGAAAACCAGTAGAATAGTGAATTTCAGCAGTATTACATTTTTACAGTCTTAAAAGTTATTACCTACAAAAATAGTTTTTACATAGTGCTATTGCACAGCAGAATTCCATTTCCTCCTTCCTTGCATTTATGAAGTCAACTTCTGTATAAAACAATTCAACCATTCTAATATAATCATCTAACAGATGAGAGACTTCTGGGGTATGGAAACTTCAGAAAATATTATATGGAGACCTATTTGAAGTAAGTGGCAGGTGTAACACAAAAAAAGTACTGTATCACTGATATGAAGTCTAAACAAATCTTGAGCTCCTAAAAATGCCTGGAGAAGATTCATGTAAAATTCCTGAAAAGTAAATAAACTGGAAAACAATGGGCCTCTACAGGCAACACTGTTCATCTTCACAGAAACTGTGAGGATTAAGAGACATTAAAAACTTAACAGAAGACCAGTGAACTTGTGACACAGCAGCACCTTAGTCAAATCTCATGAAAATTAACTTGTAAACTGGTTTTTTATCCCCATTACCCTTTTCACTCTAAAATAAAGCTGTCCAAAGGTTGACTGGTTGCTGTTTAATCCCATTTTGTGGGAGATCAGAATCAGATCAGAGGAAACAAAGTCTCTGTCAGTTACCATACTAAATGACAAATGCAAGGACTTTAAAAATTCAGTTCTGAGAGAATAGAGAACCATTGATAAGAATGACACCACAAAAATAATTCTAAAACTGCAATAAATAAACAATGGCAAACAAATTAAATCAGAGTCTAGGAACTGCCTGTTTATAGCTTGGTCACTGGAATCTGCAACAAGCCCTGAAAAAGGAATACATAATACCCTTCACATTAAAGTTTGCTTTGGCTGAGATGATTTCCATAGTCAGGAAGAAATACACATTTCATAAATAAGGCCAATATCAAAACTTTAAATAACAAGTTTCTCTTACTCCAAGATATAGGGCCAACCTTTTGCTATTGAAAACACAAAGCTTTGAATTAAAATTTCTCTCCATTTACACAACAATACAGATAGTTAGACCTTGGGCTTTCTACCTTTCTGTGTGTTCATATCTACTAATACAGTACAAAAACAATCCAGTGCATAGCTGGCCAGCTATTCCTGTGCTGTACTTTGGCAGCATTACTTCATGCATTGCAAATGACTTTTAACTATGAGAGCTTCATCCAAGATAATGTCTGTCTTGGTGAGAATGAACTCCTCATCCATGGCAAGAAGCACTCTCTGAGATATGAAACTGTTTGGTTGGAACAGGCAGATGATAATCTTACACGGCCTATATTACTATCCTCTGAATTTCAAAAAAACCCAATAAAATTACCTCTGTTTCTTCCAGTTACCTTACGATCAGCAGACTTATTAGCTAAGGGTTGTTCTCTGGGATCAACAGGTTCTTGCAATTCAGTTAAGGGAAGATAAATGCAAACAACAAAGATCTTGAAGAGATGTACAGCAGAAGTCATGGAGTGGGACTCATATGACATTACTTACTTGAACACCTGTAAGTCAGATCATATTGCCTCTTAACTTATTAAAAATACATCTTGATATGTCTTGAAATATTCCTGTATGATTGTCAGCAGAACCAAGACAGTTCCAACCAGGACTGGACCTCCTCCACAGCAACAAGGCTGTCTATCCTCTGCAGGTAGAAGTATCTACTGCTGATCATCTGGAAAACAGGGATGTAGCTTCACTCTTTGAATAACTATCAAGGGAAGATACAGTATATAGTATATGCTATGCATATGTTACGTGATCATATAGTTTAGTATAGTATATGCCCTGCTGTACTGAGAATGAAAGCATCTTCAAGAAGCTGTGACATGGCCAGTTTATTGTAGAGTCTCACCTGCCACCTCTTCATCAAGAACATTCTCTTTGGCATTTCTGCATGCGGCAAAAAAAATGCGGTGTTTAGAGGCAGCATTGTTCCCATGATGGCCTAAGGCAAGATGTGTAGGAATCTTCAGGTGCAAAGCAGAAGTCTGAACATCTCAAACATATAAAAATCCACAAGACCAAAAGCTCATCTAAATCTCCAGCTGTGTTATGAGGTTTAATGAGATACACCATCAGTGCTTGTAGAAAAAGCATTTGTGCTTGCAAGTATTTGCTACGCATGGCTAAGGCAAAGCAAATACAGTTCCACCTGTACAAGATTTCTCAAAGCTTCATGGGCCAAATGAGACCATCCTGCAATTTTGGCAGATGGCAATATCCTCAAAAACAGCACACAGAACCCTATTCTTTATCATCATTGCTTCTGTGTATTGTCCCTACTATACACTGTTACAAATGAAAATCCCAGGAGATCCGAGTGCAGAAAATACAAGCTTCACAGGCCAGGCAGGGAGAGATAAAAAGAAAGACAAAAGGTTGGGATTTGTGAGAAAGAGGTAAAGACACATGAAGCTAAATTGGAGAGAAACCTGACACAGAGTGATAACATTATACAACACAGGCTATAGATGATGAGGCTGATGAAGAGACCAGACTAAGTTTTACAATTAATACACCTTATTTCTCTCTTGTATTCCTGGTGAACAACAAGCTGAACATGAGCCAGCAGTCTTCCCTGGCAGAATATAAAGCTTGCACTATTTTGTGCTGGAAATGAAGCTGCTCTGCTGAGTGCTCACTAGACCACTTCTGGAATAATGCATCCAGTTCTGGGCCCCCAGACCATCAATAAGGTGGTGTGAGCTCAGTGAGGGCCATCAGGATGCTCAGGGTGTTGGACCACTTATCCTGCGAGGAAAGGCTCAGAGAACTAGGCTTGTTCAATCCGCATGAGCAAAGGCTTTGGGAAAACCTAAGAACAGCCTGTCAGTGCCTACAAGGAGATTACTAAGAAGACAGAGCCAGGCTCTAAACAATGGTGCATGGCTGCAGGATGAGACAGCACGGAGGTTCATAGTAGCTATGAGGAGAAACTTACCATGAGGACAGTGGAGCAGTAGAACAGGTTACTGGTACGGATGGTATAGTTTCCATCTTTGACTCCATCAGGCTTAAGTATTCATTCTGATCTGAATTCACAGGTATCCCTGCTTTGAGCTTACACTAGAGATCTCTCAAGGCCCTCTCCAGCCTGAATTACCCTATGATCCAGAGTCTGGACTGTGTCCTTAAGATACTACAATTTGTAAGAAGCTTAGAACTTTAAACCAGGCAATCTGCACCTGGCAATTCGTTCCTAATAGTGACCAGTTGGGAACCTTCAGCAAAAGTGCTAATGACTACATAAACTACACAGTGATCACTTCACTGCTATTCATCTCATCAACAGCTCTTTGTCTTCATCTGTTCCCATCCAACTTGGCAATCAGCTGAAACATTTCTGAAGTCTCACCATGGCCTTTGGTGTCAGCATACATCTTAGATCATCCTCAATTAAACTTACACTCCCATCTAGTATATACCCAGGTAGGAAATAAAATTGTGCTAATGGTATGTAAATTGTTTAAAATGAAAGAGGTTGAGAAACTGATAGAAGAACAGAATGAGAGCATGTATGAACTGAATGTTACTTAATGGAACTTAGATGATTCTACTCAGTTTGTCTATTAATAAACAGAATTCACAAATTGCGCTGAACACTCATTTATGTGCTACCTCATATAACCCTTTCTTCAGCAAACAGAACAGACCTCTGGTGATCAATAAGGATTACACAAGAGGTCTTCTTGCTGTAACAAGTGCAAAGGGTTTAGCAAACAAGCTAGGGAATGCTCAAGAAAGAAAATATCTAGGACTAAAGGAATCTAGTTATTTCCGGAGAATAGGCCAAAGCTATACTTAGCAAATCACATAACCAAACTTTTCTCAGGTTATACTTCTTTTTTCTTTTTGTCTTACAGTGCCTGCCTTGAGACAGTCAATTCAATGAAAGAAAGGCCTATGCAAATAAAGGCAACAGGAGCTGTAGCTGGAAGATACAAAGTGCCACATGCAATCTAAGTATTCTAATATGACTGGTTCTTCGAGCCAAGCTGGCCAGCCACTTGACTATACTCTCTGCACTTTAATGTTAAACTCGGCTTCTTCATACCTTAGGAATGTTTTAAAAATAAACTGATGCTGAAAGCACCACTTCTAAATACTATCAAAAAGCTCATGAGGAAATTATTCAGAGACTGTTGTGACAAAAAGATTTTTAAAGTGTAATAAATAGGAACTACAACCACAGAAAATTCAATGGGGATTATAAAAAGTTGAACAAGTAGCTGCTTAATGGCATAAATTCTGTGGAATAAAGCAAGTTCAGAAGAAAACTTGGAGAGTTGATCATGCAACTAAAGTCTGTCAGTGAATATATAGATGGGAACTGATTTAACCCAAATCCTTAGGTTTGGAGGTTTCAGTTTGCCTGTTTGAAGCCTGTTACTTTAAGGAAACTTTTGCATATAGGGAGCTTCTGATTGGTATCCTTTGAACATGATGGTCTAATAATTAAGAAAAGTTAAATCTAAACCAGTTGTTATTGAATTCTCAAGTCTGAAAGAACAGACAGGTTATCTGCAGCTCCCACTGCCTTTAGAAGAAAACACCAAACCAAAGGTCAATGCAGGTTAAGTGGATTTTTGGTTTTTTAAACTTAGCTTAGCCTAGTAATATTATTTAGGCTATCTGAAATCTTTCTTGCAGCAAGGCAAGGAAAAACGAGAAAGCTTTTTTTGCTCTTCTGAAGATCCCTTTCACAAGGGGTGGTGGGTTGCACGTAGCTCATTAGATGGTAAGCCTGCACGGGACAAAATCTCCAACTTTGCTTTTAACAGGTGAAGTTGGAAAACAGATTTCATCATACTAACTATCGCAGTGATGAAGGTTTGCAGATTGTTATATTCACTGGAAGTATTAGTTAATTAAGCCAGAAATGTGATAGTAGTAATGAGCTGTCACCCGCTGCACTGGCTAGCACTTCATGAGGTAAAGACACTCTGCTAATACCTCGTGCCTAGTTCCTGGCCACAAAGGAACAGGAGCAGCAGCATTAGAAGCAAAGACCTATATCTGAACTCCCTTCTGTTCCTCAAATTTAGTCCCTTCTACCATTCCACTTTGAATCTTGATTTTGATCTCCTCCTTTCTTTCTATCTAGGTCTTTATTCATTTAAGCATACCTATCACTCAGTATTCTGCCTCATCTAGTGCAATCCAGGTCTCTCTCAAGATAACCACCTTCCCATTACCTTTTCAGACAATTACAATCTTTTCTTCCAAGAGCCTCCTCCTAACTCCTTGACCCTCTGTTCTTTGTCCTAGAAAGATATTCATCCCCTCAAGATCTTTAATTCTTCACATTATTTTCTAGTTCTGATAAATTACTGTTTGGAGACATTAGTCCCTGGATATTTCTATAGCCAGGATCCTCTTCTGATTTACTTCTTGTTACAGGATCAAAAAGGAACTTCAGAAAACAGAACATTTCCCTGCTGCTGCTAACCAGTACCCCTCCAGAGATGACAGAAGATTGCAAAGAGAGAGAGAAAAAAGCAATTCCTTAGAAAAGAAACAAATGCTAACATATATGTAAGAATCAACCTAACTTAAAAGTTATGCTAAAAATCTTTCTGGTATTGTTGTGCAGTTTTGGCCACTGTCACACAGTAACAGCTGAAAAATGTTACGTCACTTCTTCAGAAGAATCTAAACAACTGCTGGAACAAAGCAAAGAGAAGAAACTGATGGCAGCAGTAAAGACAGCTGCCTACAAAGACAGTACTTAGTCCAAATTGGTGCTTGAAGTCTTACCTTCCTGACAAACCACTGCCTTTTCTATTTCAAAGCCAGTCTCACAGCAGCATACAGCAAACTGCTTTTAATTTTTGAGAGAACCAACTGCATTCTGTGACTGCCCAAAAGGTAATGCCTAATTACACTAGTCTGAAGTGATAACAATAAAACTTTGATGATTCATACAATCGGTTCCAAGTTTATCTATGCCTGTTGCCAAGCAGTTCCTTTCAGTCTTCACTTTGATCAGAGAAAGTGACCTTGCTGTCCTTTTAATGCCAGCTGTAAAATAAGCTTGCAATTAGTTCTTTAAAGTTCAAGTGATTCTAATGAAATCTCTTATGACCAAAAATGCAAATTAATTCTTTAGTTCTACATCTTGGTAGTTTAGGGAATTGAGATTGCTCTCTGTCCCAGATATGCCAGAGTAGGGGAAAAAATATTAACAGAACCAAAAACATCAGGATGAACATACTAACATGTTGGCAGAGCTAGCAATATTTTTACGTCTATGGTAATTAGCAAAGATTACAAAACCAGAGAACAACAGTTTTTAAAACATCTGATGAAAAGAGCACAAAAACTTGCGTTATTTCTACAGAAGCAAAACTTATAGGCAGCTGTTCCTAAAAACATGCATGTTTCAGCTCTTCCTTTCTCATTAAGTCAAACAACGGTTAGATAATAGAGCTGAAAACGATTTTTGGTACCAATGTATTTATCGCGTTTCCCAGCACATCAAGCTGTCAGACTAACAATTAGCTTCATTTCAAATTAAACCTGACAGGCAGTCCCTCGGTGAAAGAACACATGTTAATTTAAGTAAAACACATACCTCTTCTCTTTCAAAATACCTCTTCCATCAAGAACACAGCTTTTACGATACTCTCTCCCTGCTAGGTGGGACTGCTCTTCCTGTCATTCCACAAATTCTTACTGCAAACACAGTGACCATCAGGTCGTAAACAAAACAAAGATTTTCTCCCCTTCTTAAAGCAGAAGACATAAAATCCCGACTTCGATGTCCCCATCAATTACTGAGCGAAGATGCTAATAATGTATAGAAACAAGGTAACTTCCACATTAGCCTGTTAAATAAGACTGACAATCCCTTGTGAGTAACTGACATTCAATAAGCACAGTACCCTTCCACACTTCATTGCTTATCCTCACACAGATTCTTCATCTATCCATGCCCTTACCCTTTTGTAAGTGAGGTCTACAAAGTACCTCTAGGATTCAGGAACAGTAACAGAAGTCACACAGTGGGACGACTGGATGTTTAGCTACCAGAAACCAAGGATACTGAAAAACAGCTGTCATCCTGTTGTCAGCTGTCACCAAAGGAAAAGAAACACTCAAAGAAATGCCAGGAAAATCAGCCTTCAAGACTTAGTATTTTTGATTCAGTATTAGCCAGCGTTCCCTCTCATCCCCATCCTGCCTCAGGAAGAGGCGTCAGACATACAATAGCAAGCAAACTATACAAGAATCTGTATCACATGGAGGCTGGTATTATTTGAGGAAGATGGTTTATACATAAATGAGACTATAAACATTGCTATTGTAAGTCTTTCTTTTTAAAACCCTCTAAAGCTCTTGTCTGCAATGACATCAAGTTTCTAGGTCAAACATGGTTCAGTTAAACATTCCTTTTTTTTCTTTTTTTGCTTGGGCTTTTAAAAACACAGTAATAAGCTATTCAATGTTCTGAAATTTCACTCCCCCAGAACAGAAAACAACTTAAGTATTCCCTGTACATGTAGGACCACCAAATGGTTTGGTTTGTAAGGGACATATAAAGATCATCTAGTTGAACCTCCTCTGCCATGGGCAGGGACATCTTTACAGTAGTTTTGATCAGGCTGCTCAAAGTCCTATCAAACCTGATTTTGAGTACTTACAACAATGGAGCATTCACCACTTCACTGGGCAACCTGTTCCAATGTCTCACCACCCCCACAGAAAAGAATTTCTTCCTAGTACCTAATTTAAATCTACCCTCTTTCAGCTTAAGCCCTGTTTGAACCTGGTACTTCCCCATCTCTGCTTATCCTGAGTGTAACAGCAATCCAATGGCCTTGCAGGGCCCCTCAATATCTCATCTCACCCAGTCTGAGTAGAAGCCAGCTTCCTGGCCTTAAAACGTGCCTCAGCCCCTGCAGAATTTATTTATATGTTACCCAGTGCAGGAGACACTGCAGATACCCATGCATAAAAGCTAAAGCGGCCTCTAGGGCAAAAGAACAATTGCCTGCAATTTCTCTTGGATGATCACAGACAGGTGGGAATATAATCCAACTGTATTTCACAACCAATTTTTTTTCAGAGGCTAGTTATGGAAGTAAACATTTATGCTGCCTTTTTTTTTTTTTTTTATAATGACAAGATCATAAATTTACAGGGCCTGTAGTTTCCAACTTACAATTGGGCTCATATAACAGAATCATTCACCTCTACAGAACCGTGAGGGGAGAAAAAGAAGTCAACATTGTCCCCTACCAAGGTTCTTAATTCTTTTTTCCTCAAGAAGGTATTTTAAGTTGGAGTTAGGGGGTTAGCAGCACAGTTTGCTAACCCCCAAGCTCTAGTATCTGGTCCCCAGCTAAGCTGGAAAGCAAGCAGAGGGGTCAAACTCTCCATGAATAACCTATGGCAACAGAATCCTCCTAGCTGGTGGAAGGGGGGTAAGGATGTTATTTCTCACTCTGGCTGCAGGCTAGACTTCAGTAATTTTATCTGTTAACCAGCACAAAACTGTGTTAGCCCATAGCCAAGGCTTGCAACAGAGGCAGAGCTCCCACTGCAGAGACTGTTTTACCAGCTGTCTAACCCCGGTGACAGCACACTGTCCCTACCTCCACTTTTCTTTCCCTCCACACCACCATACTAGACAGGAATCTAGTCAAGATGCTAAGGTACCACATGAATATTTCAGACAGTAACACTACTGCCAGCTGCTTGGAAGTGTTTCAATCTGCAAGGCAGATTGATTCAGTGCAACTGCATGCATTTTCATTGGTTTCTCACATTGTTGTGGTATTTGATCATAAAAACCTCTCCCTAGCTATAACTCCTGGATTGTTTAAGACTGAGAAAGATTAGCAAAACCAAAATAATGAAAGTTCTTCCTTATCATGAACCTTAGAGAAAAGAGCTCCAAACCAGGGTGGCCTAAGAATGGAAGTGAACAGGCAGGTCTTTCATGAGGTCAGACCTTCAAGTTGGGTTTGCACTTTGAGCTTGGTGCTTGGGATCTTGTTCACAGAATGCAGCACCAGTCACAGCCCAAGCACCAGTGCTGCTCACCAGCCTAGCTGGCACCCCCTAAGTTAAATGCCCTGCCAGCGGTGAGGAACTCTAGAAGAGCACCACTAAACTCTGCAAAAAAAAGGTTTAGATTACAAAGGCTCCTGGAAAATTAATGGAAAATAGTTTGTTGAAAGCTACTAAATACAAGGACACAAGAGGGTGCGTGCTTTCAGAAGACTCTTTTTGCCGCAGGAAATGCTGCTGCTGCTCTAGCTTAAAGAGATTTACTTTTTAACACTGCTGAAGAAGTGTCTCTGGTCTCAGTTACTGCGTGGGCACGTGACAGACATCAGTTCTGATCTTTTCAGGATTGTTAGTAATTACCAGCTGACACACGCTACCACAGAAGTCAGTATTTATGCTGCCAACAGGACTTCCACCAAATGTGAACTCTTCAGGACCTTGTATCCAAAAGAACATCGCTTCCAAATTACTTCAAGATGCCTAGCAGCAGATGGACCACAGACTTGCACCCTAAATGAGAAGCATCACACCACGGCTGCAGGGGGCAGGTGGGTGAAGAGAAGCTAATTACTGAGTGTGGAAAGTCACGAACACCAAGTACTACACACTGAATCAAAGTAATTCTAGTCTGTGCGAAGATTTTCCGGGCTTCTGTCCACACAGCGATACTTCATCTCTTCCAACAGTTTCCTTCAGGGAAGTGAAAGTAAGCAATGGACGTACAGCACCAAATTAAACTTTTACATGAAAACCAGCCATGTCTTGACATCCATCCAAAGATCGACTAGTCTCACTAGAATTTATTTGCAGAGACTGTGGTAGTTAGACTAACATGTGGCACTTAAATTTTTTGTCTCTATTTACCAGATTGTTTTCTCAACTTTCATCTGGAAAAACACAGACATTTCTCCACAAAATCTCTGCCAGGATTTTGGTAAAATTCCTTTCTTCAGAGAACTGTTATATTTCCTTCTTTTTCCATATTTTGAAAGCTAAAAGATGGCTTTTAGGTGGGTTTCCCCCTCTCTTTTAGTCAAAATAATTTTGGCAGATCAAGAATCACCAACACTGCCACTCTTATCTTCCTTCATCTTAAGAAAGAGAAAATTAAACTAAAAAATTTATAAATTGAGGCTCTTCTCCTCTCTTTGCTTTTCGTTCTTTTCTTGTATCCACTAGAAAAACTCAGTGTGTATTTATGTCCGTCGATAGTGTGAAAAAACAAGGAAAGAATTAATCATAGCCAATTTATGCCACATATTAAGGATAGTGGATACAAATCTAAGGAAAGCCTAGGAGAGCTAAGGTGTTAACTCATACACTGTTAAGCCAAAACTGAAGTCCTGGAAGCACTCCTTGGCAACCAAATCTTAAAAAACAAACCAAACCAAACAGACATATGTATGCCTTGAATTCACCCTCCCTCCAGACTAATTCTCAGAATCTAGCCAGGAGACATTTCCTGACGTACTGTAAACAGTATCAGCAGTATGTCTGAGCAACTACATTTACGTTTTTTCTGGCCCTTTCTGCATAGGTAATCCTGCAAGATTAAAGATATTAATGTGCAACAGTGGTGAATCCAGAGAGGACCACTGCTTTTGAGTTGTTCCCTGAATTCACTATAGAGCTTAAAAATATGCTACAGGCAACATACGTGTAGGGCATATGGAGAGCTGACCCTTGTCTAAGGCTATAGAGGCAGGCCTGTCAACACCACTTGAGAGTCTAGCCTATTTATGCTACTTACAACAGGGTTAAGAAAAGCAGTAAGTTATTAAAATAATTTGGAATTCAGTTTTAAAATGCCTTCCTAAAAGGTGCTTCCAATTTAAGTCTCTAAACACGCACCACAAATGTTCTGCAGCCCAGTGCAGCAGCACTACTGGGCTGCCTCTGTAACCAACGAATGCCACCGCAGCTACTAAGAAGTCAAATTCCCAAGCACTTTTCTTTCTCAGTTTCACTACATAAATTTTTGATGAGACGACCATTTCTTCCCAACACACATATGTCTCTACTAAAATGGCAACTGATCTTAATGTTAAGTCAGCCTGCAATTAGTGCTAGGCCACACACTTACCTTGCTGCCTCTCAGTGGGAGCAGTGAACACGTGGGGAAGGAGATGAAGATAGAGCATGAAGAAGAGTGCTTCTGAGAGCGCTCTCCAGAGATCTGCTGCTAGAGAACACTCCAATCCAGAGGCTGTGTTCTTGTATTGGCCTACAGTACCAACTATATTCCATGAATCTTCCAGGGGCTTTTGTAATCCAAAACTCCTTTTTGCAGAGTTTAGTCATGTCTTTCTGAAGTTCCTCACCATTGATAGGGCATTTAACCAAGCTGTACCATCAGCAGACAAAGACTTCACTCTTTACTTTCATATGGAAGTCACTGACAATCCATGCTTTTACTGTTGCATACATCAAGTCATTTGGTTACCAATTCCATAAACATAGCTTTTGTTTATTCACTCAAATCCTAAAGGCATGACTATTTATCCAGAAGCTTGGCTGAACACTGCCTTCCCTACTGAAAGGTGAGACGTACTATAG
This sequence comes from Anabacerthia variegaticeps, assembly GCA_035583185.1. Taxonomy (NCBI): domain Eukaryota; kingdom Metazoa; phylum Chordata; class Aves; order Passeriformes; family Furnariidae; genus Anabacerthia; species Anabacerthia variegaticeps. Next base: position 77,614,234 of record JAWWEW010000078.1, on the reverse strand, counting down.
AATCTGAGAGCAGTAAACACTCTCTGAAATTATGGCAGACTAAAATCAACTGTGAGGATTCAATAACTCCAATGTTAGTAAACATCACTATAAGGCTGTGAAAATCCAAGATGATTTCTGATGGAAATTTTCTGTTACATTCTTTGCACAGACACACTTTGTCCGATTTGATAACCTTTTTCACCACACTTTGTAGTAACACAATCCAGTTCAAACAGAAACAAATGAATGCCACTTATCTCACAGAAGCTATTTATTTGTCAAGGTTTCTCTCTTGAATATGTACATTGAAATGGCTCAGGAAAGGAAATACTAAAATCAAGCAAATAAAGATTTCATTTGTTTCAGAAATATGAATGCTGATTTAGATTCAGCTGATGAATCTATTACTTAATTCCTTTGCTTGCATATTATTGCATTTTTGCATGCCACCTAGTGAGTGTAACAGTAACTTTAGCTCAGGATTTTCCAGAGAGAGAATGAGTGGGTTTTCAAGGTAAAGTTACTCTAAAGATACCTCAAAATAAAGTTTATATTTGTTGCCTAAATATTTGATATGACTGGTATTAAAATCTGAATGAATAATCAAGTAAAGAAATAAACTTTACTCTATTTGGTATGCACAGAATTCCAAAAAATGCAAACAAGGCTCCTCATCAAATAAACTGAGTTATCATGGGATATGGCAGAAGACGTTCTTGAGGACCAGAAACTGAAAACAGAGCACAGGAATAAATCAAATTTTTGTAATGCTAGAGGTTAACGGTGGGATTCTGAAAGAAACTTGAAAAGAGATCTAAGTAGAAGGATGACAATTTATGATAATGTTAGTGATTTATTCAAGATAAAAAAAACCCTGAATGTAAACAATCACAAGGGATCTCAGAGGAATGACAGAACAATAAAGAGAAAAGATGGCACCATGATAACTGCAGAATACACACACTGAGAAAAACAATCCTAACTGTATCCTACATGATGATGGGCTCTAGCACATTTATTAAACTCCAAAACAAATATTGGAATCACCAGGAAAAGATTTTTGAAATCAGCAGTTTAATAAGTAAAAGGCAGTTAAAAAGACAACTGGAACACAAGAACAATTAAGAGAAGTAAAAGAAGCAGAAAAATAGAACTATGCCAGTGCACGTCTGCGGCATGCTTTTACCCTCCACACTGCAAATACTAATTATTCCACCACAAAAAGAAACAAAAAAGATAAAAGAAAACTCAAGGAAATATATACAGCAGAGAGGAGGAGAAGGTGAAACAAATACAGTTATTTTACATTTTATATTACTGTAAGACTTCGAGGACACAGGAAAAAGTTACCAGGCATGCAAAAAGAAACCACTTTTTTCAGCACACACTCCTTAGACTTCACACGAAAGTGATTATCAAGGTTAGAAATGCACATACAATCAAAAAAGGGTTAGAGAAATAGGAACTAGGTTGAATGACAAGTTTCTAAGCAGTAATTTGGATTGCTGGATACTGGGAGAGTCCCTCAGGCTCATTCGACAACAGTTCTTTTTGTATGCTGCCGCAAAGGACCATCTGATGGGGAGTGCTGGCTCTGTAGAGACATCCATACTCTTTAGAACAGAAGAGGAAGAGATTATAATGAGGTTGTAAGTCCCTCTTTCCTTCAGTGTATTACTACTTCTTTATTGCTTTAGAAGAAATGGTAACAGGCAGGGAGAAGTATGAACTACACAATGTCTTAAAAAGCCATTAGGTAATAAACCTACAAAAAATTTTAAAAAAGGTGGAAAGGAAGACAAAATCCTGTGCATTAACTGCCAAGCAGTTATCTTCCTTTTCCTCCTCCTATGACAGGGGAAAACAGTGTGCATTAACGTGGTGATTTCCTCTTCCCAATAATAGGTATTAAAACCCGAAGGAATTAAAGAAAAAAAAAATCATCTAGCCTACTTAGTATGCACAGATTTCCCAAGGTGACAGCAAGACCTCTTGTTAAACTGAATTGGCATGGGATAAAGTAGGAGACACTCTTGAGGGTCAGAAACTGGAATAGTGAAACAGAAATGACACATCGCTGGCTGTAAAACATATGTGACTATTACATATCTATTCCTGTTAGAAATATGCAGCTCCTAAATGGCATATTTATTTCTCAGTCTGACACAAAAAACTTGTATAAAAGAGTCAAGTCCTGATCATCAGACCAGCAGCTCTGCATAGGAGGCTGAGAAATACACAGAAGTCTCTCAGCATCAGAGCTTTTCTCAGAAAATAGAGAGGTGATTTTACGAAAATACAACAGGAAGAGAACAACTGGCAATCACTAATATAGAAATAATTTCAGGGGTACGACACACCACAAAACAACTGGGAAACGTGTTACATAGGGAGATCCTCTGAAGGCCAGCAGCAGGAATAATAATATGTTATCAGCAGAAATGCAAGTTTTTTGCAATGGTATTTGTTTATAATAAAGTAAAAAAGTAGTATTAAACTTCAAAGCCACACAGAGGTCATCCAAACCATCCTGATACAGGGAAGGAACCAGAAGAACCAGTGTTATCAGCCAGAAGGCCTATGTCTGGAGAAAACAGCAGAACACAAAGCTGTACTCCTCAGCAGCTTTCTTGGTTCTGGCCTTTTTGCCCTATGTAAACTGGAACAAGAATAAAATCTTCCAAGCACACCAATACAAGTAGAATTGTGTAATCTTTGAAAACAGGAAATTAATTCTACAACAGTTTGCAAAGCAATAAATAAGAATGTTAAATTTCATTTAATCGAAAGCTTTCTAAATAGCCTTATGTGGAAGAATTTGTGGTAATGCTATTAGTGTCACTGTTGATATAAAACAGCATACACATGGCTAAAACCACTTTTCCTCTAGAATCACAAGTTAGCATGATCCCAGAAATAAAGGGAGAATCACAGAAGTGAAAAATACCCAGTTCAGTTTACTAAAACTACACTCCGTCACCTCCCATACAAAAGCAACATTTTAACCAACAAGCCAAACGGGGTGGGGGCTGTGCATTAACTGGTTAATTCACTAGTGCTCCACAAAGTCCAAAGTCATGCAAAAAGTACATGCGAACAAGTTGCTTATTAGCAACAACAACGTGTTGCAGACTAGCACATGTTAAAATGTTGCATGCAAAAATAAAAGCTGTAAACAAAAACAAAAATCAGCAGCTTTCATAAGTAAAGCACAGTACTCTTGATTATCCTAACAACGACCAAACAGTAAGTGTAGTTTACTAACACATGTTCTAAACTCTCACACAAGGTTACAGCCTCAGGACAGTGACCATCAGCACTGGAGGGCAGTTAAGCTTATTAGCAACACTTAAGGTGCACAAGAACACACAGAGTGAGTAATGAAATTTTGTTTACTGAATTATTTTGAAGATTTTTCAGTAGTTCCAAAAACTCACAAATAAGATACTTCAACTCAAGCTATTCTAGCAAAAAAACCCAGCCTAGTTCTTCCACTATAATCCCTGGAGTTCTGCATTCATTCATTTATTTAAATAGAGAAGAAGGCTTTAGAACGGTTTTTGGGAAGCAACGACAAACATTCAGCACCGCAAAGTACCTGATCTTAAGCGTGGTCTGATTCAGTGCTGCAGTATGAGGTGCCAGACGAAGTGTCATAATTGAGACCTAGCCTAAAACATAACTCACTATAGAAAATAGTTACATTTCAAGACTATTAGGGAAAAGAATCAACCACTTTGGTTGTACCCCACAGCAACAAAGGCAGCTCCCCACGGAACAAAGTAACAGCCCCTGCCTCATCACCTTACATACATTTTAAGGAATGAGTCCCAGGGAAATTCATCAGAACTAAGATGTGTGTGAATGTTGCTAAAGTATTTTTTACTAATTGCCATTTATGTAGCAGGATGTCTGTGACCAAGAGGCAGTCATTAAAATGTCACACTACTATCAGAAGGCAGCAAGTAGCGAACGCTCCCCCATCAAGCACGGCACTGCAGGAAACATCTCTATTAGCTGCTAGGGCAGACTAAATAAAGCTCTGAATATGGCAATTTAACAAATGCTTTTCAGCGCCATTTTTATTTATCTTGTATTTCTTGCTTCTAGTACCTGTGTTCTGGGAGCAGCTGAGTGAAATGAATTCCCTCCTGTTCGACCCAGTGAAGTTAAGAGATGATAATTCTAAGTTTATTTTAATATTAAACTGCTTCAAAGTTCGGTGCCTGATGCAGCTGAGGCAGAAGAATCTTGAGGGAGACGAAGGTGCTACTTGAAAAACTCTGTCCCCCTCCTTGGCACACATGGTGTCAATCACACACACCTCCTACTCATTTTCAGTTCATGGTGATTTCACTTCAAACATAGGGTTTTGATGCTAAATAAATGAGTAGCATTTGGTCCTCTGCTAGCTTTTTCTAGTAAAAATTCATACCTTTAGCTTTAGAAATAGTCTCAGCATTGCTGAACACTTAAATAATAGAAATTCTGGCTTAGTTGGCATAGTGGAAAGAATTTGCCTATACTTCTGAGTTTGGAAATCTTTATGCTTTATAATGCCATGTAATACCTGTTTCAACACTGTCTGTGCCTTCCGGCTGGCATAGCAACCTTTGTCCCAGGCATTCCAATACTTCAGAAAGATACCAAGAGAAAAGATTACGCAATCTATTAGTTTAACATCATTTACTTCTCTGTACTGATATGGAATGCTGTGCTAACTAAACTGTGCCACTCACAAGATACTACTTCCCATCCCTTTTCCTCTCATATATGACTAAGCTTTTCTCACCTTCCTTATCACACAGAATACAAATTAAAGACTCTCATTCTTTTAAAAATCTTTTTCCTTACACCAGCTTGGCTGACAATTCAACTCAGCTTTCCAACTAATTTCGTAAGACAGCATATGTTTCTTTGGGACCAAACCCGGCTCTCGCTGAGCTGGATGGTGTATCTTCTATTCACTTTGAGGGGGAGAAATATCAGATCTTTTTTAGTTCTTTCACACATGCACAGAGTACTTCAGGAATATGAAAAGATAATGTCATAACTGGCACTTACACTGATGGATTTATCAACTTACTGCTTCAATCATCAAGAAATACTGAAAGCATGAAACAGTCTTTCAGAAGACTCTCATATCTTTCTGTATGAAAATGCTTCATTCATAATCTTGCCTAGTTTTTTCTCCATTCCCTACATTCACAGATACTTTCAGTTCTTAAATGGGGATATTCACAGCCTATCTTCTTGCTTTACAGTAGTTCCGCATTTAAAAATTAGTATTACACATTCTATTCTCTGTACATACAGTTAAGTCTATAAATGTATATGCATTTGATAGGGTTCAACAAAGGTCATAGCAATTACTTTGCTCCTTCTCCAAGTAACTGGTCACCTGCAGAAGGTATTGTCCTGAAAACCATATGAAAATGGCCAACATTGCTTTTGAGTTTTATAACTAAAAAATTACACATATATAAACTTTAGCAGACTTGAGCATCTGCTGATCATAAAAACACTATGCAAAAGATTGAGACACAAAGATGAATAATAAAGTGGAAAAATGCATTGAAGGCAATGTTACTTATGTAAAGTAGAAGAGTACAACACTATTAAGCTATTCCCTTAACTGTGAAGTGAATTCAAGTCCAAAATATAAAACTAAAAAACAAGCACTAAGCACAGAATCTTTTCAGAAAATAAAGATGCTTTGGAGAACGTAGGAGGCTATTTCCCTTACTGCACTATGCTCATTATTCTGCTTAATAATATTATAAAATTATAGCTGCCTTCTTTTTTTTTTTTAACAGCCTTTATCCCACAGAACTTCCTTTTGACGATGGCATAATACCCCACGTTTGCTGCAATTTTCATCTTTCCCAGAAATTGCAAGCACAGTGTTGATAGCCAGGTTGCTTTTCCAGTGCATTTTCCCCAGACATTTCATCCTTTAAGGCCAATTGCCTCCAAAGCTCCACACCTGAGTAAGAGGAGCTCAAAGGCCCAAGACAGGAATAAAAAGCTTTGAGTCATATCCATTATATCCATACATATAATCAAGTTTCAGTTTTTATGTTGTCAAGTGTAAAATGACAATACTGTCTGTGAACATAATCTCTGCGTAAAGCCACATCAGCTCGTAGAGGTAACAGAATTAGGGCTCAAAAAGAAGGAAAGAGAGATGGTTAGAAATATGGTGGAAGAAATTTGAATTCTGTCAAAGAAAAGGATCTGTATGTTGAAAATGGATGCTTGCACAGAGTATCAGATTGCTCCTCCAGAGCTGCCTGAAGCTCTGACACAATAGCTCAAGCAACCTTTGAAGCCCACACTTCAGTGGCTCTGTTGCCAGAAAGGGAGAATCAGTCAGTCCTCTACCCAACAGTCACACATTTCCTCTCCAAAACTTAAGTAGAAGGTGTAGCAGTCTGTCTATCCTGACCTGTCTCTTTCTTTTACCTTAAATATTCACCATACTGAATCAATGCCAGCTTATATTTCCAGTATTTTGGTTTTACAGATGCATGAAGAGAAATAGCAAGGTCTTTTTCAGCTTTATGTCCGTGAACTGCATGGGAGAAACACTAATGGGCTGTTCACTCCGAGTATTTATGGAAGTACAACGCTACCTGTTCGCAGGGGTTTGGTTTCCATGTTTAACAAGTTGTAACTTTTTTTTTTTTTACTTAGAACTCTCAAGATTTCCCTCTGTGAAACACCTATTGACTCTATATCATCAGACTACCTGGACTGAAACATACTCATCCATGATGAAAACTACCTCCTTGTGTGCAAGCGGAACACTGGACACCACTTCCCAGCTCTTACCTGTGTTGAAGAGGAGTTATTCCCAATTTAATGGATCAGAACTCTGACTCTACAGTTTCTGCCCCAGCTAAAATAACCAGAACAACAGGGTAAAATACATAGAGTAAAATGGTTTCAAGCATTTCCATATTCAGGGTGTAAACAAACATACAAACCTTCTCTAATGGTTTAATTACATAATCTACTTTATATTTTTTAAATTCTGACAGAAGTTTGGTCAGCAAGGGTCATTACAAGGCAAAAAACTATTTTAGTGACAGTAGAATCTTCAGTGGCAAATGAAAAATGGCAATAATGCCTGCAACCTACTTCTTGTCAGTTGCAACAGAGCAAAGTGAGGGAAAGGAAAAACAAATTTACTCTCGGATGAAAGCATATACTTGCAGACAAATTTTTGACATTTCCACTGCACTTCCAGGTTCAGCTTAACTAGCATATTCAGACTTAACAAGTAACATAGAGCTACCTGAAGGATAACAGGGGCCTTTGGCAACTCCTCTCTCACCATGTAACCAAGTACCGAGAGCAGCTCTTTGACATATGAACACTCATATGCTTCATTAGGATGATTTTGCTTTTGAGTCATCACATTCTAAATTACCATCTCATTTTTTTTCTTTTTCTTTCACCCAGTGAACATAACTAAAGCAAATATCCACATTGTAAACTGAATTAAAATCTAGGCTGCAGAATTTATGCTTTCTAGAGCTGATGGGTAAGTCAAACACAATGCTGAGTTCATAATCTCCAGGTAAGTTTAAGATACAAACCAAATACAATTTACATATATAGAGAAACCACTCCAGTGCATTTATATTGAGTAATTAAATCACTGTAATTACCCACTTTGTTTCAGAAATATAACAAAAGAGAAGGAAAATCTTTAGACATAAAAGCCTTTTGCAGTTTACCCTGTTTGTTAAAAATGTCAGCTATTTGTTTTAAAGGTTTTTGTTGTTTTTTTTTAAAATCCAGATGCTGATAGATAATTATATTTTCTTCTTCTTGAGATCCCAGATCATCAATTAATGAATCTCTAGTGCAAAACTGAACAAGCAGCTCTCACTACAAATTATCTGTCTTTCAGGAGTATTTATTATGCCCAGAGTCAGATACTGGCACAGGAATGCACATGATACAGCAAATCTCAGTCAAACATGCATTAATGGGATTTTAATAGAGCCCAGGACTATGAGTAGTCTACTTATACCAAATAATTTCTATGACAACATACAGCCCTGAAAAATTATAGTTTTGATTCATTATTATATATATTTTAATTAATTGATTATTTCTAATGATAAGTTTCACCTTCCTCTAGCATTGCAAAAAAACCACTTCTGGCAGCAATCAGTATGACTTTCAATAAGTAAAAACTGCAACCATATTTAAAAAAGCTCAAATCAATGCAAGTGATAAGCAACTACAAAAACATAACAAAATCAGTAATGGATCAGTCCAGAAGTTCATCCAGCCAATATCCCATCTCTAACTGGCTGATCAAAGTCACTCTTGTCTTGAACATGTGGACCAAGAAGCCCACCTCACAGTCTAGTTTCAGAGAATCAGAATATTTTCAGTTGGTAGGAAGGATCATCGAGATCAATTCATACATGAATGGCCCCTACGGGGATCAAACCCACACCCTTGGCACTACTAGCATTGTGCTCTAACCTACTGAGCTAAAAGTTGCTAAACAACTGAGAAAAAAAACACATGTCAAAGAAGATGTACCCCTGAATGTTAAAGTTACCTTTATCACAGCCTACTTAGCTAAATCAGGGGTGTTCACCTGTATCAGCTTTGTTTACATTAAGACTAGAAACACTGACACCACACCTTTTCTGCAACCAGGCTGCAAAAACAATGCCAGCTGTCTCTTAAGCAACAAACACTTCTATGAACCCTAGCCGAAAGCTTTCTTGCTGAGCAACTGCTCAGATTTGTGCCATCATGGGGAGAACATGTGCCCTCAGAATTCCCAGAGAACCCTGGGAGAGACAGTTCTTTTACTTCCATATACTGCCAGTTCCACTAATCTGCCCTCAGCTAAGCCTGCAATGAGATTAAAATAATGACTCAGACATTTTAGCCTCCCTCTTCACAAACAAATTACTCTTCTCTGTTTTGTGATTTTCTCTTGCATCATTGTCAGCTGCCAGTATCACCTGATGCAGATTTCCTGAAGGGCTGTTTGCTCCTGACTTCGAATGCAATGGGGACTAAAGATTGCATCATATCAACAATACTACCTTAAAATGGCAAAGACTAAAAACATGAGAGTAGAAAGTTAAAAAAACAGATGTCTCCGCATCTGCTTAGCAAAGGGACATAAAACACCAGCTAGCAAAGCTCCATGAGTACATATATATTGTGCTGGAGAAAGCAGAACAGAATGTTCACTCCTCCACTCCTGACAAATCCATCCCCATCTCCTGATAAACCACTCTCCACAGGCATCAGAAATCCCAGGATTTTCAAAGGACACTATGAATCACCAGGAACAGACACAAACTCTGGGGGACTGCACCTTCCAGCACAAAAGCAGGTGACATGCTGCAAACATAATTTAATTTTGACTAACAACAACTTTATCTACTATGGCCTATGGAGTTTACTTATTCTGTCTTTGGCTAAGTATCTTCTTACTCACATCTACAGCTTGTACTGCCACCAGAGCTGTGCAAGTATTCCTACGGGAGCCTACAACAGGCATTAAGCCCTTTCTCTTACGTACATAAAAGGTTCCCACTTCTACCAGGAAAACAACTTCCCTCAACTTGTAAACCAACTTACAGTTTTGTAATACAACTCATGTTGGTTCCCACCTAACTATGCTCTGTATGTTCCCCCGGCTGCTCTCTTTCTCAAGAGGATTAGATCAAAGTTTAGCCCAGTGCTTTCTGTATTAATATACAGGCTCAAGAATAACTGCATGCACAAGTGCCTAATGCAGACCAACAATGTACACTCTACATAAAAACCAAAGCAAAGAGCACGCTCTAAGTGCATATTTTGACAATCAACTGATCAGGTGGGTGAGGGAATGGGTTTTATGAGGTGCAACACATAATCATTCACTAGTTAATAAGGTAATTCAAGAAGTCATTAAACTTCATCCTCTGCCATAAAAGCATAAAATTTTCTCACAGACCTGCTTTACAATATTGATAAAACGTGTCTTTGTTAGCACCTACAGATCAAGAACACAACCCTCTCCTGATCATTCAGGTTTTGTTTCACATTGTGGACTGGTCTCAGGGCACCTCACCTGGAGTGCCTGCAGATGCTGCTAAACTGGAACACATAGTCCAAGAAGACACCTGACACATGCCAGCTAGGATTGGCCCGCAGTCCAGACAATGAAACTAAGTAATCTCCAAAATGCAGTGTGATCATGAAGTCCTCAGCACCCGCTGCTCTCCCCCACAGATGGGCTTCTATTGTGCCACAGCACCTGCTACAGCAGACACAGCCACAAATACTTTTCCCTGCACTATTTGAGTGAGAGGGGGAAACAATCTTTCTTGAAGAAAGGAATAAAGCGGGTGCTATATTGTAACAGAAGCTTAGGTCTGCGACAAGAAGTCTTCTCATCTGGATCCTAATCAGGCTCCCTCACCATGAGGCTGGCATACCAAGGAAAGCTAAGAATAAGCACGTATGTAAAGCCATGTTGGGTCTCGGTGAGGTGGTCAATTCTCTCCATAGCAACCCTCACAGTGCTCTGCTCTGTTTTGGTAGCTGGAAAGATGCTGATAACACACCAGTGTCGTGGCTACTGCTGAGCAATGCTTCTACAGCATCTAGGCTGCCTCTCCAACACTGGCCTCTCACTAGCAGGCTATGGGTGGGCAGTATCCTGGAAGGGGACACAGCCAGGACAGCTGACCTCAACTGACCAAAGGGATATTCCATATCATCTGCTTGGCAATAAAAGCTAAGAAAATGGAGGAGGACAAGGCAGGGAACATTCACTATTATAATGTTTGTCTTCCAGAGCAATCACTACACATACTGAAACCCGGCTTCCCAGGAAGTGGTGGACACAGTCTGCTGATAGGAAACAGTGAATAAATATTTTGTTTTCCTTTGCTTCCATGTATGACCTTTGCTTTTGCTTTATTAAACTATCTTTATCTTGACCCATAGTTTTTTTCCATCTTATTTTCTCCCTTCTCACCCTGCTGAGTAGGGCAGTAATAGAGCAGCCTGGTGGACACCTGGTGTCCAGCCAAGGTCAATCCACCACAAACACACCTTAAGTAAAAGGATATATCCCCAAGCAAAGTTTAAATTCACCCCAGGATACAATTTCTTACTTTAGACAAAACTTGACTGCAGTACAGACTCTTTCAACTTATGTGCCACTGAGCAGAATTACAAGATGACCTTGGTTGATGAAGAAAGGACATAAGGCTTCATTTTCCTGCCTTGCATTTGAATATATTACTTAAAATTACTTTTTCTTTCTAATAAAGGTGTTTCCTATTAAAGTTGTGATTTAGTAAACACCTTTGTTCTCATTTATACATAGATTTTCACAATGCCATTGTTTTACATGTAAAATAAATTTAAGTCAGTCTACTTACCATAGCACAAGAACGGCTCTTGGGTTTATTTTAACTTGAGCAAATAGCAAGGACAAACCCAGGCAGTAAGTTAGCAGATAAACATTTCAGGTAAATATAGTCTTGGCTACAAAGAAAAACAGCTAGCCAAGGAAAGCAGCACAAAACCAGGCGGCTTTTGTATGAACAGAAATACAGCAACAGTCCACTGAACCTCCCTGCTTTCATTTCTAAATAGCAGTAATCCAATAAATCTATTTAAAACTGCTAAGGAACTGCTATCTGTCTTAATATCCTCCACCACCAAAACTGATAAGACTTCCATTTAAAATAAAAGCGGATAATATTAATACCATTTATTTTTACTTGTCTTTCTAAAAGCACCATATGGTCAAATACCTCACAGAGAAAGAAGCAGGAGCCAAAGGGTAAAAGGAATCACTCAGCACACAGCAAGACCACCTCATATATGAACTGACAGCCTAATGCTTGTGTCCAAATGTGCCTAGCCTCTATGCTACTGCAGAGTCTGAATTCAGGCATTTTAGGAGAGTCAAGGTTTTATTTTAACTGTACTTTTTTCTCCAACTTTCTCTTACCTGGCAGGATCATTTAAAAGAGGCTCAGCAATGTGAAAATTCTCCGATTCTCCTGAAGGACATCTAACTTGCTACTGCATTATGATACAAAACCAACTGTATCTTTGGTTTGCTATTCACATGGAAAGCAAACTGGCGATAAGGTTCAAGGTCATGGAAACTGACTGTAGCACACACACCAAACCAAAGTGCTCACCTGCTGGTTTCCCAGTCTTGGTCATCCTTATCTTTTTCTTCTTTGGCATCAGAATTGTGTGGGTGTTTCTGGACAATCCGCATCCCACCAGCTTTCACTGGAATGAAAATTAAACAGATACAACAAATCTCAGTCAAATCAGCATACATGAAGACTGTTTTAAGCACGACACTCTCCGCTTCCCTCCTGATATTTTGCAGAGTAGTTTAATATAATCAGTTTGAAAAAGGAGCCAGAAGTGTAAAAAAGTGGCAAGTCTGAGGAACAGCTACTTCAGGACATCTGCCATTCTCTTTTACATCATGCTATGTTTGCTTATCCTGAGAAGCTGCAGTTCATTTTATTATCTGCTTTCCATGTCATTTTAGAAGACTCTGCTCTGCTTTAGCTCTCCCTGTGCCCCCTACTAACTTGCAGCAGTCCAGAAAAGTAACTGAGGCAATGACTTGCACGAAACACCACAAACATGATTGTTAAACACTTCCGTAGAACAAGAAGGGCCAAAGAAACTTACTTGTCATTTCAAGTTAAAAACTACATCTATAATAATAGTATTTTTACAAATAGTGTAATAGAAAGCAAAGTTTAAGAGGACTGTTAATTTGCATTTAGAATGAAGCTGTTTGTTTTGTAAAACATATTAGCATTCATTTCACAACATTTCAAATGCTTGCATCATTTAGTTTTAGAAGTGATGCAAATGTGAAAGCATCCCTTTGAAACACAAAACAAGAAGTGAAAGCAAATCCACTTATGTTCATCACTTATCCACTCCAAAGTGCAATATAAAACAGGAACCAAGCCACTGCAGCTGCTAAGCAGAGCAACAGGTAGGATGCTTTTGATCTGCTTCCTGTTTTAATAGTGTACTTTTTTTTTTCCTTCAACCATTGCTATACATGCTTAGCGGACAGCACAGGACAACAGAATGCATCTCATCAGCTAACTGGATGGGTTACACTCCCATCAGCAACCACATCAGAAAACCACTGTAGCAGTCAGAAGTCGATAAAACCACCTACTGACACGTGGGTTTGTGTTTCACACTGCCTTGACACAGCAAGCCTGTGGTAAGACTCAGCAGAGATGCCACAGCTGGAGAGAGCAGGATGCCAGAGCAGCCCTTGGAAGAAGCTGGAGTGCTTGCCAGTGTGGCTGGGGAAAGCCACACTTCTGACAGCCCTCCTGCGTCCAGCCACAGAGGGCTTAGGGCACCTCAGTGCTCATCCCTGAAACCTAGACACAGGTCTAGTTCTCAATTCTTAACCAAGACGGCAATGGAAAGGACACTGCTGTGCATACATTCTAAAACCTGGGTGAAGAAAAGAGAAGAAGAGGAGAAGGAAGAGAAGACCTGCCCTAGGAGAAAGTGACAGCTCTTTGGCTCTGCTTTTTAAAAACAGATTTCAAGCTTTCTGTGATACTTGAAAGATAAAACTTCTGATTCAATAAAGGTCATTAACCAAAGACAGGCAATCAACAGACAAACCCAAAGAAATACCTTTTAAAACCTACCAACACTGTCCTCTTATCATGCATTTTAAAAAAAAAAAACAAAACACAAACCTAAATCACTAACCATTTTGTGTTCCCTCTCCTGCATAAAACTTGTATGTTAATTGGTGAGAAATGTTTCACGTAGGACAAGGAAGGTGAGAAAGTTTTAAAACTACATCTCTTTGTTGACTTAGATGAAGCAAAATTAAAATCCCAATTTTCTTGATTCCAGCTCCTTAGAAATTTGTTTGCAAAAGCGAACACTAAGAGTTCTGTCAAGTGCTTTCTTCTTTGAACATCTCAGTTAATCAAAGCGACTGGTACGTTTTATTTATATTAATTTATAAATCAATAATTTATTGGAATTAATTTCTAAATTTAACACCATCGCACAATCAGTTCTTATTACTTGTATACTTCAAATTACTTTTTGTGGAAGATGCTGTCTCCACAGCAACATCTACCAGGTTAAAACCAGCACCTCTGAACATTACACACACAGCTACATCCTTCACCATCTAACAGAAAACTAAAGACAACAGTACCTGAAGATTTAGTACTCATTTAGGTGGTCTAAAATCTCTTTCTCATATTTTCTCATATTGTATATCATCAGGCTACCAGCCACTTGTTTTCTCTTTATGTGTCACTGGAAAAGATACTCAGCTAGCACATTCAGATTTGCCTGTATGCAGAACTAACATGGATTATAAAGTAAATAACCAGACAACTGAAAGGTATAATAGTGACTGACTAATGCAGCAACTTAATATTTTTAATAATCTGATTTTTTGAACTAGTATCAGCAGAAATAGTACAGACTGCTTAAAGTACTTTGGTGCATAATTAATAATATCTAGTAATCCAAGGTCACTGTGCAGACCTGGAAACCAAAAGAAGAATCCAGCAAACAACTGCAGCAATCGTGTATTTCTGAGACCAAAATCTAAATAATTAGATAAGCATTCTGTACATATAGCAGATGTACATCTCTGCCATGACACAGCATGCTCATACCCAACCTAGTTTCAAGAGATTTATCTTAAGATAAATAACCTTGCAGAAAAATTCACCTTCCTTTTCAAAAGGTTCCAACTAAGTTACATTATGTTAGGGTGAGAAAGAGAGAAGAAATTATGATTACATCGACCAACCTAAAGAAAAACCCACGCCATTTAGGAGATTTTCTTAGGAGTTATGAGGATTCATCTGTTTCCTACTTGCCTAGCATTTATTACATAATTTGACAGATGCTAACCATGGTGATTTTGACACTTAAAAGTCATCCTTAAAAGAGCTCAGATTTCCTTACTGTAAGTCCTGCAGAGAAAGGATCCAAATAAATGATAAACCACATTCCAGAACGCTGTCAGAAATCAGTGCCCAGAAGTAGACGGTGTCAATGACAGTGTTGGGATTAGGAAGAAAGCAGCTCCTGTGCTAAAAAGCATGAGGAGAGCTTAGGAGGGACCTGTGCTAGGGCAAAAGGAGACCACGAACAGCTCCCCAGGGTGGTGACAGCCAAGGTACCACCAGCCTCTAAAGTGTGAAATAAAGAAGGGATTATCTGCCAGCATGCTTTGAGAAGAGCAACAAGTCTGTTTTCCTCACTGCTGGATATGAGACGAGTTTTGGATTTTAATTATCATCTGTCATGTTTTCCCTCCTCAAGAGGCAGACAGTACTACCTTGTCTGTCCTGTGAATGCCAACCTGTGTTCCTCTTAAGGGTATTACTACTCCTCCTGGAAATGTATTAAACAACTGTGTTAATCAATTACCACTCAAGATGATCTGGAGTGGGGAACCACTCTACTTTTTCTTTTTTTCCCTGCTGTTGTGCTTATTTCAGACTCCTCCCAGTTTCTGAGACTGAATTCTGCAATAAACCCCACTGAGCTGGAGCAAGCACCAAGGACCCTGAGAGGCACCACAGACCAGTGATGGCCCCAGCCCCAGCTCAGTCAGGGTGCAGACTTGAGGCAGTCCTCCCCTGGGGAAAACTCCCAGCTCAACCCAAATTGCCTGCTGTTCACAGCATGCAGGCAGGAACTTTTGAAAATCCAGACTACAACCAAGAGTTTTAGCAGCTTCCCATTTTCCTTGAGTACGGTATTCAATATTAACACAAAAATTTATTTCTTATGTACTGTGTAGTAACAGATTCCACTACAATAAGATGTATGAAAAGACAAACACAAAATATGCTGTTGCGGAAGATGAAGGGGGCACACATTTGTGTCCAACAAAGTAAGAACAGAGGTAAGAGTTATTTGTATACCTTCATTTCATAGAAATCTTGGCTTACAGCTGTACTTTTTAGTGTAGGAAGAACCAAGCAAGTACCGTCCTGAACCTACTGTAAAGCTTCATAAATAAACTATTAACACAACCATCTCACTTTAGCCATCCACAGTGTCTACTAGAAATGAACAGCTAAAAGCATAATTAAGCAGACCTCTTTAAAGGGACTGTACAAACCTACTCAGCAATGTATTACAGGGAGGTGCATTTGATCTCACTGACAGATGGATATTTAATAAAGATTAAGTTAGGGCCTTCTTATATTTCAGAAAGGAGTTCAAAGTCTCTTTGTGTACCCTGTTACCAGCCTGAGGTCTTGAGGTTTCTTTCCACTTCATTATGCTTTGTCTTTTCAAGTGCTTTTTACCGCCCCCCATGTGAAAGATCAGTGCAGAAAGGGAGCTAACAAACAGACTGCACACAGTAAGTTAGTGAGGGCCAACAGTGCACATGAAAAAAAAATTGGATTTGTCAGTTTTGCTTTTAATTTGATGACCCTAACCCTTCCTAACTTTTACATGTCAAATTCATAGTCAGTGGGGCAAGACACATCTGTAATTACAGGTAGAGCTCTTTATACAACTGTATGCTGCAAAACCTGAACTTTTTAAGCCATATATCAATAAAGACCCCTTATCCACATCTTTGCTTTGCTAGGAACTTGTTTTATTATTTATGAACACAATTCCATCTGTATTTATTTTTGTAAAAAAACCTTTTACTTTCATTTCATTAAAACTTGTTTACAGACTGACCTATTGCATTATTTCAATATTCAAGGATCTAAAGCAGCTTGAGATAGAGAACTAAAACCTAGTCATTTTCAGACACTAAACTGTTGCTAGTCCACATATTTACTGTGGATTTTCCAGGTGTTAAAAGAACACAGGGCCACTTTCCACTGCCAAACAGCTCAAAACCATCTTTGTCCTGAAGCAACCTGAAGATACCATACAGTGTTAGTTTTTTTCCTAGCCTTAAGGACAGACTTAGTGATCCCCTTCCTTCCAAAACTCGATTGGTGCATGCTCACACACACACAATAAAAGGGATGCCAATGACCTTAAAAGGCTGAGAAAGTTTTTCAGTTCATATGTGGTCACCTGTTTTACACAGGAAAAAATAAATACTCAGCAAAGGAAATCTGTACTGTACTCCAGTCATGCTTTTCCACTGTGCATCACTGGTTTCTCATGTAGCCTAGGGAGGCTCACTTCAGGTCTTTTAAAAAATTCCACCTGTTTCAAAAGCCAAGTTTAGAAGGAACATTCTTAAAGACGCAACAACATCAGAAAATATAGTTACAAAACACCTAAATGAAAGTATCTGCCATCTATCCTTTGTTCTCTTTCCATCGGTGGTGTAGCTGAGAGACAAAGCCAAACCAATATAAGGTCTTAATGATCCCTTCCCTCTGAAGCTCACGTGTACCTAAAGGCAAACCAGCTTGAGGAGCTATGGCAACAAAAGCTGTCAATATTGGGAAAGATGCTTTGGTCTGGTTCCCAGAAGCAGCTCTACAGGAGGTCAGGTAAAAGCTAATGCCACGACAAGGGAGATTGCAGAACTGGGATGACTCTGCTCAGCCATGAGACGGGCTTAACTGCACTGCTGTATTTGCCATGCAAAGCAAAGCCACTATTTCTCACTTTAAAGATCTGTTTAGAGGAATCTGAGGTCCTCATTATAAAAAGGGCAGAATTCAATTAGGGTTCAACAACAGTTTACAAATGTAGCTTTAAATCTCAACAACTGATCTGAATATAAAACTAACCACCCTGTGAATTCAGAATTTCAGCACTTTTTACTGAAGCACTTAAAAAAAAAAGCTTGCCAACTATCCCATGGAGAGACGTTAGAATATGCATGAAAAGTTGCTCCGGCAGGGACCAAAGTTGCCTTTTTTAAGAAAGCTGTGAGAGGCAAAACTAAGAATACCTGAAGGAGCAAGCCAAGCTGGACCCTGGCAGTAAGTGCACCCCACCTGGGTCCCGAGCGGAGCTGCCGTCCTTGCAGAGGCGGCAGGAGTGTCCCACTGCGGGGACACGGCTCCCACCCCGAGCACCTGCTGGCCCAGGAGCGCAGCGGCGGGGCGGGAGGCGATGGAGCAGCTCTGCAGGGCAGTTCACACACAGCTTGGCTTGTCTCCTACCCTGCCCGGCCCCCGGCAGTGACACCAAGGCAGAGGGGACCCACAGAGCGCTGCTGGTTCGCAGTGTGCCGGCCCACGCCCGGTCTGCGCTGCCCCGGGGCCCCTCGCAGGCTGCCCTGCGCCCCGGACCGCCCCGCTCCGCTTCCCATCACCGCCAGCCCCAGGCGCTGCTTCCCAGGCCTCCACCGCCTTCCAGGGCGGGATGAGGGCGAGGACAACGCTGCCTGCGGGGCCGGAGCCCGGAGATGCCAAAGCCGCACACACCCGGGGAGGGTTTGCCCACAGCCCGACAGCTCCTCCGGCAGGGCAGGGCAGGGCAGGGAGCGCCGCGGGGGAGCGGGGCTCCGGATCCCATCCCACCTGGATCCCGGCACACCTCCCGGCCCGGGGGAGCCAGGAGCCCCCGGGGCCCGCCCTGCCGGCGGTGGGAGCTGCCCGCGGCCCTGCTGGGCCCGGCCCGCAGACCGGGGGGCCCGGCCCGGCCCGGCCCGCCGCGGGAGGGGGCAGAGCGGAGAGACGGGAACGGCGGCCGTACCAGCAGGAGGGTGTCCGGCCCGCGTCTCTGCTTTCTCTTTGGGAGGCGAAGACATTTTTACTGTGCCGGCGGCAGCAGCAGCACCGCTCCCGACCCGCCCGCTCCGCCCGGCCCCGCGACCGCCCTGTCAACGTGGCCGCCGGGCCGCGCCCCCGGGGCGGTGCCGCGACCGCCCCCAGCCCCGCCCGGGCCCCGCCCGCTCCCTGCCCTGCCCCTGCTGCTCCCGGCCCTGCCCCTGCCGGTCCCTGCCCTGCCCCTGCTGCTCCCTGCCCTGCCCCTGCCGCTCCCTGCCCTGCCCCTGCCGGTCCCTGCCCTGCCCCTGCAGGTCCCTGCCCGGCCCCTGCCCGCTCCCTGTCCCGGGCGTGCCCGTGTGCCGGCCTGGGTGCTTTGCCCTCGGTGTGCCATCAGCGTGGCGCTCAGTGCCCTGCGTGTGGCTCCTCCGACAGCACCGCCAGCGTGGATAACTGGCTGCTCACACCGTGCGCTCTGCCCTGTTCTGCTGCCCCGCGGAGGAAAGGCGGCACAGAGCTTCGGCTGGGTGGAGCTCACTACATGCCCGGTGCCTGCTGCGGGCAGTGTTCTGGGGGTGTGCTGCGAGCAGCGTGGGGAGCTCGGGGGTGTCGTGGCTGTCGCTGAGCAGAGCTCTCAGCGCCCCGGCCTTTTCTGCTCTGCCGACCCAGCAGCGAGGACAAGGCGGGGGCACAGCCGGGACGGCCGGCCCAGGGGATACTCCATACCACATGGCATCAGTGGGGAAAGAAGAAGGAAGGGGGATGTTCAGGGTTAGGGCATTTGCCTTCCCAAATCACCGTCTCAGGCGATGGAGCCCTTCTTTCCTGGGAATGGCTGAACGCCGGCCTGTCTGGGGCAGTGCTGCATGAGCTCCGTGCCTTGCTTTGCTCGTGTGCTTTTGCTTTCCCAGTTGGACTGTCTTTATCTCGGCCCACGGGTTTTCTGTTTTCCGACCCCGCTCCCTCCCGCCAGCGCAGGGTGAGCGGGCAGCGGTGTGCAGCTGGAATTGCCGGCTGGGGCTGAACCCCGACAAGCGCCAGCCGTGCCCGAGCTTCAGTCCTCATTACCTTTGATTGGAAAGCACAGCCCTGATTCACATCGTTTTAAGGAAGTTTTTCAAACGCTTCAGTTATGTTTTCCAAGTCACGTGGAAAGGCATAGATCATGATATCTGAATTAATTTTATTAGCAGCAAAGTGTAAACCACGCAGGCCGTTCTGGTTTTCTTTTGTCATTTGACAGAAGAAAGCAAGTCTCCCAAAAGATGAGTGCATGATGTTTGGAAGTTGAACTCCACCCCTCCACCTCCACCGCCACCCTCCCTCCCCCAAGCGGTGTAGAAATATTTCACCACACATTTGTTATAGCGAAAGTAATGTAATAATATTTTAGTTATTTGCTATCACTCTCTATTACAGCTGTACTACCATTGCCAAAATATGTGTGATGAGTAAATACATGTTTTGGTGGGATTTTTTGCAGCAGTCCAAAATATAATCACATTGTAGTATCCGTAACAGCCTGAATGAACAAATGTTGTAAAAATATCGTAACTAGGTTGTTACATTTTGCTGCTGGGTCACCTTAATTTCTTACACATGCAGCACTTTAAAGTCTCAGGTTATATTTTCAGCTCTGTCACCTTCTGTGTAGCCTAACACAAATTACTCCAATTCCCTTTCTAGTCTCTGTCAAAATCTATCCAGAGTATAATTATTTTTCTGAGGTAGAATTACCTCCTAAATGGAGATTTTAATGCTTTTTTTTTTTGTCTGTCTTCTGAATTTGAATTAAAGTATTGCATTTTCAGTTTTTCTTGGTTTTCTCAGGTATGTTTGGTTTGAATTTTCCGTGAATTGAGTTTAAGTGCTGCTTACTGGAGGTGATAGCAATTTTTGCTGTTGCAGGTTTCATCTAAACCGTTACAGAAATGAAATTAAAGAAGATGTACTTTATGACATTAAAGAGCCCAGAGGTAAATCTTTTTTTCTCCAACAATCAGTAGTTAATTTCATATTTCAGTGCAAAGATTTGGTAAGTGAAGATGCACTGGAAGGAAGTATTACATCAAAGATGTGCTTTGGCTGCTCTTGCGAAAGCCAGCAACATTTCTTAATCTTACAAGGCTTCGCATGTTGCCATTGACACAAGTATTTGTATGAAGGCTTGCTGAATACAATACCCATCCTGAGTATGTCTCAGAGACACAGCGCTGAAACGGGGTGTTTCCTGCAAATGCAGCTGTGCATCAGGTTTGGAATCTCAAGGCAAACCATTCTGGTGCAGAAGGAGCAAGGACTGGAAGAGGGGAAGAAATATCAAAACAGGAAGAAGTGAGCAACAGGAGGACTTGGCCTAAGGAGACATGGAGATGAGGTCAGAAAGTTGAGTAGAGGGTGATGGAGAGGTGACATGAGAATTGCAAAGCAAGGTGAGTTCCACAGTAGGGGAAAAGAAATATTTTTTGTCAAACAATGAGAAGGAAGCCAGGACTGGTTGGGTGAGATGAGGATGAGGAGCCCAGGGGGAAGGGAGGCAGGACTAAAGGTAGGTCGGGCAGGAGCAAGTTCACAGAGGATCAGTCTTGTGGGTAGGAGAGAGAAGGATCTTCACTGCTTTCCACAGCCAGGAGGTTCTCAGTCTGACCTCTCTATACTTGTCAGTGCACATAATTACTTCTTTCCTCAAGCGGCAGGGGCCTGTGCAAATGCTATGTTTCTATGTTTACAGAAGAATTATGTAAATGTCAGTATGATACCATAGGATAAAGTTTCATATTCAGGTATTTGCTCCATTTCTGGTTTAAAAATGTTGCAAGAAAAGCAAAAAGGAGATGAAAATCACAAATTAAAGAAAAAATAAAATTCAATTTTGTAAAATCAAGCACCTAAATGCGGAGAGGTCATAAAGTTTGGTGAAACTGAAGTGAAACTGAACTGAGTGATGGTTTCTTTGGCAGATGTAAGGCAGCATGCATTTCCCCAGCTAGTGGTGGTGCCATAGTATTAGTAGCAACCACAGAATCGTTAAGGTTGGAAAAGACCCTTAAGATCATCAAGTCTGCCAGCCAGCCTAGCCCCACCCCTGAAGGTGTTCAAAGAAAGTGTGGATATGGCTCTTGAGGACATGGTTTAATGGTGACCGTAGCTCACCCTGGGCAATCTTTTACAACCCTCTCCATGAAGACATTTTTCCTAATATCCAATCAAACCCTCTCCTGGCACAAGCTCTTTCCTTTTGTCCTGTCACTTGTTACCTGGAAGAAGAGACTGGCACCCACCTTGTTACAGCCTCTTTTCACAGGCTGTAGGGAGCCATAAGGTCTCCCCTGAGCCTCTTTTTCTCTAGGCTGAACAATGTCCTTCTGGATTATGCCAACATACAAGAAATACAGAGGCATTCTTAATGACAGGCAGCAAAATGTCAGGATTTTTCAGTCACTTAGTCATTTCCAGCAGGCCCGTTGTTTGTAGCAGCATGCACAAATAGGAGCTACAGTGGAAAGCTTCAACGGAAAACAGGCAGAGATTTTACGAAAAGTTGGCTGTGGAGTCACTTCCTTTGCCAAGTCAGCCCCGCCTGATGCTGACACACTTTCCCCAGCCATTGTGGCAAAGACAAGTCCCTACTGGAAAAGGAGTGAATGACAGCATCACAGGGCTGGGGACTGAAATGTGGCAGCACACTGAGGGAAGAGTAAGTGAAATCAAGTTGCTTAGAATATTTCATGTTTTAACGTGTTTTGAAGACTGCTGGATGTTTTAGAATATGAGCATTTTTGTGTAGGATTCTACCACACAGCTCTTCAGTTCCTGGGTAAGAGCTTGTAATAGATATCTCAGGTATCTGTGACATTATCCTGCGTAACCAAGAAAGAGTACTCTTCCACTACTATTAATTTTAACTAAAATAGCAAGAAGAAACAAGCTACATCTTTTGTGGTGGTGGTGCAGGCAAAACCTTCCTGTGTTAAAAAAAACCAAAAAGCCCAACCAAAAATAGGAAAAAAGCCCTTTGCAGATCCTGAAGGCAAAGTTAAAAAAACCTCAAACAAACAAACAAAAAACCCAACCCAAAACCACAAACTTGAATAGATTAGTTAGGAAAGTATGTAAAAGCTTGCACATAAGAAGTATTTTTAGTGGCAGTTGGGCCTTCACAGCACTTTTGACAATAATACTAGATTCTGCTTTTTTTTGCCTTATAGCCCCAAGTATGTTCAGTAAGCAGTCTATTTTAAAAATAAACAGTCTGTTGAACTATGATTAGGACACCATTTATGTCTATTTTGAAAATACTCCCGAGTGCTTAGCAGATGGCTGCAGTTTTGGTGCTCTCACTTGGGGCCCGCAGCAAAGTTTTGTGTACTTTCTGAAAATACTGACACACAGAAAAGCAATTGCTGGGTTCATGTCAATGGGAGATTATAACAGTGCAACCCAGGGTCACTCAGTGCTTAAAAGGCAGCTAAATGTTTTGCTGCACGACTTCTGCTGTCCTTTCCAGCACACATATGCACATGCATGCTGTAAATCTTGGGACTTACGATAAACTGTTCTGTATTTAGCTATAGGGTAGGCAGAATTCTCTCGGTGAGTAAGAGTTTGCCAAATTTATAGACAAGCACCAAGTCAATGATAACTACTAGCTGATTTTGATAATGCATTAAAAATGCCTGAAAACAATGAGTTGTTTAAAAAGGTTAGCTGTTTTATTTCAACAACGTTTTAATATTTTTCTATTTTTAAATATTAAAAACCACAGATGAACTAAATTATTTTCTTTTTTTCCTTCTTTTTTTTTTTTTCCTGCCAGTTAATAAAAATATCAGTTCTCCAAGTAGTTCCAATCCTTTGTGACATCTTTGGGGTGGCATGATAATTTCTGAGAAACAATAAATCAAAGGTTTTACTTAGGACTTTAATCCTTCACTTTGACTTTTTGAGTTTACAGATTTTTATTTGTATGTGTTGCTACCACTACTTAAAAGAATGGGCTTAGTCACCAGATGGGAAAGTTCCATGCTTTTCTAGTTATGTGGAAATATGTAAAGCTTTTAGCAAAAACCAGATAATGTTGTTTCAGTTCTCTTCACTGCTATGCCAGATTGAGGAAAGGTGCTGGCCTTAAGACTATGGTTTGCTTGGAAATCTTCAGAGACTGTGTGGGCCACCATCCAAAAAGGTGATTTTGTTATAGTATGCAGACCTGAGAAAACAGTTTGTGTAAGAAAACAAGCAAACAAATCTGCAGCAAGAAGTAACATGTACTTTAATAACAATTTTCCACCCTTCCCTTACTGACTGTTGTTGCATTCACTCATTAAAGTCACTTGGGTTGCCACTGTTTTCTGGTTTCTCTGTATCTTGATGATCTGATTAATTACATGTTGTTACCCTAACTGCACTGTTACTCTGACAAGGAACACAAATTTATTTGCTCGCTTGATTTACTGATTCAGTTTTCCAGGAAAACCTATATAATTAATTTTTTCCTTTAGAATTAGAATAAGTTCCCATTGGGGCAAATATAAATCTGCTGAGTGTTAAAAGTTAGTGAATTGAACCACGGTGTAATTGTAAAATTCAGATGCTATTTTTTCTTAGTATTTTATTAGGTTTCCTTGGAAATATTTCTCAAAAAAAGTATGCTACAGGTCTATCTCATGAGAAGGGCAGAATGATGATGTTTTCAAAAAGAAACATTGCAACATTACATTGCCACTGTTACATTATATTGTCATAAAATTCAGACTTCTGAGCATTTATCAAATATTAAATCAGCATGAAAAGCAATTTCTCACTGTGATGGATTACTGCTGAGATATAAATCAAATTCAGGAGACTAGCAAATTAAGAAGTTGTTCTGTATGCCTTTTTCACAAAAGCATTCTGTTTTTCTGTTAATAGTTATCTTAGCTGCAATGACTACTTTATACATTTGCTCCTCCCCACTGTTTGCAATATAATTTTGGGTGTTAAGTTTTAGACATGTTGCATGCTAGAGTGACATAATTTGATTTAGGCTTCTTTTCTTTCAAGGACAGCCACAGGTTGTTATTTCCCATATAGCTGAAGTAAAGATTTATATTGATTCCATGTAAGAGTTCTGCCTTTAAGAAAAACTCAAATGGAAACCACCATCAGAATACAGCCTCACACTAAGCTAAAATTTATTGCTTTTCATTGAAGTCTTTATAAATGCCTTTACTGCTACATACTAAAAGAAAAAAATAAAGCAAAATAAAGGGAATAAACCTCTGTGAGTTTCCAGAGGCTTTGCCTTGCAAAATATTGCTGTTCATTCTTCCTCCAATGCAGTGCAATGAAGTTCTGCCTTAGAACACTACTCACAGTGATAGTACTACAGAAGTTTTATGACGTGGGAGATTAATAAAGCAATTAAGAGATTTAAAAAAAAAAAAAAGCAGGAAGGTGGGAGGAGGCAGAGGGAAGAAGACAGAGAGAGAAAGAGGAAAAAAGAAGGAAAGTAGGAAGGGAGATAGAGTGGGAGAGAGATACTTGCTGCAACAGGAAAACTAAAAGCTGTTTGTTGGAGGTTTTTCATCCAAAGAACCCAATATTCTGCATAAAGGCCAAAATTTTCATTATCCACTGCCTTATAATGGGTAAACGGAAGTACAGAGAGGTAAGAATAAGTTGCCAAAGCCAAATTAGTAGCAGAGATGAAAACAGAAGCCAGGCCCCTTGAGGCACAGCTCTCTCTGTTGTCTCATTAGTGTGGGACTTAACAAAGAAACAGTGTTTTTTACCATGATAGGTAATGGGCACATTACTGATACCCAGTCGGAGAGCTTCTTATGCTTCCAGCTCTGTACACAACAAGGCTTCCCTCCACATGAGCATAAGGGTGCAGACTCTCTTACATTTTTTGACTTACATCACAGCTTCAGGATCAGTGTGAATGGGGACTGTGATTGCTCCTGGGAACTATTGGTGTGCATATCAAATGAGGCTCAAGAGAATTAGGTATGCTTGGCAAGTGGGTCTTAGCCACTTCTCTCTTCCTCTGTTTCCCATCCCATTCTGTCTTTGAGATTGCAACTGATTTGGACCTGTAGAAGCTGTGCAAGTTCAATAAAGGAAAGAATTAATGTTGGTTTGAAAGCGAAAATAAAGAAAAGTCAAGCTAATTTAAATTCTTAGTGTTTCCAAACACATTGAATTTGGTGGGATTTTTTGCACATTTTATTTTTGAAAACAGTTGGCATCAGAATGTGGGGGTTTTGTGGTTAGGGTGGAAACTGAGAACCTGTCTGACTACAAGCTTTGCAGTAGGCACTCGTTACAGAACTGATTGTTGCTTAGTGTCCATATTTCATATGTCCGTATGTTCATATTTCAGGTCACATACCATGGTAAGTAACACCAAACTTCATTGATTTCAGTATCTTCAGGTTCTTTCTATTCTTTCCTAGAAATTTTTTTGTCTTCAGAGGGAGTTTTGCATGTACCCAAGCATGGATAGTTGGCCCTAACTTCTAAGAAGTAACCTTTTAAGACTGTAGGGTTGACTGCTGCAGGTGCTAAAGAGCTGCCATTAACACAAGCTCATCATAGGTCAGCACCTTTCTGTACTTGAAGGGGTGATGTCTTGGAGCTTAGGCACAAGCAGCCACTCCTAAGACACGAGTGAAGCTGGTACTCAGCTTCCCACAGCAGCAGTGCCTGACATAGGCTTTACCTGACCCCACTTTATCCTTCCAATGTAGTCAGACCTATTGTAAAAAACACTTTTTCTCCTGGAAGAGCCTTAGTTTCAGACCTAAGGTTTCTGTTAACTTTGCAGTAAATATATCAATTGCAAAGTTCGGATCTGTATGCTATGCATTATTTATTTATGTTCCTTACAGAGAATGTTAAGTAATAGAGAACAAGAAATTATATATTATGGTGTATATTTAGTCCAAATTTGTCTTTGTCTAGAGTAATGTAGTAATTTCTTAATCTTTGAACTGATCTGAACACATAGCTCAATTGCAAATCTACCCAATAATTTTCCTCTGGAAACACTACTTTATGTTACAGAGAGAACTAATTACTAAACAGCAAAATCCCTTTTCAGTTGAATTCTAGATGCCAGATTTCCAGCTATAATTCTTCATTCGTATTAGAAAGAGTCTTGGTGTGTCAACATTCTTATTGATGTTTTCTGCTGAATGCTTTGTTATAAACTGAACATAATTAAATGTAAGTAGACTGGTATTTCATCACAGCTCAAGGGTATAAGGCTAACACATTTTTTCTCCTGTTATCTCTCCAGTCCTCTTTCTTCTTACATGAAAAGAATGCAAAGTATCAGCATTCTTTAGGGTTGGGAAGCTTTATGACCTCTCCTTAGGAAACTGCAGCGTTTGAACAATGGTGGAAGGGCTGTTTTACCTTTCAGTTGTGCTCCAGAATTATGTCAGTTTTAATGAGTATATTTTCAAAGTACTTGCTGGCTGAGAGCTAAGGTTATAAGATGTTTTTAAAGTATGTATCTATATTTTATTTTTCCTTGCACAAGGATTCAGTTTATTTAGCAGTTTTCCTTTTTTCCCCACTTGTTCAGGCTACATAAATTAATTTTTTTTTAGATGCTAGTATTACAATTTTTATACTTTTCACGGAAGTCTCATTTTATGTTCACCAATTATTCTG
Organism: Anabacerthia variegaticeps; assembly: GCA_035583185.1. Taxonomy (NCBI): domain Eukaryota; kingdom Metazoa; phylum Chordata; class Aves; order Passeriformes; family Furnariidae; genus Anabacerthia; species Anabacerthia variegaticeps. The sequence goes on along the minus strand of JAWWEW010000078.1, from coordinate 77,586,890 downwards.
TGCCAAGCATTTGTCAAAATATCATTAGAAGGCTTTTCATGCTTGTACTGGGCCTGCCTGGGATGGGTGTAATTCTCATCATGGCAGCCCTTATGGTCCTGTATTTTGGATTTGTGACCAAAAAAGTGTTACTGTAGCAGTGTCTTGGCAGTGGCTGAGCAGTGCTTGCACAGCATCAAGGCTTTCTCTTTTTCCCACTCTGTACCCTGCAGTAAGTGGGAGAGAGGGAAGTGAACAGGTGTGAGGGTGCTTGGCTGTTGACCCAGGTCATCCCATGACAATGGTGACCGAGTACCAGCTTCACTCATGTCTTAGAAGTGGTGCTTGTGCCAAGGCTACAGGATCATCACCCTGTCAGGTACTGAAAGATGCTGATCTGTGATGAGCTTGTGTTAATGACAGCTCTTTAGCACCTCTAGCAGTCGACCCCAAAGTCCTAAATGGCTTCCAGTAAAATTTGTTCTCTAACATTTCCATGCATGGCTGACTGGTCTGTATTTCTCCAGATTTTCATTCTTATTGCTTTTGAAGAGGGATGTGACATTTGATTTCCCCGGTCTTCAGAAACCTATTTTTGATTGCCATGTCCTTTCAAAAGGGATAGAGATCTTGCAATGACAGCAGCCAGCAGTCCCAGCACTACTGAATGCACCCCATCCAGTCTCATATGTCCTGCTGGATTATCCCGAGCTCTGCTAGTTACCCTCTACCGTGAGTAATGCTTGAGTTTCACTGGCTGTTACAAGGTTCCTGGTATACCTGAGAGAAGAACATACTAATAAAAACTGAGGCAAAAAGAGTACAGAGTACCTCACCTTCTCCAAATCCTTTGTTACATGTGCTACTTTCTTCTCTCTCTTTCCAACTAAATCCTGAGGACAGTAAGCTACCAGAGGCTTTCCACTTCCCATTTCACTGCCTGCACTGCATTCTGATGAATTACCAGAGGCAGCACCAGCCACCAAGCAACATATTGACATTGCGTTCTTGAAGAAATACTGTCCCTGGATCTTGAATCGCAGCAAATTGAAATCATGATGTTGAGCTGGTAATAGCTGAAATACCAATTTGGTGTTACAATTTGCAAGCACGTTACAAGGCCATGGGGAAGAATGACTGATACTGCCAGGTCAACAAACTCATTGAGGGTCACCACCATCATTTATGGATACACTGAGAAGGTAAAAGGGGGGCCGAATGGATCATTCTGAATTCATCACATCCTCTTGTCAATATTTGTCCTAAAGGAGTAAAGGGACCCATAATCCTCTTTGCAGCCACCTCATTTTTTACTTTTTTAAAGACCATTTCTTTCCAACTCTACTGATTCTAAATTCTAGGCTGTTACAATATTCCTGGTTCCCCTTCAAGGACAACTCTGCTAGAAATATTGTCTATCAGGGTCATCCTGAAATAGCCTCAAGTTTGTGGAGATTAACTGGAGAAGTTCTGGTTCCCCAAACTACTTCATCCTTCTGCACAAGGATTAGTGCTCCTTCCTTGCCCTTTTCATCTGCTCCTAATCATTGTGCCTGCCCTTTTCCATGGCACAAACTTAATCATGGTTTCCAAACCTGTGTCTGACACAGCAGTATGAAAGTTTATAAGCCACCTAAAAGACAGCACTTTACACTGAAACTGAACTGCATTTTTGCTGTTGTCAACAGCCGTGAGTCACGCCTCATGTCACTATCCCCTGTCTGTCAGTTAATTTTTGTTTAAATTCAATCACAGGTTAAAAGTGCATCCTTCAAGAGACTGTATTGGGCATGCTTCTGCTTCTGTAATGCTTGTTGTTAGCTCTGGCCTCTCCTTTCTGTGCTCTCTTGCTATTTTTTCCCAGTGCAGCAATGAAAATTGTTTCATGTGGTCCTGTTCCAAGTGTCTTTCCAGAAGACTAGCCAGTCCTCCATGTGGCTACCAACTCTTAACTCTTGACGGAAATCCATCCACCAACAGATTGTTCAGAAAGAAATGCCCTGTTTCTTTGCTCTGCTTAGCCCCACATGTCAGTTAAATACCTGTTGTTTTGCCTACTTCTGTTCTTTGACCCTTGGAAACCATCCTGGAATAAAGTTCTGCTTCATCAAACTCACCCTCAGAAATGAAATATATATGATAACAGTATCGCTGCTTTTTAGTCTCATGGGCATTTATATCACATGATTTCCAGGTCTATAGGGGAAAAAAAAAATATATATTAAAGTACTAAACAAAATATCTCACACAGTCCATCTGTTGGAGTGGCTTTTGTGACTTGTCTCTCACAGTCCTTGTCTTACATTGGAATTTCTGCTGTCCCCTCATCTCTGAAGGGCTTCACCTGAGTATCTGCTCTGCAAATGCTGAGAATCCAGCAAAGGTAACCTGTGCCTGGGGGATTTGTCTGTTCCTGCAGTGGCCTTGGACTGCTGTGGCAATGTCTGAGAAGTGCTACGTGAGAGCCTGCCTGCTGCACTGATCCCAATTAGCTGTGTCATGGACCAAAAGCGAATCAAACCCCATGCTAAAAATAGAACTGTCAGCTGGGGATGCTCTTCAGACATTCCATGCCTGACTTATCCTGTGCCGTGTCCAGGGATCGTATCTGAGAGAGAGATGTAGCATAGTCCATTGTTACGTTTGTATAAAACATGGGTGTAGCCTTAGGGGAAATAAACCCTTCTGATAAAAGTGACTTAAAGAAGTATTTTCACGTTTGATCAGGTAGGAGGAGAAGTCCATCAGCTGGTGATAAACTAGTTAACAGTTTGCTAATACTCAAGCCAGTGACATGGCTAGGTCTGGTTTGCCAGAAAGAAAGCAGCATTTTAAAAGAGGCAAGGGAAATTAATAGTCAAAAAAAAGATCCAAAGTGACGGATCACCTTTCACCTGAAGAAGTGAAAGTTAAAAATTTTGTGGAAAAATGTGGGATGATGATGAGGGGTAAAAGGTAATGGTATGGGAATTATTGGGGAAGGTATGGTTGCTACTACTTGGATGGAACCCGGTCATAACACCCAACCTTCTCTGTATAGTGCAGTCTAAGGGGGACTAAATGGAGGCTGGAGCAAAGTGGTCAGGCTCTGTGGAAACCCTTGCAGAGGAGGGAACTTGATGGTATGTTCTACCTCAAAAAGAGAAAAGCAGCTGAAAACCAAGGTTGATAAATGAAGATGTCCTGCTGTTGAATCAGCAACCGTATCGAAATCACTCTTCTTGGACTGATACATGTCCCCATCCCAAGGTTATCTCCTGTAATAACCTGAGATACCCGCCCCAAGGTACAAGCACCCCTCACTGAGTAAGACATATGAATAAAGTCACCCAAACTCCACCTAAATGTAACAAAATAGTACAAAAGTAAGTTAAGAATGGGGAGAAGTGGGGGGAGACTCCAGTGTAACCCCTGGGATCAGTCAGTGAGTTGAACCTGTCTTCTTCAGTGGCCCATAGGGATGCTTATTGGGTAAGAAGTGTGTTCTCTGTGAGCTGAATGATTATCTCGAGCTAGCTTTTATTGGGGATTAGAGTTTGTTAGTATATTGCATTGAATTAGGATATTACTTTGAATTTATTTTGGCAGTCACATATGATCACCGGCAATTCTCAAACTTTAACCTGTCACAGTCTTGTTAATAAGGAGTGTAATTATGTAAAATGTTAATGTGAGTCCTTCAAGGCTGCTGGCAGTTGCCAGCAGTGGGTAAAGGTGTGGCCACCCAGGAGAGGGTCTCTCTGTCTGGAGTGTGACCCTGAACAAATCAGTGGACCTGCCCTCCAATCCAATGGGACTGTTCAGTGAAGGGTCCCCATAACAGGATGTTGACAGACTCGTTGGGCACAAGGGTCTCAGCTTTCCTGGAGCACTGACAGATTAATCAAACACTAGGAGTTTGAGTAAATCTCCCCTTTTCATGTGACAGAAAAGAATTTGATTTTGAACACATCCTTAAAATGTGTTTAAATGAACATTTTATGAAAGGTAACATTCTTTCCTGAGCCAAGATCCCCTTGCATAACCTCAGCCTGAGAATGTTTGCAGTTTTTTCAAGACTGAATCCTCAGTCTAGAGGATGTGAATTTCTAACAGCCTCAGCTGCCTCATAACAAATGAGAAGAAACATTAGAGCCAACATAAATAATGACTAAAGATCTGTATGCGTTTTCTGTTTCCTTTTGGCACTTTGACTTTAGAAAACTTTGCAACCACCTATTTCAAATCCTGTAGGCAAGCATAATTTTCTCCTTTACTTTAGCCTGGGTTGAATTAAGGATGAGTTCAAGGTAAATAGCTAAAGACTTAATCCCATAGGTGCAGCTAACCTTAGAACCAGTTTAGTGGAATATTCTTGCAATACCCAGCATCCTGATACATTTTTTTCCTTTTTGGAGCTTGTCAGAGAGGGGTTTAAGTGAAAGAAACATTGTCTGGTGACCTGAGCTAGTGAGGAAAGCAGCAGAATAGTGGAGAACGTTTAACCTAAGAATTCTGCCAGTTTGGGTGTCAAAGTATTTCCTAATACTGAATGAAAAGATTTTTTAAATGTCAAGTTTTGTAAAGTGAAAAACGTGCAGGACTGTGAGAAGGAGTGCCTCCCTGGTATAGCTAAAACTAACATTTCTTTTGAGTTTTAAAAATTGGGTCAATCAACTATTGTACACAGAGTGTTTGTCACCTAGAGGAATGAATAATTAATGTAGCCTCACTAATCTGATATCAAAGGGAAGGAAATGTAATAGCAAATATGCCTATGTGTAATAGGAAAAGAAAGAAAATAGCAACATCCTATCAGGTCCGCTTAAGTGGTTCACACACGTGAACCTGAGCTGAGGGCGCGAACTGAAATGCTTAGTGAAAATGGGGTAACTGAAAAACCAGAAAAATTTCTTTTGCTGAGTAGAGAAGTGAGATGAAGGAAGAGAAGGTTTCTGAGCCTGTTCAAAAGGAAGCAAGGCAGCTGAAGATTTTGGACCTAGAGAGGAAATCACTGCTGCTAAGCTTGGCTATTCTCTAAGGTAATGAAAGATTCAGGCTGTTTTTATTTCTGTGACTTCTCAGTCTATTCTGCCTCTGAATGTAACTTAGCCAAATCCATTTCATTTTCTATTCACTGTCAGAATATTTCTCTTTAATGGTTCTCTTTCTGTTAAAAGGTAAGAATGTGTTGGGGGTGGGGGATATATTCTGAAGATATCCTTAGAAGCTTGGTTAAATTTTGAAAGAAGATGCTGTAGTCCAAATGTTCAAAATTGTTTTAGAGCCTGTAAAATCTACAGAGACAGTGTGGAAAAAGAAGGGTAAAAAAGGAAACAGGAGCTGGTGAATAGGAAGTGTAACCACAAGAACATTTATTGAGATCGTTGAGGTCCCCAGAAGCTGCAGTGAAATTTATGCAACTTTCTGTTTTGTGAAACAGCTGAAAAATCATGCTTGCCATCAGAGATAGAAGTGTGGAAAGGATGGGGAACTCATATTATAAAGAGGAAAATATCCTATGGGACTATATATACTTTTTTCTTATCTTGCTTTAAAGCCTTTCATCAATGAGAAAGTTACACCAATCTGTTTAGGTATGCAGTTTTAAATAAACACGATAATCATTCCTATTTGAGGCTCAAACCAATTTCTTTTCTTTTTAATTCAGGACGATGAAAAAATTTCATATGCTATACCAAGTAAGAAGATCTACACAGGAACCTACATTCGTTAAAGTAGATTGGTTTAAAATTTGGTTTAAATTAAATCAGTGCATCTTTCTGTTGTGAGGAAGTCTTTCTGCATGTGCATTGTCTGCATCACAGGCAAACCTGATAGAAATATTTCACTGCTGAGGAGGTGCAAGTGAGGGTTCACCCTTTTTCAGAGAAGTACTTTGAAAAAGAAACTAGAAATAAGAAAATTTGTCTAACTTACAGAAAATAAAAAGAAAAAAAAATCAAAAACGAACACCTCAGACAAACAGGAAATTCCACATACAGCATGAAATCAGAGCCCAATATCAGGAATTAAATACAATAAAAGACAGAGGGGCCTATTCAACAAGCAGCATTAAGGAAAGCAAGATCATTCACACAGGCAGAGAAACATCACATTTATGTTGGTGAAGGAACCAGCTGACAAATTCAGAGAATTTAAAGCATGTCACGTTTAACACTGAAAGACAAAAGAAGAGTTAGCAATGTGTCTTTGATTTTAACAGATTGAAACCAAGTCAGAAAGGCTGCTGTGTTTGCATGTCATAGGCAAAGAAGAGCACACACGAAGTCATGTTCATTCCTGCTCTGTTCAGCACATAAAAGAACTGCAGTCTGGACTTCAAAGAAACCAATGTCACATTCTGCTACCGGGTGAGTGGACCACTGGAAATCTGTTGTGGAAGAAGGAAACGACCCCTTCCTTGATAGGGTGACATGGAGATTTTCTCTTCTCCAGTGGTTCATATATCTTTGTAAAAACATAGTAATCAGTGGAAGAAGGCAGACTGTACAGATCTAGGGAAAAATGCAAAATGCAGGATTTGAGAAGAAATAAATGGCAAATTTTGCAATATTTTTACTGAACATTTTCCTCCTTTTACAACCATCTGTAGGTTACAATGAGGTGACCATGAAAGAACTATGAAAAGATGAAGTATATGGGATTCTTTCAATAACACAGAATGGCAGTGAAGGGAAAAAAGCAATTCTGATAATAAATGTAAGCTAGGGAAAGAAAGAAGGCATAGCTGAGAAATAAGAGAATCCATGGACTAAAAATACCAAGTGGTAGTAGTAGGAGACCATTACATGGCTGACTGCAGACTAATTGCGTTTGTTCAGTCATTGTGAAAATGGATACAGATGGGATGCACAAGTTTGGAAATATCCTACTGTTAAAGAGAAAATAAAGCAAATGTTACGGGATAAGCCATTACCTAAGATGATGTTGGAGAGAACTCAGAAGATCATATGACTAAAATATTATTTTCTGCTTTAACAGCTCTTTTAATTAAATTTACTAATTTTTTTTCCCCATCACAAAGAAATGTAGGATGGTGAGTGGGTGGAAAAGAGGAAGAGGCAGATCTGAGCTACTGAGATAGGCTTTTTTAGTCTGCCACTGAATAAAGCTTCCTTGCTTGAAACTGAACTTAGTTTGGTCAAAGTGTTAGAATTGGTCACAGACATTCAGTGTCTCAATGAGTGTTTTGCATTTTCTTCACTGCTGGGGTACTGCAAGTTCTTACTGGGATGCCTTCGAAGGCACAGTCCACACTTTACAAGCTTTTTCAAAGTAGAAACAGCTGGGGAAACAGCTGATCTCAAAGTTAACAATTCCTCAGAGGTTTGAATATATTCCAGATGAAAAAGGAGAAAAATAAAAACCCAGACCAGTCTTTTCTATCTGATTTTCATACAGTGATAGTACAGCTAGTGGCAACTGGGACTCACAGCTGTTACTCCTGACTGTTCTGATTTTATTACATGGTTCCTGGAAAGTTACATCGAGTCCCAGCAAGTCTTGTATTGTTCAGAAGAAAAGCATGAAGGATAAAAAAAATCTGTCTCCAGCTGCATAAACAATATAGTGGAGCCCTACCTAGTTCTCAAAATAGTAGGAGATGGCTGATGTATGCCAGGGAGGAAATCTGCCTTGCCAGTTAGTGTCCATCATTTCCCACAGTTCAGACAGATTTACCACTCAGAGACACTGGTCTGCCTTTGGGCCAGATGGGTGGCACATGATTCTCTGCAGCTGAAGAAGGATGCGTCTTCTCCATTGGAGAGCCCATCAGATGTACGTGGCAGTGCGTTTCTCTGAGCAGGGTGACTGCTACATTTAGCGTGAGTCTATTAGAGAGATGCTTCACTTTCCATCTGTGCACCACAGGTAAATCAGCTTTACTGCATGCACTTTTCTCTTTTTTTGTCTCTTAAAACACTCTGACACCAAACTAGTACATGTGTTCTTTTTTTAAAAAATGCTTTGAGGATGCTGGATAAAATCAGGAAAAAAAATAAAAATGCAAAACACACTTTGTGGATAGATTTAAGTCGGAAGATTAAAATACTTCTCCATGGTGAGCAACACTGAGATATTTATGGTACTTCTTTAGGCTCTGTCAGTTACCCAAATAAAGAGGAAGTACAGGCCCTTGAGCTCTGGTAATTTAACACAAATTTTCATTCATTTTGGTTAAATTGCTACAAACTTACGCAAGCCACATTAGAACAGGAAGCAGCAGCATGAAAGACCTGTGAGAGAGGACTTTATGGCCTTTGAAGAAAATTCTGGAAAACCATAGAAAAGATTCAAATTATACCACAGAAACTCAGAAAATTGAATTGTCAGGGGGAAAAGAGTTTGTGAAGAAAGGAACAATAAGGAGGGGGAGAAAGAGCCAGTGATAATAGTTTCAATGTTATTTAGAAGAAAGAGGAGGTCAGGCAGAGCACTGTACACCAAAGAATCATGTCTGAAGCTTTACAAATCAGAAGGAAAAGCTCACACTCTTGCTAGCGATAATCCACATTTCTCACATTTAGCTGACAGCAACAGGAAAGACTGAAAAAGCATTCCTGGAGGTACATAACTGAGAAACTTTAGAAAGCATTACTATTCACTCTGAGAAGGACATATATTAAATATTTAAATCAATTTAAATGCAACTGTTCTGTTCTAAGTCAAAGAAAATCCACAAGTGTATCATAGATGTGCGAGGGTCTTGCTAAAGAACCCAAAAAGCAATTACCTGAGATGTAATACCTAAGCATCTGTCAGCCATGTCTGAAAACCAGGTGCTTAAACTAGTATGACAAAGCCATTTTCTAACCATGTGCATTATAGCTGCAAAGGAGAGGCTCTAATTAGTATTCACTGATGTGTGTCTTGTGGACTCCCAACCTCGAAGGCCTTCATGTGGTCCTCCATCTGAGTCTAACAAAAGGCTAAGAAGAGATGCCTAAGGTAGGCTACGTTTCTAAAAGTACCTCCAAAAGCATGGATGGTCTCACCAAACGAGCCAAGCTTCATGATGGGTTGGCTGAAAGGTTGAGGCTGCTTGACAGAGCAGAGTACAAGAAAAATATCTTACAGAAGTGTTGCACAGGCAATCACCATTAACACTATAATCTTACCTAGAGTTTTATCATTTATCTAAGGTCTTTACCGTCATGATTTGTATGTTTACAGGAATTTCTTGTTTCACTTTACTGTATTTAGCTGACTATATTTTTTATCTTGTCTTTTTTTACCCTGAAACAATGTGATGGTGTATTTGTCATCTGTGTCCGACTTAAAAAATGGCTCTTTCCTTGTGTCTGGATTAATTACTGCCTTTTTCTGTGCCCCATCACTGCACAGCTGGCTGGGCTGAGACTGCTGGTTTTCCTCAGAGGGTGTTGAAGCTCAGTTGCTGGTGACCAGGGCTGGATGACGGTGCCCCTGGGTTTGTTATCTGTCTTAAAGCCCTTCTGGAAATTATTTGCAGTGACTGCCTGTCTCAAGTAGGAGGCCTGGCTCTGCTCTCCCGTTGTGTCCACTAGTGCGATCTGGTTGTCCTTAATGCCCCACTGTTGATCCGGAATGGCCAGAGCTGCAATGATGGTCAGTATTTATTTGTAGGTTCTGTGAATTCCTTTCACCACATGCTGCGTATGTGTTCTGATCAAACTAAAATGTCATTCAAGGCTCTGAATGTCTCTATGACTGAACCACCCCCTTGGGGACCATGTAATCTTTTCATGAGTTACGTTTATTGGTTGGGGGGGGGTCATTGGGAAGAAGATCCAGCGCAGGAGGATTGCACTGTGTGACAGAAATAATGTCCAGGCAGAAGCTGCTGAGGCTTGACATGATAGCAGCTTTAACTTTTAGCCCTGGAGGTGGAGTACAAGCCTGATAGTATATTCTTTGCTGAATCCAAAAGTTTATTTGGAGATGGAGCTACGTTGATGGTGGCTTCTGGTAGTCATAATAAGTGGTAACTTGTGGTCAGGCTGAGATGCCTCCCTGCTGTACATAGTTTCAACAGCTTGTGATATTTACTAAAAACTCAGCCTTCACAATAAAAATTAATTTGTATCTTTTCTCATTATACCTTTGACATTTGATTTATTTAGAATTTCTGTACTTCAATATTTCATTGTTGTGCTTAATTGCCCTTCAGTAACTAATATTTACAGATCCTGATCTTCAGAGAAAGCACTGACCAGCTGCATTTTTTATCACAGTACCACAGTGTCTTAGTTTTTAATTAAGTATCCAATTAATTTAAATGGTGAAAATGTAAATGGACCTTTTGCTCTATTATCTGGCAAAGTAGTCATTTAACAAGTACATTTTATTTCAGAAAATTCTTTTTAATAATTGCCATGCCTGATTTCAAGATGTAGTAAATACTCTGTCCTAAGTCTTCATATCCTGACAGACATTTTTCTTGCTTTTGTGACATTTCCTACTATATATATATATATATATATATATGATATTTGGGTCATATGTCTGGTAAATTGAGCAGAAGCTTCAAGTGGCATGACTTAGTTTCTCATGGGACCAGTCCTTATATGATACAAGTAATATGTCTTTCACTGGTTAAAACAATAATTTCAGTGGTGACAGCTTTTAGGAGGGGGTCCTGAAACCATTATTCCTATTGTAAAGTACCATCTTTTACTAAGACAGGCATAGTTTGTATAAGTAAGATATAGTTAGTGAGACATAGTTTGTGGAAAATTAATGACTGAGAAATAGAACTGAATAGAAGTTGAATATTAGTTTGATACACGCTGCATGTGTAAATTCCAGCAGGTTAGAACAGAGAGCAGCTGGGTGGATGGCATATGTGCCTATGAGTCTGATTTAGTTCTCTGCACCTTGATGCCAATGGTGACCTTAAGCAAGTCAGTTAAAAATATTTATTTGAAGAGAATCAGTTATGTGCCATATTGTCTGATGTCATAACTCTGAAGTTTAAGGTATACAGTTACCTGAGTAGGAGCTCTCACTAGGAAACAGAAATCAAAGCTCCCATTTCCTCTGAAGAAATATGTGGAAGATTCAAATCCACATCAGTGGTTTTCCAGGAGAATATTCTCAACAATGAACAGTTCCTTATCTTAATGGAAGAGAGTAAGAGAGGCTGTTCCTCCTGGAACATTCCTCTTCACTACACTGGCTGGAGCACACTTAACCTAAGGATCCATGTTATATTTAGAGAGAGTTGTTTAGCTGCAGATATCTCTTCCAATACACTAAACAGGGGATAAAGAATATTCTGTGGCCCATGAACTCTGTAGACCTGGTCTGGCTGGCTTGACCTGCGTGCATCCATGAGGTAGCAACTAGACTCAAGTCTCCTCCACGGGTTGATTCTGTGGCTCCAGTATGTAAATTTTATGTTTCTGCCTAGCTCTTAGTTCACAGTGTCTGGAGCAATGAGAGCGCTGTAAGGCAGCTGAAATAGGAGCTATGTGTTGCATGCATTATGGTGTGGCATGACAGCATGTAAAAATGTTTGTGATTGCACAGTCACCTGCAAGTACACTGAAGGACAGTGCAGGTCAGACAAATGGGGCACAGTCTTGTCCATGCTACCTCGTGTTCTTGGTCTTCGGTTCAGCTGTCTCAGAGGATGTGGGTAGGCATGGGCAAACCTGTGCTAGGGACCATGCTAGCAATGTGGCAGAGAGTAAGGCAGCCCCAGAGTGCTTGAACATGCCTCTAAATCTTGTTTTAGTAAGGTGCAGAAGCACAGTCAGAAAAGGATCAGTGCATGTACAAGAGCAAAACTTCAAGCATCTAAGTAGCTTGACTGCTGGAAGCAAAAATGCTCTTTGGAACAGAAAGGAGCTTTTAAGAATCAACTGCTTAAATTGATTTCTGGCCTTTGTGTGCCTCAGTTTATCAGCACTGGGGGTAATCGCATGCCCCTCTACTCTGTTCTGAGAATGAATAACATAATGATTTTACAAGATTCAAATAAAAGAATAATGAGGGCCAAACAAGGACTTTGAGTAGTTTGGCCATTAGAACAGAAATGTAGTTTGACTGCAGTAATATCCTTCAGTGTTGTAGACTCTCTCAGCTCTGTCAACCACAATTAACTGCACTATTGTAAATTGACCATAGTATTGTGTTGAAATTTTCCAATTCCAGATACCTCTGTAGCCATTTGGATTATCACTGAAGCAGTAGTATGTGCCTAAGCCTGGTTCCTCTTGTATGACTGGTGATGAGAATACAAAAATTGATATATGTAATTATTCTTGTCCTCCCTCCTTTCATCTGAATCTCCCACATTACTCAACAAAGTCCTCAAAGTATAGCATGTTAGCCTCCAAGGTGCACTGAGATCCCAGGTGGGTTAGGCTCTCTCTGTTTTATGCTATACTCTGCATCACAGCACCATGAAGTGGAACCCCCTTCAGTCTCCAGAAACTGGAAGTTCATTGCAAAGTAATATCTCCTTCCCAGGATAGGCTTAGTTCATCTTATTGTCTGCTGGATAGCAATCTGCCTGATGCCAGCATCTGAGTTCTGTCAGGTGCTGTCAGAAATCCCGCTTTGTTGTTTTTCCCTTTGTAGACTGAAGAAAATGTACATGTCCTCTAGCACGTTGCTTTTGGAGTGTCTTTAAATCTTCTGAGTTTTATGGAGCTCCTCTCCTTCAGGCTTTGGTGCAGTTCATGTTATCTATTAATGCTTCCAACCACCTTTGAAGGACACACCATAGCAGAACTTGGTCTTTTGCCTAAGCACATAGCATGGAAACACTTCTCCTATGAAGACAGGTTGAGAGAGCTGGTTCTGTTCAGCCTGGAGAAGAGAAGGTTCCATGGAGACCTTATTGTGGCCTTTCAGTATCTAAAGGGGGCCTGTAAGGACAAACTTTTTATTAAGGCCTGTTCCAACAGGATTGTCTGATTTTGTGATTCTGTTTTATGTTTCCAAGGTGTAACAGAGACACTACAAGAGATGATGAAGACTGTGGGGTGCTTAAATACTTCAGTACTAGTATGAAAAATTACCTATAAAAGCTAGTTTTGAAAATACAGTTTTCTCTGTAGAATATTGAAGACAGAGGAGGCTTGTGATGTCTTCCTTCATGCCTGAATACATTGCTCTCTAAACCCTGTGCACTTTCAGGTCTTTTAACTACAGTCATTTGCTATTTGGTCAATAACAAAGATACAGTTCAGGCTGTCCAGGCACATTTAAGAGCTGCATCAGGAACTTAAAATGACATAGAGTCAGTGTTGTACTCAGAGCTTTCTGTCTTTGTTTTTGTCTTGTTTTAGCAATCATTTTGTAGGCTGCACCACCTAGATTCAATTCTGGTACAAATGGAATTTATTTATTCCTTTATTTATTGTAAGACAAAATTGACTTTGGTATGTGTTCTAAATAGCACAATAGAAATATTCCACAATTGGAAAAGCCTACTGTTAAGTTACATTGTTCCATTGTTTTCCTGTCATGGCATATTTAATCAAGCAGGGCACATTTCTGTAATGCCATGGCAGATTCTCAGCGGAATGGAGTTTTTATCTATCATGTTAATGAATGGTTTAATAATACAGTAAGAAAGACTACTCACATAAAATGCTTTAATGATGGATGTCAGAACAGTTTCTAGAATGGATTTGTTTTAACAAAGGCAAATGTGCTTCCTCAGGCATCTGTGGGATTACTACTAATAAAGGGAGGGAACATCATTAAATTGGTAACATCATGTGCCTACGCTTTTGTCATCCTTACTCTTTCTTTTATTACATTTTACTAGATGTTTTTGAAACATAAGTTGTAAAATATTTTTTGGTCACATTTATTAGTAGAGTTGAAGAACCTGTGTTTATTGCAGTGTTTCCCACAGCACGTTCCCTTTGTAGCATGTATTTAAATATATCTAAGCCACACACACACACAGAAGTTAGAAGACTGCCGCTGTGTCTGGGATGTTCCCTGGGAATAATCAATAGCAAATGATGATGCTATTAAAAATGCAATCACTGTTCTGTATTTGAGAGAGTGTTATAAGCTTTTTTTCCTCCTTTGTTTGACTAGCAATTCATGGCTGCATTTTGAACCCAAGCTGGAATAAAATCTCTACCAGGCAATTTAGATTATTACCCTAAAGTACTAAGCAGCAAACCTTTATTCGTAGTGTTTCTGTGAAGATATAAGAAAGGTTACGCTATTTTTTTTTCTGATACCAGGAACAGAAACAAGACAGCTGTGGAAAGAAGTCCTGAGTAAAAGCAGAAAAAGAAGAAAAGATTTAAGGACAGAACAGATTTCTTTACAACAGTGAAACTCCTTAGATTATAAAGTAGCCACTCCTGAATAGTTGAATGTTTTCCCCTGTAATGTTATACTGGTTTCTAAAATAATTTACAAAACAGTTTTAATTAGCAGTCTACCTGCAAAATATCTTTTGCTTTCTGAAGTTGGAAAAAAAAAGTTGTGAGCTGCATGTATCTTGTATAAAAATGTATCTATGTTTTGCATGTCCTGTGTTTATCCTAGATACTGTGCTGTGGAGACAATCTTTCCTTCATGAATGAAACTCTTATTTAGGAGCATAGTAAACCTAGATTAAACCGTTTACTCAGTCTCTCAATTTTTTTTGCTGCATAGAAACCATAAATTTTCAAGCTTACATTAAATACATTTCAATTCAAGTTGGAAACTCTGTCAGTGGCCAGCACTTGGTGCATCAGAGGAGGGCAGCAGACAAACAAACCAAAATCTGATTGTGTACTACTGAACATTTACGGGGAGAAATTTCATCTTCACTCTAGATTATTAGACCTGAAGGAAGTTAAATGAATGCTCCTGTTTCTAACATATATGTCCTTTTTTTGTCCAAAAGGAATTTCTGGAAACCTACTGCATGTAAAACAATTATCTAATGTAATATATACATATATGTAGACATGCATGCATATCAATTAAATATATGTTTGCATAGATATATATACATATGTATATGGAGATATATCAAGTAAAACACAAGAAGAATACTATATAATTTTAGTCAGGCCTAAGATACTTATTCTAAGAAATCTTCCAAATTGGTAATTTCATTGATGAAAATAACATTTAAAGGTCAGTTGCAAATTGTTTTTAAAGTATTCTTTTTCTCTGTTTTCTGCCTTGACAGCTGTAGTCTAAAGCTTTGACAAGTTTCCAGGGGAACTAATGGTTACAAATGTGACTGATAATTGAATAATACAATTTTATTTTTTAATGGTTCTACTAAATCTAATTGGCACAATGCACTTGCCTGAAATCTTTGTCTTTAAAAAGTGACTCTTCTTTCTATAATTCTGTAAAAAAATGTATAATCAGTGCTCATGATGGCACAGGTTATGATTTATCCTTTTTTTCCTACCACTCTAGAAAAATGGAAAAAGATGTTTACAAACAGACCCACATAACTGCTTGGATAGAATTTAGATATTTAGATTTAGACATTTCTGTCCTTGAAAACCTGTGCTATGCTCATGCCTAACTGTCTCTAAGTCACCTTTTTTACCTATTCATGCATAATCTCCATCAGCAGCCATTAGACAAGTACTTGGCCACCTATTTTGCCAGAGGGGCCCTGTCAACACGTGCATTA
This sequence comes from Anabacerthia variegaticeps, assembly GCA_035583185.1. NCBI lineage: Eukaryota > Metazoa > Chordata > Aves > Passeriformes > Furnariidae > Anabacerthia > Anabacerthia variegaticeps. Next base: position 77,571,301 of record JAWWEW010000078.1, on the reverse strand, counting down.
AATGGCTGGTTATCTGCTCGGAGGGCAGCGGGAACTGCCATTCTCCTCCACTTCCACTCGGCTCTGCATTAGCGCGCTGGCTCAGGCAATCTGAATGCTTTCCAGAAGCTGGTTTTAAGAGTGCAGCTTTGGTGAGACATGCGTTAGATGATTTGCAGCTTTTCTGTATTTAAAGCTTTTCAAAACTGTCCTGTAATGGATGGAATAAATTGAGCATTTCATCTTGGAAAATGTAAAATATCTTTACAGATTTTATTATTTCCTCTGTTTGGTATTTCATGTGTCCAGAAACCCTGAGGCTTCTGTCATCCAAACAGGTTCCCTGAGTGCAGGAATTATTCCCGCTTTACTATGCTAATCTACAAATGCTGTTTTTCTTGGGAAGGTCATCTTCCATGACATCTCAAGTCTTGAGCTCCCAGCTAAAAATAGCAAGAGAGTCTGGACTTGCCAGTCATTTTTGCAAGGCAGCTTCTTAATAATAGAACAGCTGCAGGAGGCACAAATACCTGAAGAACAAACCCTCCTGCATCCTCTATGGAAAGATGGGAAGGGAAGACAAGGGCTCTGTTAGACGTTAGGAAGCAGCAAGGTCCTAAAAGAAGGCCATATGGGATAGCTGTGGTACAAACCAAAAACTCCCCAGAGATACAAGAAAGGTCAGCTGGTGGCAAACAGAGAAGGGTAGTGGTTTCTACTTGCCACTTTGGGAGGCATCAGGCAGAGTGAGCTGGTGGCAAGTTCATTACAAGCACGTGGAGGCAATTTTTCATACATCCTATAGCTCACCTTTTAAATGCCTTTTCCTCAGACAATGTGATTGCTGGAATTTTCTGTAAGCTAAGGGTCAGCTGGACAATTCTGGGGGTAAGAAAATTAACTGAAATTATCAAGTACTAAGTCACCAAATCTGACTCAGGTAGTCACTGAGTCACAAGATGTGGAATGCTGGGAGAGAATTTTGGGAAACAGAGCAGATTGTTGCAATCAGTATCTTGATAAAGGCATATATATAGAATCAAGAATTTATTTTTAGCCCATCTAATGTTTCAACAGTCTGCTGGCAAAAGTGATATAGTTAATCTTCATTAATAATGCTGCTAAACTTCTTATGGAAGAAAACTTATGGATGCCTATCCCTTTTCTCTGGTGTTGTGCTCACCCTTCTGATGTCCCTCTAGGCATCAAAATTAAGACCGGAGTCTTCCACAAGATGAATGATCAAAATGATAATCAGAACAAGTTGTCAGCATCCTCAGGTCTCAGCTGGATGCAGAGATAGGGATGTCCCTCTTTCAGTCTTGGAGTCTGCTCTGGGTTATTTTCCTAAGTGGTCCTATCACAGCCTCCCTCTTTCTTTCTGCTTTCCAGGCAAATTTTGGGAGCCCTCCCCCAACCCTGTTGTCCCAGAGGGTACTATTTGTCTCACAGTGACTAGGCAGGGGTTCCAGCCCCCTGTCCTGGGTGCTCTCAGAGTGAAACCAGAGCAGGGGAGGGCAGAGGTATGTGGCCGCTAGGTAATTGCTGCCTCAGTTAAAAACAGCTCCTGCCAAGACAAGACCAGACGTGTCCTGAGACCCCACGCTTCCAGCTCTAAACCAGGCCTCTGGCCTTGTGCTAGTGATGGCAAACCCAAAATTTAGGAGGTTGCAATATGCTTGTCCTGTTTTCTCCTCTACTCTAAGTTTTGATCATTTTTTTCTAGTTTTGGTCATTGTCACAAATAAGATTTGGATTGTTGGACTTCTGGACCAACTGCGTACAGCTGCTTTTACTTGCCAATGCAAGATTTCCTCTCCTACTTAGGGCTGGATATCTGAGGGAAGCAGTCATGAAGGGACAATCAGATCTCCAAAATTCACACTGGATCTTTTTGTTTCTCCATACTTAGTCTACAGATCACTTCCAATCACTCCTGAGTCTCTTCTAGTCTCTCACCAAAAAGGTAATTTTTCTGTGGAATAATTATTTGCTTTCCTCAGAATGACAACAAAATAAGTTTTCACATCATCTTTGGATGGAAAAATTCAAGCCTGTCTGCACTTCTGATCTTAAGGCCCCTTAATCCAAAGGGAAGTGGTCAGTGACCTGTTACACCACTTAGAAATACACAAATCAATGGGGCCAGAAAGCATCTACCCAAGGGCACTGAGGGAGCTGGTGAAAGGGCTGGTGAAAGTGATGAAAGACACTTCATCATTTACCATCACTTACCAGTCCTGGCTAACTGGGGAGGCCCCAAAGGACTGGAGGCAGGCAAATGTGGCACCCATCTACAAGAAGTGTCAGGAGGAGGATCTGGCGAACTAAAGGCCTATCAGCCTGACCTTGGTGCTGAGGAAGGTCACAGAGCAGATCGTCTGGAGTGCCATCACAAAGCATGTACAGGAAAACCAGGGGATCTGGCCAAGCCAGCACGGATTTATGACACACAGGTCCTGCTTGACCAGCCTGATCTCCACATTTTCTTGGGTGCTCTTCCTCTTTTTCTTTCTCTCTTTTCCCATATAAATTCTCTTGGGTAATATGCTTTGCAATATTACAACCAAAATGGCTAAACACTTGGTTTCCTTTGCAATACTTTTATGTTTTTATATTACCATGTTACTATAGATAACAACCAAAATTGCTACATATCTGTTTTCCTTTGCAATCAAATTGTTCTAATATATATGTATCTATACATACTTATATATGTAAACACTGATCATCTAGTATCAATTTAATTCACTACAAGGGATAGATTAATAAAACAAAAATTACTCCTGCCTGGCAGGGCAGGTCCTAACAGTAGTACAGAGGGACATATATAAAAAAAAACACTATAACCTGTCACACAACTTCACGAATAAAATTTCCAGAACACACAATCTTAGTTGTGCAAGAATTGACAAAATTAGAGAAGATGGGGAAAGTACATCAGCCTTGTCCAATGTGCAGGGTAAGTCACAGGATCATGGTGAAAGATGCTTCTGCCAGACCTCGTTCAGCATTCCCAGTGCTCCAACTTTGCTCCAATTTTAACATCTTTTGTCATTTTGTCTTTACTCAATCAGCACAGTATGTCAAGTCCTCTAGGTGCAGAGAGGTCTATGACCACACGTACACTGCTGTTCCAGTAGGGCTCCCAGGCTTCTAAGCCATAAACAACATCACACTGCTTTGGTAGTATGCTTTAACCTCAGTAGGTTGCTCCATTTTTCTCCAGTCTTTGTTACCCTTCTTTACAATCAAATGTAAATTAAAAGCAAGAAAAACGAATGACTCAACTTCTTAGTTATTCCTGGACTCTTTGACTAGAGTTATGCTGTCAGACTCAGATCAATAATCACATCTGACAACTTCAAGTGAGAGTTTAGTCTTGAGTAAGGGGAAATAAAATAAAAGTTAGTGTAGAAGGAGTTTGTTTGTAGAATATTCTATTGTAGAATATTTCTCCATTACCCTATATAAAGGTGTCACAGAGATACACTGCATAGAAGACTCTGAAGAGTACTAAAAAGGCCACAAAGTGTTTATTTATAGACAGTTAAAATATTTCACAGAGGTCTACCTTAACTGCAGCACCCTTTTTATCTTGGTGTAAATGGACTCTGATTTTAAAGGCAGAAGCATGTAATATCCATATGAGTGATCTTCATCACTTCTCACAGCAGAAAATCTCTTTGGTTTTTTGGTGGGTTTTTTGCTTTTGTTTTTTGTTTGGTTTGGTTTTTGTTTCATTTTTGGGGTTTTGTGTTTGTTTGGGCTTTTTGTTTGTGGGGTTTTTTTGTTTTTGTTTTGTTTTTTAAGAGCACATGAATATCTTTCCATTTCAGCTCACAACATGGGCAGAAAAAAAAGTTCAGGGGCAGGGGTGTGTCTGGCAGAAAAAACAGATTTGCTTTAGTGATTGAAATTGCCCCCTATATTTAACAGTACTCAGAAAAGTTCAGCAATGGATCTCCCTTAGAACAAAACTCCCTCCTCTATCTAAATAATGTCCCCATCTATAAGGGATATAGAGAAATTAAAGTACAATTCCAAGTGATCTTTAGATTTTTTCTTACAGTGAATATGTAAACGTTGAACAATAGCACTCCGAGAAGTCCTGCATTTCTCTAAATACAAGACATGGGAATACTATTACTATTGCTACCACTATTCCAAGCACTTGAACTGTTGACAAATGAAAATAATAATCCATAAACCCAATGGGGTTAGTTTTGCACTAAAGTGTAGTGGTCAGGTTAAGGACACGCTTGATGCATCTCTGGAATCAGCCTCTTCCTAAATGTTTTGAAACAGCAGATACAGATGCATTTCGTTTCACTGATCTTTATGTTTGCTGAAGGCCATCTATCTTTTTATTTTTGTTAAAAGCATTTAAAATTTTTCTAGTAATTATTTGCTATTTGTATAAACATTAATATTCAAAAATCCATTCCTCATTTCCAGCGCATCTGCGTGCAACTTTTTTTAGAGCAACTTCAGTTTGTGAAATTTCTTGCTCTTCTCCTTCAATGTGGTGAGAAACCAGCTACTTTTACCAGGCACTCTGCTTGGTAACTGAGAAAAGCAGTTCCTAGATCAGGAGGCAGGCAAGAATTCTTTCTTCTTTGCAGGTTATTTATAAAACAATTTATTTTTCAATCAAATGCGGGCACTCAGGTTAGAGTGAGGCTCCACTTTGTGCGAAGGCTTATGAATCAGAAATACATCCTATATCCTAAAAATATTTCTAGTCCAATACTTCAGCCACTTTGGAATTTATGTTTCTACTTCAGTAGGGCGCTAATGTCAAGCAGATGGAGGAGTGCTTGAAGGATTGGACCAAGCTAAGGTAAGAGCCAAGAATAAACATAGATCAACAGAGAGGTGGGGAAGACAGGCAGAACAAAAATATAACCATGTGGTAAAAGAAAACATCTGTGAGAAGTAAGATGGTTGGGGTTTATTTTCAATTTAATTGAAAAATACCAGGCACAACCTATAGAAAATGCTGCAACTAGGAGAAATAAAAGGTTATTAATGAAAGACATATTTCTGCAATGAGTTTCATCAGAAGTTGTTACAAATACTTGGCCTTTAACAGAATTCATATTTTTATTTTCTAGGGTCTTGGCAGGTGCACAAAGCAAATTACAACCACACTGAAGCTTTAGTCATTCAGGAAACCTTTTCCAAAACAGATGACATTGGAGATGCTCCAGCTAAAACACATCCAGTTCAATAAATGCAGCATGTTCCATTATTTGATGCAGTTCAACTTGAAATAAAAAAGATGCTGATTCTCTATGTATTAAAAAAAAAAAAAAATAAATAAAAATCCAGAATGCTTCCATCAGGAGAAAACACCCTTGTTGATAATGTCCTACTTCAAGTTGCCTATGGTAGAGAAAATTGAATTCAATATGGAACTGATGCTAGAAAAAAGGTCTATTAGAATTATGAGAAAAGGAGAAGTTATCATGCAGGAGACTATTCAAAAGAACCATGTTAGAAAAAGTAGTATGAATGTTGTCTAAAAACGTCAGGGTTCAGGGGATGTTGTTAGGAGGGAAGAACTACTTCAAATATTGGACAGTAGGAGAAGTATTCACTGGAGCACTTGACCAGGATTTGAAAGTCTCAGCTTCAGCTGCGCCCCCATTGAAATGTGGATAGTGACCTGCATTTTTTACTACCCAAGCAGGTAGTCCAATCAGTAGGTTAGAAACATGTTCTTCTTTCTCTAGTAGTCTCGCATGAAGTGGAGCTCATGTGAGAGAAGAAAAAGACTGTTCTCCACAGTCTTTTACAACCGAATGATGCAGTCTGGTGGCTTCCAAATTGTTTTACCTGCCAAAAAAGAGGAATATTCCACCTTCTTCCCAAGAAGAAGGTGCAAAAATGTTGCTGTAACAAAATATTTTCTTTTACACAGCCCTCATCTCCAATGCAACAAGGCTTCGTAAGGCTTGTACTTCTTTTGGGGATTTCTGGAGCCAGACAGTCAAAACATTTTCCTTCATAAGAGCTAGATCAAGAGAGAGCTGAACCAAAAGATCCCACTTTGGTAACTGAGCTGTCACATACTATCTATTTCTGTCCTCTTTTTCTCGGTGATATACTGCCTTTGGCACCTGACCCTGGGAGAGGATACAGGAGCCTGAAGGAAGACAAGCACCTTCCTTATTGTTAGGGTAAGGCATCCAGGCTCTAAAGAGGGCAAAATGTAAGACAGACATCTCAGATTGTTTTTTCCTTCTTTTCTTTTTTGGTTAGGTAAGGTAGCTGCCTGGCAGAGCCAGCCTGCTGTCTTGTGTGGATTCCTAAGGCATGTATCACTCTGTCTCCATGGATTATACAGAGAAACTAAGCCTGAAAAAGCTTCTGTATTCTGCCTTGTTGATGGCTTCATGACACCAGTGTGCACGATTTAAGAGTATGAGAAGAAAAAGTTGTGACAGATGTTAGTGAAATTGCTTCATGCTCCACTGGAAGGTTCTCATATGACAAATAGTGTAGCGCAGTTTAAAAATTTCTGGATAATCATGCTAGAGATCATGTAAGGCTTTGGTTTAATGGAGGTTCTTGCTTACATAAATCTACCTGAAAGTCTTGCAGTCCAGTTGAGTTTATTGTACAGAACACATCTTTATTCTGTTTTATAATCTATTTTGTATTTCCGGCACATATATGCATAGCTTGTAAATTCAATGCATGCTTTTTAGTGGATCAGTGTTCAGACAACTAGAGGCCAAGATGTTCTGTTCTGAGTACACACTTTTCATTATTTTGTCACAACAAACTTGTTAATCTAAAAAGAAGATGCTGAACGCAGTGCCACTAGTTTTGCCTTGATGCTTTTTTTCCTCATGTCCCATTTTCCCAAAACACACAGCAAAGTTATAAAAAATTGAAAAGTGGAACTATTAATGAGTCTTAGCCAACATGACAGCTTTTCCTTTTTCTTCTGTTCATCAAAGAACAACACTTCTTTTTTTTCAGTGTAGCACAGTTCCTTAAGGCATCTAATCATAAAAATGTTGGCTCCAATCAAGGAAAGAGAGTGAAATGTTTAGACCAACCTAAGTCAAAACCTATCGAAAAATCCCTGTCAAGAACATAGTCTGATGCCACGTTCCTTGACCATGCTTTCTTTCTGAGCACTCTGCCTGTAGAGCTGTAATTTGCAGCCAGAATATCACAGTTCCCAGAAGATGGCTGCCGGAACTGGTGAGCAGCTAAAAAGAGCATCAAAGATAAAGCTACTTACTCTGTAATTGAAATGATGTGTGAAAAACTGGAATAAAAAAAGGTAATTAACTTTGAGACTATTGCCAGAGCAAAGGCTGCATAACTTGCACTGCAGATTATTCAGAATCGGGGAATTTAGTTTTGTTCCTAAAATAGTACAGAGATTACCTTTTGAATGTCTTCTTTTTATGGTCTTGTTTGTGAGTAATCCCATGAACAGCTGTTTAGCCCAACACTGTGAGCAAAGAGCACAAATAACTGACCTGATGTGACCCCTCACCAGTTACTACTCATGTAGACTGTGGTCAGAGACTCACACTGCTGTGTAATGACTGCCGTTAATTAATAGATTGTTTTCTTTCCCTGATTTTAGGACTTTACTGAAAAAGTACAGCTCATAGTAATAAAGACCTTACTACATAAAAGGACAAACAGGAAGCCATTCATCATGCCTGAGACGTGCAGGATGACATAGCAAATTGAACACAAAGCTCTTTTACATGTGATAGATTCATACTTTTATACACATGCCTAAAGCCTCTGGATGTTTCATTTGTGCCCTTGCAGATAAGTCTGTTTTCTGAATGTTGGATAGTTTTAGGACATGAGCAGTTTATAACTGCACATGTTCTTTTCGGTCTGCACCATTACATGGACAACCCTCTAGATCAGCATTGTGCATGGTTTCCACAAGGGGTTTCTAGAAAAAAAGTGAGCATTGCCTAATGTGAATTTTGGTTTCCAATAGTTGACATTCTTTGTATTATTACAGTTAAGTCTTCACAAATGCAGAAAGCAAAATTTTACTTCAGCATTTCAGAACAGGGCCTCATGTCCAGGTCCCCTGGTGTAGTGCTGCTTAACTGCCCAATCTGTGTTAACCCTTCTTCATTTCAGTCAGTATGTGCCTTGCTACTATGCACTAATGCCAGTTACAATTTCGAGCATTTCTGGGGGAAAGTAGACATTTTTTCTTTTATTAGAATATTGAAGTATTCACAGAGAATGTTTATGGGACACTCTTGAAGGAAACCTTTCTCCTTTGCAGACCCTCACGTGGAAATCAACATCTTTCTTAGTCAATGTGTTTAGCTGGTGCATTTTGGATCACAAAGGCTAAGGGTATGGTTTGGTGCAGTTTTGACGCAAATCACAAATCCATCTACCAGCTTCTGGTGATTTCTCAGTATGGCTTAGGTGCACAGAAACTAGATCTACTTGGAAGTTCTTAAAAAATCATTCTAACACTTAACTGTGATCATTAAGTTATGAACTAGTGGGTAGGAGACATCCAGTTTTCTACTATAAGAGTTTTTTAGATCTTGTTGGTGCACTCATGGCTTATGAAACCCGGGACTTGTACGTTCTTCTGAGCAGGAGGATACTCCATGAGCTTTACAAACTGAGTGGGAGCTGGGGTTAGTAACCTGTGAGACTGCAATAGAAAGGAGGTAATTTTATATTCTGTCCCTCATTTTCCTGCCATATTTGAGGAGCTCTCTGCTGAGTCTGTTTACTCTTCCTCCCTGTTGCTCTTTTGTTGTCTAGGATTTTACCTTTCTCCATGTGGGGAAAGATCCCATGTGGCTTCAAGGTGCTTTTTCCCAAGTAGTCTTGGTAGCTGCTCTGGGCCAAAAGAAATGAAATATTTCCAGAAAGAATAAACGAACATACTTGGCTTTGTCTGTAGTAAGAAAGCTGCTGCTGAGTTTTCTGTGTCAAGAAAATAATTTCTGCATCAATCAAGATTTGGCTGAGCATCAGTCTGAGATTAGCTGAGGCTCAAGTTTACTTTGTTCAAAATTGGGCCTGTTCCACAGGAATTCAGCCCTTGTTTCCAGAATCTTTTATAGGGTTTAGACCCATGTTAAATACTCCCATCACAGTCTCAGGACCAGACTAATTTTGCCTTTATTCCTTATTTATTATGAAGTATCATGTAATTTCAAACCAAGCAGTGTACTCATGCTAATAAACGAAAATCTAGATATGATTTTTTTTAAACCAGTCATCAGTTAGGATCATGAAATCATTAGCAGTTAAGATCATTTTGCTGTCATTACCTCACCAGTATTTGTTTTGCTTTGCTCTTTTCCCATCCACCATGGGAAGGTTGGTGTTTAAGGTGCATGCCACCCCACTCTTCTCACAAAATGTTAATGAAGAAATTCTACAGCAAGTCCACGCACTCCAGTTAAAGTAGGAAATGTCCAGTGCTTTTGAAAGTCAAACACATTATGTAAAGACTTAACTCTAGGCATTCATGTCTCAGTAAAGCTTATCTTTCAATGCTGAAATCAGAGGATGCTAAAGGAGTATGGAAGAGAAGTTCAGGAAAATGAGAGTGCTGAAGTCTGGTAGCTGTTAGGCACACAAGGGAAAAAAGAGGAAAGAACTGTTAAATGGGCTTTGAAGGAGGTTTGGGGCAATGGCTTGAAAGTCACAATGCCTTTTTCAGACAAGACGTCCCAACTGGATTTCAAAATTTTTTACAGATATCCTAAATTCTTAAGGTTTGAAGTTCTTGTTATAGACTTACTGGAAGAAAAATTGCAGGAAGAGTTCCCAGTATTTTCTGACAGACAACTCAAATTTCCTCACTTAGGGTAAAGACAATTGTACAAAAAAGAGCAGTGACAGAGATGTTTAAATGAGGTGATCCGATGAGCAAGAACAGAAAAATCTTTTATTATGGGCGGAACGTTCAACCTAATGACTGCAGTGTGCATATATAAGAAAGAACAGAGAGGATGATAAAAGAAAGTTAATTCTGATTTTATTGTCCAAGTCAAGCTGGAATGTGAGAGCTGTTCTGGTTTGTACTATTATCACACCCCATGATTAGATTCATTGATGTCAGGATGTAACAAATCCAGGCCTCTAAGAAGAAGCAAGTTTTTTAGTCTATTTATGATACAGGTAAGAGCTTTTGAAGCTTTTGGCCAGTTTCTGCCACTGAGGTAAGGAGGGTATAAATATATAGAGACATACATTCCCTGGTAAGCAGATGTTGATCATCTTAGCAGTGGGTGGTGTATATGGTTACTCAAGAGACATTAACAACTATCATGTAAAGACACAGTTCCCTCAGAATGCCTCTCACCTTCTGCATGTGTTTGTACTCAGCTCTCAGTCATTGCTGCGTGATCTAGTTTTTATATCTGGTATGTCAGTCCAGTAGTCATCCAGTAGGGTCATATAATTTCTCCTGACATACAAAGGCAAACATGACAATGACATGCCACTTATATTGATAAGGACTTGGAAATAATTATTCTGTTTTTGTAGTTATTCAACCTTCTGTGCTACTGTTCTCCTCTGTGACTGTGTGTGAGTGCACATGTGTGTGTGATTTGAAGGAACTTACAAACAGCTCTGTTTGTGCTGAGGACCTGATCCATGAAAGAGGTTTCTGAATTAGCCCAGGCTAAGAAAGAACAGACGAAAGATGAGCTGATGAAACAGAACAGTTTTGAAATTCTTCTTTTCCTCCATTGACTTAATGACAGGTAATGACTTCCCAGGCTGTTCCTGAACCATTTAGTAGATCAAATATGATGGCATATTTTTAGTTAATCAGTAATTATTATCTTAATATAAACTGCAATTTGTGAAATGTAGTGAAAAAACTCCTTGTGTCAATGTGTTGAACAAAGGTGCTAAACCACTCCATGAGCCTGAAGCTTTAATTATTTCCTTATTTTCTAGGCATGGTATTCTCAGGCTAGGCATATAAGACAAAAATACTGTCATAGATTCGTGTGGCTCACCCATGGTAGCAAAGCCCACAATATAACCAAATCCTTACACTAAAATCACACTATCCAAGTAACATCCGCGATTAATGTCAAAAAAAAAAAGAGAAGTGTCTTACCAGAGAAGGAACTGCAGAGTAATTAATAACTTGTTCTATCTCCAGAAAATAAATGTTTGGGTTTTTTTTTTTGTTTTCAGCCTTGTTCATTTATTAAGAAAAAATAAAATAGATGTTTGGTAATTCATTAATAATTAAATTATTTTGCAACATATCATTAGTTGGACATTTAATACATCATACATGTGATGCCTAAGAATTTTATGTATTTTTATGTATTTTTGGTGTGTATTTTATGGATCTTTATAGCTTTAGAAGTAAGGGATTTCTAAGGGATTCTTGCTCACATATTAAGTGGTGTTT
>JAWWEW010000078.1:77531859-77559803 GCA_035583185.1 Anabacerthia variegaticeps | reverse complement strand
GGACCTAAGCTGGAATAAAGGTATTTTTCTATCTTATCTCCAGGTTGTCTGTTTTGCAGGGTTCCAGGCATCACATGCATGAGGTTGAAGACAGACATATATGCTAGAAGAACAAATCAGACACTAAGAGTTTCTAGAATCAGACCCATGTATCAAAATCAAAGAGACAGAGTTGAAGTGCTCCGTAAACTAAACTAATTTATTTTATAGCTAAAGTAATACTTTAAAGCTAAAAGTATTATAGTGACAAAGTCTCCTCTTCTGATAAGAATTCTTTTGTGTGAATAGTTTGACATAGGAGATAGCAGCTGGTTCAACAGCACTATGCTGACTCTGCTTCCTTATTTTAGATGAAATAAGTCACTGAGGTCTGACCAAGCCTGCCTGCGCTCTCAGGACTCCAAAGGATGAAATATGCTGTTTAGCTGGAGGAGCTCCTGGCATTTACAGTTTTTGCAATCAACAAAGACTCCTGCTGCCAAAGAGATTACCTTCTGTAGCCTTGCTAATGCCTGGGAGCCTGTGTAGACCAATCTCCATCCTGCAGCACACACACAAGTCACGATTGCAGTAACCCAGAGAAACCCTCTAGCATCCATGACTTAGTGAAATCTAGTTTCAAGCTAATCTGCAACCAGAACGAGAGCATCATTTTCATTCTCAGCTGTTGTATTCCTGATACACAGTGCTAGAGAGCAGAAGTGCACATCTGAGGCAGCTTCAGGCCAATGTGCAGAATTTTCTTCTACAGAAAATCCCTGTAATGAGAACTTAGAGACTTGCTGGACTTTCTGCTTGGAGGCATATTATCCATGTTTCCTCTTGAAAGAATTAATTTCTCCCTTTTAAAACTCAAAAGTCTCTATAATGAAGTAATTTTCACAGCTGTAAGTCATTGTGACAGATCATCTCAGATGTTATAACCCTAAAAGAAATGTATTCAAGGATATCAATGAGCAATGTAAGGCTTAGAAATCTGCCACTGAGTTAGTGTTTGGAAGTTTCAAAATGGAACTTCTACTCTGCTCTCATGAGACCCCTGGAGTATTGTATCCAACTCTGGAGTTCCTAACAGAAGAAGGACACGGACTTGCTGGAGCGAGTCCAGAGGAGGGCCACAAAGATGATTAGGGGGCTGGAGCACCTCTCCTGTGAAGACAGGCTGAGAGAGTTGGGGTTGCTCAGCCTGGAGAAGAGAAGGCTCCAGGAAGACCATAGAGCAACCTCCCAGTACCTAAAAGGGCCTACCAGAAAAGCTGCAGAGGGATGTTTCACAAGAGTGTGCAGTGACAGAACAAGTGGAAATGGCTTTAAACTGGAAGAGTATGGGTTTAGACTAGATATTGGGAAGAAATCTTTTTACCATGAGGGTGGTGAGGCACTGGAACAAGTGGCCCAGAGAAGTTGTGGATGCCCCATCCCTGGAGGTCTTTAAGGCCAAGTTGGATGGGGCTCTGATCAACCTAGTCTAGTGATAGGTTTCCTGCCAGTGGAAGAGGGGTTGGAACTACACGATTTTTAAGGTCCCTTCCAACCCAAAGCATTCTATGGCTATATTTAAAAATGTCTTCTTACACAGTAAATTCTACCTGATCATAAGTGAATTGTCTTGTAATTCCAGAAGCTGCAGTATCTGAGGAAGCCCAGCATGACACAGGGTATTCCAGGAATATCAGTTTGTAGGATTGAGGTTTTTCTGAGCAGCCACTGATCAGAAAGATTTGAACAGCAGTGCAAATAATATCAAAAAGAATCTGGTATTTTTTGCTAAGTTACTAAAGTTTTGATTTTGTGCTTATTGCATAGGGGCCACATTTTTAGGCACTCACTGAGCTGCCTGGATTTTGCCTTGCTACACAAATCTTTGTTCACAGACTCCTGGGAGTCTTCTTGGAGAAAAGCCCTGCCTAGCAAGAAGCCATCAGACTCTTCTTGCAATTTCGCAATGAATTTATGGCCTTGTGGCTACAGTTTTATTTAGTAGGCATTCATATCTAAAAGTCTCAAAGTAGCTTAAGAGTGAAAAAAACTAAAGCTAAGAGAATGCGTGATGACCATCAAATAAGACAAACCCTGTGAAAGAAAAGGAATATTTTTATCCCTTCAACCAGAAAACTCCTCCTCCATTTTCTTTTATTTTTAGCATGTGTCAATGTGTCTTTCATAGTTTAGGAAGGGTATTCCACAATTTAGTGCTCCCACAGAAACACCAAACCATGTACCACTTGCTCACTCCCTGCCACCTCTCCCTTTCCCTCCCCTGCATAGGGATGGAGAGAAGAATTGGACACACAAAAGTTAAAGACTGTGGATTGAGATAAGAACAATTTACTGGCAACAGCAATGGAATAGGAAAACACATTAACAGCTACAGTATCAATAACAAAGTGTACAAGATAGGGGAACAATTCACGCATGATTGCTTGGAACCGGCTGCTCTCTCCAACACACTTACTTGACCAGAAGTGACCCCTTCCTCCCCTGCTCCCCAGCAGTGATGTGAGGTTTTATATATGGAATAACCTCTGGGTCCTAGCAATGCCCCTCTTGGCTTCTGCAAAAATTAACTCCATCCTGGATGGAACCAGAACACTGCTAAACACAGAATAGCTTCACACAGATAAGTTAGTATCTTCCTAACCCTTCTTCTAACTTTGCAAGTACAGGCACCCATGTTCCTGGCATACCCTTGGTATGGCAGGTGCCACAAAGATGTTTCAGGCTCCTTGGTGCCTGACTGCCTGTTCGCTGCCTCCTTTTAGCTGGGCCCCTCTTGACCCCTGACACTTCCCCTGGCCTTGCTCAATGGCTTCCAGGGGAAACACAATCTTCTGCTCCATACAGAGGCTCCTTCTGACTCAGACCGCAGCAGCCAAGGCAAGATAATGTACACGATGTAGTAAACCACAAACACAGCAGATGTCAACTGCCAAAGCTACTCACTTCCTTAAGTTGTCTCTCTGTTGGTTTTGTGGGTCTTTGCACAAGAAATGGCATTCATTAATAGGTTCATAGGATCATTTAGGTTGGAAAAGACCTCTGGAATCAGTGAATCCAGAGAACCATTGACCCAGCATGGCCAAGTTACAGCTAATATCTTCAAGTGTCACATCAACGTGTCTTTTAAATCTCTGCAGGGACGGTGACTTCACCACTTCCCTGGGCAGTCTGTTCCAGTAGTAATAAATGCTCACAGTGTCTGTTAGAAATACTGATACTGTGAACTAAAGCTGTCATAAATACCTATGCTAACACATAGGTAACAGAGACTTCATTCACAGAAATACAGTGGAACAAATAATCAAGCAAGCTGTACATAAGCATGTAGAAGATAATGAGGTGAGGTGGCACATCCAAAATGGACTTCCCAATCTGTCCAGAATTACAAGTCTTGTGTATATGGAGGAAGCATGAGATTTCATGTATCTTGTGTTTAGAAAGACATTGCCTTCCATTACACTCTATAAGTAAGTTGAAAGAACATGAACTACAACATGAATTAATTTTATACAGGAGAAAAATTGTCTAGAAAATAAAACACTGTCAGAATGGGAGATATGTGAAGCACCGTTCCACTAAGGGTTCATCTGTGTACAGTGTTTCATAAAATTATCAAGATTAACCCAGATGAGGAGGTTTGGGAACAGAAGGTGGAAACAGTGGAAGCAATAGAAGTGAAAGTATGACTAGTGAATCTGCAGATGGTGTGAAACTAGGAAGGACCTTAGAGAGGAAGCTTAGAGCTCCAGATAACTTTGTTGAATTGGAGGAATATTCTTCAAAGACAGGTTACCATTCAGTAATAAGAAATAATACACTTAGTCAGTAACAGTCCTTTATGCAAACATAACAAGAGTAAGAATTGGTAAGAAATCATTCTTCAGGAGAAAAGAAAAATGTAGTGAAGAATATAAGTCATCAATGTCATGTTATTTCTAAAAATTAAAAAAATAGGCACTAAACCCTCTATACTGAAAGATAATTTATAATTTTATATCTCTATATATAGATAGAGAAAGAAAGAAGGGATTATAGCTTAAAAGACTGGATTCCACTACAGTCAGCATTGCCAGGGTCTCAGCAGGAAGACTATGTCCACTTTTGATGACATGCTTCAAAATGGGTGTGCAAAAAGGCATTGCAGAGAGAACTATACAACATCACCTACAGGGAAAAGTTAAGTCAGCTGAGGTTATTTCAGCTAGAGAGGAAAATGTCAAGGAGAGACATAATAACAGTATTCAGGTGTGTAAACATGTTGCTGCTAAAACTAAGTGAACAAACTCTTCTCTATGTCTGCAATAGGCAGGGGGATAAAGCAATAGGTTTAAACTCAGGGAGAAAAATTCAAGTTAGACATCTGGATATCAGGCATACTACATGTTTCCACTGAAAGAAAATTTAAGACAATTGAGCTTGATTTGTCTCAGCAAGGAGACTGCTCATATTGGGGGACTCAGGGAATGATCAAAACTTTCCTGACAATTACTGAATTTGATGCTACTCCAAGCTGTGACGTGGAGAGAGCAAAGGTGTGAAGTACAGTGTAAATAACATTGTGGAAGAAAGATTAAAGAGGAGAATTAGGAGTCAGTAGGTGAGAGGAAGCAAAGGGGTGAGGGGAAAGTAAGATTGCACTTGGAAGACAAAAAGGTGAGAATAGGGGCGAGAAAGAGAATCCCCTTAGGGGTCTGGGGTATAGACCAAGAAAAGTGGACAGAAAGATTTAGTGCCTCCCAGACTTTTCCAGACCACACCACTTTCCAAACACTTCCACAAGGCCCTCTGTGCATTCTTCTGCCTTCAGGAATGACTGTGAAACCACCTTTCATCGCTTCCTTCTTTGTTTTCTCACAGCAATTCATCGCACAGCCCCAAGACTTCTCAGTCACTGTTCTCAGAGATTGACACTTTGGAAAACCCAGCCCTTGCTATGCTTGATTTTAGATACCAAGGAACTAATTACTTTGGAAAGTTTAATAATGAGCATCATGTAGGAATTTTCCAGCAGGAGACTGGGGAACAAAGTACATTTCTCCATGGTACCATTCCACTGGCTCATACCTTCTTTTTATTCCTGCAGGCTTCCTCTTTACTCACACCATACTTCCCAAAAACTGCAACATGGGAATCAAGGGAGCTATAGGAAATGGTGTAATTTGATGCGTGACTGCCTCTTCCATCTGCACACAGCCTTCTCTCACTTCAGGCACTGCAAAGCAACCAAAGCCCAGGAGTTAAACATCCAAATAATACTTCTGAGGGTCTGGTAGCAACATGCTGATATCGTTTACTGTTACTGTATAGATATAAAATAATTATCATAAACCTGCAGACTATAGCTAACAGAACTTGAAACAAGTATGTAAAAATAGGACAGAGATGGTTACCCCTCTGGGGCAGGTAGTAATATGCTCCCGCTTTTTACCGTGGGAGTGGAAGAGAATCACCAGCCTTGATGATTTATCTGTGAATGCTAGTGTCAGTGACAAAATAACAGGGAGGAGAACCATCAAACAGCATGCAAGAGGGAAAAATGTCTGAGCAATTTGTTTCCCATGGCACAAAGTGTAGTGTTGCATCTTTGAACAGCCAAATATTTAAACTGCTAAGATCACACAGTGGAGGCATTTCAGATTTGTTGGGAAAAAAAAAATCAAGTTCATTTTAAAAATATGTTTCCCCATTAATATTTTTAGCCACATGTCTGCAATTCATCTATCAGCTAATTCTCTGCAGGTGCATTGTCTTGGAAGTACAACTTTTTCTTCCCTTAGCAACACTTCTTAATTTGATGAAAAGTTTAATATGATTGATTTGATGATGAGTTTAATAATTTTCCACTAGGCAATAATTCACTGAATTACAGCTAAACTAGAGGAACTTTGTGCAGTTAGAAAGAGCCCTCAACAAATTCTTCTGTGAGAAAAGGAACCAAGCACTTGCACTCTGATGCTTAATTGCCCAGGAAAGGGGTAAGATGGCTGTGACACCAATTTAAAGAAGTCACAGACCTGCTGTGGTTATTGGGAGATGGGGGTATTTTGCTGTAAGCCAGTGTTTTTCACCATCTTGGGAAAAAAATTATGCATGAAAAATGCAGAAGCCTGCAGTTTTTATCAAGCCTTCTTCCTCATGCTTTTTTTTTTTCCTTTAGGGAATGCTTTCTAGCTGGATTGTAATTAACATTAGTATCCTTTTTCAGTGCAGGTTGTTTAGCTTGGTAGCCAAATTTATAGGGAAAAGAAATCCTGATAATGGACATTAGGATCTGTCAGGATGAAGGGAAAGTCATGAACACAGGCAAAGCAAGGTAAAAAGGTCAAACTAATAGCAAACAAGTAGTCTCCAAATGTAGTGTGCAATAAAACTCTCAAAGACAGAACACAAAGCTCTACTTCTGTCATTTCTGCCCTTTTTGGCCCTCTCTTTTAAGACTACTTCCTAATCATAAAGGAAGGAAAAATTAGACTGGACAACCCTTAGGTCCCAGGAACTGTGCCTCTCCCCACATTCTGGGCTGACACAGAAAAGCATCTCTAGTGCACCAAGAAAATGTGCTAATGAGCTTATTTTCTTCCCTGCTGAGAGATAAAAGATACCTTTCCTGAAGGGGAGTTGCTGTTAGAAGGTGCCATTGAAGTAAAGCAGCAGCAGGCAGCAGGTTGCCATCATTTCTGGATTCCACTGAGACCAGAGGAAATTATTTTCTTGTTTTGAAGAGAAGATAAAGTCCAGAATTTGAAAACAAATTTGGGAAGTCTTACAATATAAATCTATGCTCCTGTTTTCCCTTCTAGAGGACAAACACTTCTTCTGTAAGGTTTTCTCACACTGGGATTATGAAATCTCAGCTCAGAGTCTTCCTTAATTTTTTTCAGAAGGAATTTTCAAAACAGATGAAAGCACTAGAAAGCATTTGTTAGATGTCCTTCACATCAGAAAGCGGACAGTCTCCAGTGAGGGAAAAAAAAAAGAAAAAGTATTGGTTTCAAGAAGGTGTTCATTAACAGCTTGACTATCCAATGCTACCTTTCTTATTTTCTTTATATCTTTGTGTTTAATTTATACAGATTCAGCAATTCTTAAAAAGCAAGCTATGTTTTCTGCCCTTTCCAGAAATGGAGAACCATGTTTCGTGACTGGAGAAATCCAAACTACTCAAGGCTTATTGCACAAAGCTGGAAAAATCAGCTTTTGAAATCCCTCAACACCAACACATTGCCTTTCATTTAATCAGTCATATTTTTATGGAGAAGATTGTTATTGAAGAAATAAATGTGAAATAGCAGTACACGAGCCAGAAAATTCTTGGAAGAATGGCTAAAGCATGCTATCCTGCAATGACTCTATTTAAAGATGGGAAGCAGTGCAGCATTGTAGGACTGGACACTGGTAGTGAACAAGAGACCACAATGCTTCTATGAGCCAATGGGAAGTGAAAAGCAAGGGATGAATGAGGTGACCTCGAGTGCTGTGCCCTGCTGCTTGCCTTGGTACTGCCAGAGGTTTTCCTGGGTGAAGAGTGTGCAAGGACTCCGTTTCTTCATTTCCTCTGGGTGTACTACAAGCTGGTGACAAGGACGTGCCCTAGGAGTTTTGCTTCTCTGACCCCACAGTGCACACTGGGGCCTGCAGTTCCCATGACTCAGTCAGGGTGTTTGAAATTATATACTTGCAGCCAGTGTAGAAGAACTTTCTGAAGTGTGAAAGCACGCATTGCTTATGTACTGCCTTGGAACACTGGGCCAGTTTGCACTCTACTCACTCCTCTTTACGGAGGAAAAGAATCAGGATGGCTCCAGATTTCTGTACATATTTGAATCTGTTATCCCACAGTTCTTTTGGAGATTATAACTTTTTTAGCCTGTATTATGTGGTTCATTACCTGCATGAAAATATATCTTTTGATACGTATCATGTAGATGCTGAATCCTGTATATTACATGGGTGTACTGCTGTGCTAAACAGAGATTTGCTTGTTGTGCTTAATATGCCAATAGCGATTGATGCCCTATTTCAATACTACTAAAAACCATTAAAATGCAAACTGCAGTTTCAGTTATTACAGGAGACTACTGGGAAAGTGTATGGTTGTGCAGAGATGGCTAAAAAAATCGAAGTTTAATATAATGTGGTTTTCATATGGAAAAAAAGAAATCCCTCTGATTTTGTGTGAGAGAGACTATTCTGTAAATTCCTATTCTAAAAAAACTAACATTGCTTTCTGGTTGGTCGTGGCTTTGTGTTTGTTTGGGTTTTTTGTTTTTCTCACCTAGATTTTACTAGAAGGTCACTTTATTAATTTAGGAGAGTCAAACAAAGCAGTGGTGCTGACAGCCTTTCACTATCCAGGATGGTCAGGGGCCTATGGTTAGAGGAAGATGTGCTTGTATGGTCTGAAGAAGAGAAAAGTAATAAGCCGTGTTATAGTGGCCAACAGCTACTTCAGGGAAAGTCACAAAGAGAGGGGAGATGAATCCTGCATAGCAGTCACAGATGATACAGCAGGATGCAAAGGACACAAATTGTGTCTTGGGAGGTTCTGATGGGACATGAGGAAAAACTTCTTCACTAAGAGGTCATTGCAGCACAGGAACAGTTTACCTGAGCATGTGGGAAAGTTTGAAGATTTTCAAGAACTGGCCTAGCAAAGCCATAGCTGATCTGATAAGGTACTGGTGACACTTTTGCACTAAGTGGTGTAGTGACTTAGATAGCTTTTAGAGGTCCCTTTCCACCAACATTATCATGATTCTTTGATTGTTCACCAACCTGTAGTGCAAATGAGAGGTTTTATATCACCGGCAAATGCAAAGCCATTCTTGATCATCTATCCACAGAAGCTATAAGCACAATATTAATTTCCCAGAAGAACTGTATTATATTTTTCCTGATGAGAAAGAGTTCCAACAGTTCACTTTTCAATTTTACCTACTTCTTTAGACACTTTTAGCACAGGATGTCCAATATAAAGGCATTTTCCTGAATTAAGGACATATAAAATTTCTGGCTTCCCCAAACATAAAAGTTAATATTAACTTTCTGGTGATTGCTGTTACATTGACCAAGATTCTCTAAATGCTGTTCTTTTTTTTACATAATGAAAACAGCAGTGCCAAAATATTTTTCACTACTGTGTTTGTTCTTACCCATAGCAAGAGTAAATCATTGCCTTAATGAATGGGCAGACAAGGAATGGAAGAAAGGGAGTACATATAGTGGAAAATGGAGGTAGGGACATATGCCATGATTCACTGAACATTGTTTACAGTGGGGAAAGATGAGCTATAAATGTTGTTCCTTTAAGGTCTAAGTCAGTACTACCACAGCACAACTGTCTTCCAATAATTGTCAAAACTGGTGTTGTTTTTCTGTTTTTTGGGTTTTTTTTCCCCAATAATGAGTAGAGTGGAGGGTTCAGAAAATCACATTGTTCAGCCTCTCCAGGAAAACAGACACTTTCATAATGCTTTTGATGAAGTGTCCTGGGTATGTGCCCCTGCTGCTTGCTGCACAGGCAGAGAAGTTCCCAGTCTTCTTTCATAAAGAACTGCAGAAAAGTTTTTGTGACAGTTTTATTTCCTTCACTGCCTTTGAGAGTATATACATATTGCTCAGGGCAGAGGCACAACTCAGTGGCAAATTGCTGAAGTCACAATTCATGTTTGGATTTTCTAACACCAGTCATGCCTGACTCTAAGTGTGTGTGTGTGGGGGGGGGTGTAACAGTATCATGATAGACAAACCTGTGGATGTAAAGCTATATCTTGCAGTGTACAAATATAGGAAAGAGTCCCTAGTGCGTCCTGGGATGGTTTGTTTGCTGGGTTTAGCTGATCTGACAGATTTTTCTTGTGCTGTTCTGTGGTTCCTGTAAGCCAAGGGTGAACACCAAGGCCAGACTTCTCAAACATTGTTTCCTCCTTTAGGAGTTCCAGATTGTGTTCAAAGCTGACCTCTTCACTTCTGCATATTGAGGCGAAGTGCTGTCTACAAGGCACTGAACGAGGAGCCCTTCAGCCACCTGTAGTCTGTGCATTGTAAAACCATTCCACAGAGCTGGAGAACAGCACAGACAAGGCTTTTTGGACATTAGGAAGACACTGGTGTGGATACTGTAACAATAAGCACAGTCATATGTTCTCACGCATCTTCATACTTATGGAGAAGTTTCTGCAAAGCTTAATGAGAAAATTAAGAATTTCTGTTTGCCTATAGTATGAAGCCGAGCAGGTTTTACAAAATATATGTGCCCCAAAGCCTTTGCTCAGCTCTCCTGTGAGATAAGATATGATGTATATTTAGCCTTGTGAGATGAGTGATCTGTGTGGGTTTAAAAAGTGACTGGACAAAATCATGGTAGAAACAACCTATTCACAGCTATTAACTCCAGAGAGACCAGTTCTGCTTCAGGAAGTCCCTAGAGGGATGGCAATTTACTGGAGGCTGCTTACACTCTGAATATATTTACACTCCAAACCTTGTTATTGGCATAAAGGACTAGTTTAACATCTGCTCTATTAATGTTTTAACAGCCTAATAGTCCAGATTACTAGTACATTTACAATAACATGCACTCTGAGTCCGAATTTAATATAGAGAAACCTCATAAGTAATACAGTTAAAATTGTTTTACATGAAGATTTATTGATTTCTTCTTTTCTCTGATGCTCTGAAGAACCTTCCAAAGGGCCCTCTCAGTGCTAAGGTCAAAGAGCTGAGTCTCCCTCATAAAAAGTGAGATAGGATTGCAACAAGTCATCGGTTTCCTGAGGTATTTGCTGTGAGCAGAGTGAGGATGACCAGGGATCTCTTTCTCCTCAGCCTTGGGTCTCTTTGGGGATAGTTTTATCACAGCCTACCTCCTTCTTCCTGCTTCTCAGGCAAAGTCTGGGATGTGCAGACTGTGCTCCATACCCTGGAGAGGCTGGTTGTCCCACCGTGACTACACAGGTGTTCCAACCCTCTGCCCTGGGTACTCCCAATGCAACAGACACGTGGACACCAGGCAGTTGATGCCACACCTAAAACCTGTGTCCTTTTACTTCTTAGTGTCAAGGATCGTATTTACAGGGCTACAGCTAGGAGAAAACTTTAAGAAAATATTGTTCTTGTTGTACATTACCTTACTTTATAGCCTCTTCCACACGTATTTGCTGTTGTCTACTGCCGAGGATCCCAGACTAGACAGATGCTTCGCTTGCCCCACTGCAGCCCTCTTTATGTCTCTGTAAACACAGATGGAGCCAAAAGCCAGTAATCCTGTCAGCTATATATGATACCAGTGCCTCTTGGCCTCCTGCATTTATAAAACTGCCACCTAAAAAGCACATTTTAGCAGGGAAGCATCCTAGTTTGTTCTTCCTTGTGTTTGGGGGTTTGAGGGAACAAAGGATCTGAAGAAGGGCAGTATTAATGAGATGTGTGAGATTGTAGAACTGAGAGCATTTTCTGATGGGGTGAGGAACATGATACGATGCTGAACACTTGCTGGGAGGTCAGAGAGGGTGAGGTTAGTACAGGAATGGTGGCAGGTAATATGGGAGACGTGAAAGGATGATGATTCCTCACACAAAAATCATCTTATATCAAGAAGACATCCACAACAGATTGTAACAAAGTCTTGAATGTATGCCTGTTTGACTCATGACAGAGTTCCTGTTTGGGTACCCAGGAGAAGTTTGCATCTCTCAGCTGAAGACAGATAAATGCAAATCTTAAATGATGTAATAAAAATTATAAACTGAAGAGGTTACATTATATCTCAGCTGAATTCTTCCATGGTGCCTGCTGAAACATGGAGGTTTTCACACAGCAGCATGAATGTGGGCATACAAGTGAAGGCTTTTCTTCATTATTTGTTCCTTTCCTGTAGTAATTGTCATGCACTTTTTAAACCACACATTTTAGAAGGTGATGACAAAGCTTGTTGGGAAACTCAAATCTTCTTAGCATCTATCTTCTTTCTCTTCCTGTGACAATGTTACAATACTGACCAGGTGTCTTTGTCCTGCTTCATAAATAGTTGAAATCCTTTCCTTATGGACTAATGAGCTATTACTCATTACTGTGCTCATCAAATATTTTCTCCACAGAGAAAGATTTTCTTGTTGCACTTTTACCTATTCTACAATGCATTGTTTAAGGATACATCCATCACAGGAATGAGCTGCAGTAACTCCAGAGTTATCAGTGATTCAGATTTTGTAAATTATTATTAATCTGATCCACACTGACTTTTTGATGCATTGTATATTAAAATTGTGTATTGAATCCAAACATTTATTTTCACAAACCAAAATAAGAAACTTCTGTCTGATTGCTTTATATGAAATATTTTATTAGGAACCTGTTGAAGTTATTCATTCAAAAAGAGTAGCTTGATAGGTCTGTATTTTTATATACTGCATCTTTGATTCATAAGCCAGTTGTTCTAAAAAATCTGCTTCAACCCTGGAGCAGTGTTAACTGTTACTTTACCTCTGTTATTGAATTACTTTCTAAATGAGCTATGTCTGATTAAATCATTTTAAAGATCAAACAAATAGCTCCAAATTTGATTAATTTGCTATTCATGAGCCACACTGAAGTCAGAAGAGGCTTTGTTTAGCAGCGAATTGATATTAAACAATGCAGGTTCACATTCATACAGTATCACTGAAAACCCAGTAGAGAATATGCCTTACTTAAATAGTTTATGACTGACAAAGAATAAGTCATCACATTTGTAAGATTCTTCTTGCCTGTACTGTAAAAAGTTAGGAATATTTACACTGAAATCATTGTGGTTGCTGAGATGCAAAATTTGTAATCAACAGAAGAGGGCCCATACTCCTGATGTTGTAAACCCTCCCCTCAGGTTTTTTGAAGAAAGATGAAGATTGCTACAGTGGAATTACATTGACATATATTATCAGGAGAGAAGGGTCAGGCCTTGACATTCCTGAGATTAGTGAGAGGCAGCAGTTAAATCTGTCATATGTCATGTTGTTGTGTTTGTTTCTTACTTTTTCTTCCTCTCAGATGTGTTATTTTTAAAGCTGCACTCAGCTCCTGGAATCATGAGACTATACTATGCTTTTACGTTCCTTTTAAAGAAATTTTTTAAAGTCTTTGAGACTGCTGGACAACCAGGTTTCTTGTTGTCTCACTTCCGTGTGTATTTAACGCTACAAAAAATGCCCCACTGAAACACAACCTCTTGACCCTTCCTCATGGAGGAAAGGAGAACCAGCTCATGTGGCTGCATCCACTCAGTGATGCTTTCCAAGCTTACTTGGATGCCTTCTTGTTTGCCAGGTGTTTACCATATTTTTTTCCTTTTCTTCCTATGTGAATTTAGTGACACTTTTTTTTTTTAGATGCCCGTATCTGGTATAAGAAATGTCCTTCATTTTATTAACCCTATAGGGAAAGATGTAAGGGCATGCCTAGTGACTACACTGGCACTGGATATCACTAAACATAATCATGGAATTTACACTTTTATTCTAAAACACAGATCTTCAGTTTAAGGACAGTCATGTAAGCTCCTGTCAGAGTTAACTGAAAAGAAAACAGGCACCTCCAGAAGTCAATTCATTTGATCCCCGGATGAATCCCTCTTTATTACAGAGGAAGCCTAAATAACTACCTTAAACTAGATGCCTCATAATGGCTGCAGCTTGATGCAATGTGTCTCACTCCTCTGTCTGAGGAAGGAAAAAAGCTACAACCTCTACAGACAGTGTAGTGCATAGTATTCTTAATGGTGAGTACTTGAAAGTGCATCACTGAGAACTCACATAGATTTACAAAAACAGGTCACTGAATTGCTATTTATAGTGGAGCTTATTATCATTTACCCTACTCAGGTTGAGTGACCTTGAAATTTTTGCTCATCAGACTCTTGAAATTTCATTTATTGCCTAGTCTCTGGCAAGGAAAGGAGACCATCTCCATGATCTGATTGTTAATTGTGAGCAGTAGATGCACTAATTGCTACAGTGCTCTAGCTGTTCATTTTGGCTTTTTACCACTGCCCAGTGTCGACACCAAGGTGTAATGACAAGTCCCACTTTGCAAAGAATGGAGGAGTTACTGAGTGTCAGTCTAGCCCAGCAACTGCTGTGTGGAGTGTCTTCTCTCTTTCCCGCCTGCTCTTTTTAGTTCTTATTGTCTCTTTCTATCACAGGCACCATGAACAAAGTTTTCAAGGCAGGGTTACACAACCCAGAATATAGATATGAAGATACAGATACAGAAAACAAAACTGGGTACCATGCAGAGAGCTCCCTTCACTCTGATCAAATAACCTCCCACTCTGTTCTAGGTACATTAACTTTTGTTGGTATTTTCTATCCAGAGAAGACGGCATTTTTTTGTGTAAAATGATGCTCTTGCTGACTTAGATTGCTGTGACCTTGCAGCTGAAATAACACTCATCTTGTGAACATATTTTGTGCACAACTGCTTATAGTTCTTAGTATGTAAACATAAACATAACATGAGTAGTCCTGCCAGTGAACCATCAAGGGGTTAGACCTATTTTATCCTGGAGTTTCCCTATTTTGAGCCAATTTTTCAACTGAAGACATCTCTGGGTGTTCTGTAGTCATTAATTATTGTCAGCATCCCAGCGCACAAGGCAAAGTTTTTCAAGCCAATTTCATATTTATATTTGATCTTCAAATGGTCATATCACTTTTATCCAGAACTGCAGCATGCAACTGCTTAATGTCCCATAGGTTCTTTTCAGGTTTATGTAGTGCTTATGATCAGAACCTAGGTCTGAAAACAAGGGTTTACATACAAAGAAAAAGCTTTGGTTCCCAGGAGTGACTATGCTTCTCAGTAGCATGTGAAGCTTCCTTGAGGAAGCACTAAAAGAGCAGGACCTAAAAATCAGGGTTTGTTCCCGGAGTTCCACTGTCTGATTTAAGTGTACCCAGCTTGTACACTGCTGAGGAGAGTAGTCACTTCTGGGAAAAAAAGGGCAACATAAGAGGCTATATTTAGTTATTTGTTTTTCACAAAGCTTTCTCCGGGACCCTCAGCAGAAGACCCTGAGGAGGAAACTCTCAATATGCTTCCCATCTGGCTCTTGAACCTGAGTCCTTGCAAATACTCCAGAGAAGTTACCTGAAAGCCGTGCTTGCTGTGAAAGGCCACCATGGTCTTACTGTTCTGTCCTACAGCTCAGATCTCAAAATATCTGAATGGACAACCCCACACAGCCTCCCTCCAGCGAGACCATGCACTGCATGGCCCTCCCTCAGAGAAGAGGAATCTGTCCATCATCTCGTGTCTCTTGTTTCCAAAGTCAGGCCTGTTAATACCACCAAAATATATTTTCCTACCACACCACTAGTATTTCTGCAAAGTGGTGTTAATATGTAAACTTGCTCTCAACTCTTCATGCAGATATACAGGTTAGCACACTGATGGCTTACAAGTAATACTGAGATTTTAGTTCTAGAAGACTATTTGGTCTTTTTCATTTCCCACATCACTCAGTTATCTAATTCCTCAAAATTTTCACTTTGCTTCTTCCCTCTTCTGCAATTTGGAATGGGTAGTATAGAAGAAAATAAATTCCTGTTATTTTCAGATCAGCTCTCTACAGTTTCCCTCATTGTTTTAAATGGTATCCATTTCTTTGTCTTATGCACTGTATGATATGCAGTCTCTGTGGACTCCACAAATTATTTTCTGTAATGTCTACTGAAAGGTAAACTACTCAAAGTGCAGCATAATCTTTCCAAGCCTGACTCCTTCATTTTTAAAAAGCATATATAAAGATAGCTGAATGGCACACCACATGGGGCCTATTCATAAGTTTCAATTTTGGAACACATTATTCCAATAGCAGCTTATACAGGTACCTTCTCATGATTAAGAAAATAGATACTGCAGTTGCTGCTGGATATTATGCCATCCACCTTCTCTCTACTTTGTGGATCGGTGGAGAATTCCTGACTCCAGGTATTTCTTTCCTGGTCTGTGCAGTTTAAGCAGGTCTCTGTCAGCACCTTGTAGGCTGTGTTCAGAGAACCAGATCTTCAGATATTGTAGTTGTTGTGTGGTCTGAGGGAAGTCCTCTTGCTTTCCACCTCTCAGGAGATCCGTCCAGGACGTGGGTAGTCTGCTTCATGCATATGAGTTGAGTTAGGCAGATAAGCAAGGTTTCCATGTCCCTGGGTGTTCTTCAGGTATATTTATATCTTTACTTTGAAGACTTAGATTGTTTCCAAACATCTCACAGTTGTGCTCTTCTGCATCTGCAAATATGTTTCATAACAACTTCAAATACGCAGTCATGTTGAGAAAGAACTCTGACCCTACACTGTTCTCTGCTTTCCAGTGTACTATATTGTATGACGGCTTTGAATTTCTCAGTGAGAGCCCAGATCCTTGATCTTTAAAAAGTCAGGAATCATGATTTGAGATGAAAGAAAATCAGTATTATAAGTTGGCTTTATAAATCTACTAGACTACTCGTATTCTGTCTACTACAGTACATATGCACAGTGTATCCTTGTCCATCTTGCATGACAGCAAGCGTGTACCACATTGCATAAATACCTAGGCAGATAAATAGAAAACATTTCTTCACTTTTCCCCTGACTGCTTTCAACCAACACTTTGCATGTGCTATTTGTACACAGCTCCTAGTAATCACTCTGATCACCAAAGGTCCATGCCTTGTTTGGAGTGCACCAGCCCAGCATGGTATTAGAGTTGTAAATGTAGAGATATGTGTAGCTTTGTGCCTGCTGCTGCTGCATGCCAGAGCCCCTTTGCAGCAGCAGTGGGAGGCAGAGGCAAGTCCTCTTTTGCAAATGCACGACTCTGCTACCTGGACATTAGAGAAATAACCTTTAAATGTACAGCAGTACATAACTTATTGTGGCTCCATGGCACAGATGCATATGCGCCTGAAACAGTGCATTACACCATTTTTTAGACTGTGCCTCATTCGCCTTTGTCACTAGCCAGGTTACTTGCTTGGACATTGCACCTATAGAACTGTATATGCTTATAGCATTGAATTTCAATCTCCAAGCAAGATGATGATGTGACAAAAAGATATGGAATACAATATTCTAGATGGGAAAAAAAAAAGTTTACAAAAGGAATCCTGAGTGATGGTGGGTTGGTTTTGGTTTTGTTTTTTTTTTTTTTTTTTTTTTGGTTTTTTTTTTTTTTTTTTTAATGATTGCCTTTGCTCTGTTTTTTTTTGGCTTTGCATTAATGGTAAAATAGGTATTTTCTTGCAAAATTAAACTTACTTAGAAAGAGTTTGATGTTACTAAATTGCTTTAAATGTTCATTGAATGGTATTAACAGCTGAATGGTTACTACTTGATATATGATCCTAAAATTTACCATGAAGAACAGTGTAGGCAGAGCTCAAATATTAACAAGGGGACATGCTTGAGAGACATATTAGTCACATCTTGGTGTCCTGGAATCTACATCTGCAAATCTCATTCTGGGCTTTGGTATCCCTCATAGCATTACAGGGCTAAATATTATTTGCACTTCCGAAAGTAATTTTATTACTCTTTATTCACTTGTTTTTCCTCAAGAAAGGTGACACCTTTTAGCAAGTAGGCCTACAAGCACAAAGCACTTTAAAGAGAAAATATGCTAAACATCATGTGGGCAGAATGCTTAGCAGTAATGACATTAGGTTACTAGCAGTCTGCAAGAATGTTCCCATATAACAGTCTGTCCAGAGATCACAAAACAATGACATTTCACTTGCAAGTAGACCTGAAACTGTACCCTTTCAACTGAAAATATGTTAATCATCATTCAGGAAGACTAGTTAGACTTAATTTCAATAAATTTACAGACTAACCTAACCAGTGTCCCTGTCCACCAATCTGTTGTTCCATATGTCCAAATCTACAGCAGAGAAGTGTCTTAGGATACAGCAACACATTTCGTGCTCTGAGGCTTCCATCACAGCTGGGTTTGGGCTCTGCCTCCTGGACTGTTTGCACCAGTGCCTGCAACTGCCTCCCTCATCAGTGGCATCCAAATGAGCCTACCTACTGGAGTTATTCAGCTATTCCAGCTGACAGGAAAAAGTGCAGTGGTAGTCCCAGGTCTTACAATTTGTAAGCCTTCCTTTGAAGCCAGTCAGTTGCCAGACATGACGGAAGGCATGCAGCCCAGCAGCTAGCTCAGACACTCTATTAGAAAGCATCTAATGGTACAGGAGCTGTTGCAATCTCAACAAACATCGTATGTCATGCCTTGGTCTATCCTCTAAGAATGAAGACATGATAGATGTGCAAAAGAGCACTGAGACACAGCAGTGACATTTTCCCTGCTTTTTCAAGGCAATGAATGTAAGTTTAGACAAGCAGCTTCCTAGGAAGGGAATAGAAGTGGTTACACACATTCACATCGCTGCCAAGAGCATTGATTTGTGCATCTGTTTGGTCCATGGCTAAGAGGCCTATACTTGACTGAAAAACAGTTCATGCTTTGCTTCTTCCATAGAAAACTGGTTAAACCCCCCCAAACTTTCCTAAAATAGCCTAAAATATCAATGAAAACACCTTTGTCCCACTTTAAGAGATAGTGAGGCTTAAGGCCACTCCCCCATGTGCTCCATGATGTGACCTCTGTAATGCAACAGATGTTTAAAGGTGCCACAGGCAAACCAGTGAGGGAAGACCAACTGCTAATCAAAGAGCAGACCCAGATCCAAAGGAAAGCAGAGCTGACAACTCATTTTAGAGGATTCTTTTTTTTTAGGAAGAGGAAGGCTATCAGTATTGCCTCCACTCAGAGACTCCTTATTCGTACAGAAGAGCAGCTAATGAGTGGAAGTCAATTTGGAGAAAAACATTATGATGTGAAAAGCCTAGCAGAGGAAGGATTTTCCTCATTAGGGTTTGTAAGACTACTCAAAGTAGAAAGGTATGTTGATATTCTGGATGAAGAAATTAAAGGCTGTTTTAGTCAAGATGATCAGGATCATATCCCACACATCAAATTTAACCAAAGACAGTCCCGAAGATATCTGGGACCATGGTCAAACTTCATACTCTTGCAGGCTCACTGACAGCCATTTCTTGCTGATACTGAAGCAGCATCCAGAACATCAAAATAACTTTCTATTTTGAGTACTACTCCTGAAGTGGATAGAAAATCTCTTTTGCTTAGCACCTCCTGCAAAACTGTTATCTAAAGAAGGAACTGGCATATATTTTTTAATTTTTATGAAATCTGTATTTTGGATATATAATTTAAATATATTATATATGTGAATGCTGAGCTATATCTATGCTAACATACAATATATAGTACACAAATGTATTATTCCATATACACAATAAGAAATTACAAAGCTTGACAGAAGAATAAAAAAAGCCCCAGAAAATGAACAAACTGAACAAAAAAACCCCAACCACTGAACAACAACAACAACTAAAAAAACCCCCCCAAACCCCCAAACACCTTTTATTTGCTTTTCAGGTTATCACTTATCAGTGCTTTTATCGCTTTCAACCTTCCTTGGAAAACAACAGTTAAAGTTTACTACAGACCATGATTCCTAAGACTCAAATAAATTCTCCTCTTTCTCCTTCTCCTGGTATTACACTGTGTGATTTTGTAACTCCTTTTTGCTTCCATGTTCCAAAACTCTCTATGTGTCCTTAGCCCTTAAAAAGATTTCTTACTTTCTTAGAAAAAAAATTGATGCTGGAAACGTTTTTTTTTTGTTGTTTTTTTTTTTTAAATCAGTTTTGCGTATTCCTGTTCTCTCGATATATGTAGTGTAGCTGGGCCAGGCCAGAGCTTCTCTGGGGTAATATTTATTGAAGCCTACTCATAACTTCCATGCATTTCTTTTAGCACCTAAGTATTTCAAAAGATAAATGCTATGATAAATAGTACAGTGTTTCCAAGAATCCCTACCATGTACAAAACCATTCTACAGATAAAGAACAAGGTAAAAATACATGGACATGTATGCAGCTCATCCTGGTAGACCTGTCTGAGGTCTTGATTGGTTTGGAAGAGGAATAGAAATGAGTAAAAGAGCACAGTATATGGTTCCATATTTTAGAAATGCTTGTGAAGAACTTCATATTCTATAAAAAGTTATCATTTGGTAACAACCATATAATACAATACTCCATTTTTCTGGGTATGCTTAACTTTCTTTAAAAAATTGTGACTCATTTTGAGCTATAAAATGAAGCAGCTACTTAGGGCATACTTTGTATGTCAAACAATACATAGTTTCTATACTAAATAAAATTTCTGATGGTGAAATTAGACTATAGAACAAAAGATTAAGATTGCAACATAAAAAATATTTCACAAATGCCACATGGCTTGCTCTCCTTGCCTTGCATGGCCCAATCAGACTTCATTACTTAGTTTTCAGTAAGAACATAAGTAAAACAGAAGCAGTTGTCTAGAGAAGGGCAGCAGATCATTGGACCTGCTGCCCTTGTGAAGGGAGTTGCAAATAACCATGGCTATTACTGGAAAGAGTATTAAGAGAAGATATGATTAGGGAACATGAGATATTGTTGCAACTCAGGACAGATAGGCAAGACTGGGGAAAGATATCTTGGAGCCATTCCTGACTTTTCCAGAATCACTGACCTGCTGTGCAACAGCAGCCAGAAAAGCCAATGAGGCTCTGGGCATCATCATGGAAAGTACTGGGAATGCCACATTTCAGGAAGGACATGGTGGGGTTAGAGAAGGTACAGAGAAGAACAGCATCGATCAAAGGCATGCTGGGGTTTCTTCATAAGGATTGATTAAAGAAGCTGTGGTCTTCAGTGATTAGGGTGGGAGATGGATGGGGGATAGGACTGAGCTTTACAAATCACAAAGGCAGAGGATTACTTGGATGTATAACTGGGCTGTTAACAGGATCCCATGAAGTATTGGCACTGGTTATGCTCAAAGAAACTGGGAGGAGACTGGCTTAAAGCAGAGAAATGAAAGCACCTCCCCGGGCTGTGGGTGGTGAGCACTTGGGTTTTTTGGCCGCAGGATATTGTGAAAGCAGACACTGTCAGCAGCTTCAAGGCAGGAGGGCAGTGGTCAAATTCAGTGTCCGCAGGTCCACACACATAAGTTAAGTGCAGCAAGCAGGACTTCATCCCCTCTAACACCTCTTACACACAGTGCTGAATGATGGAGGGGTGTGAGGAGGGTGTGCTGCAGGCAGCCAATGCGCCACCTCTATGAGATAGAGAGTTATTCTGTACCCTTCAGAAATTTTATATATTCTAAATACATTATGTAGTAAAGGGTAATTAGGAGATCTCATTACCACCAGTCTATAAAATGTAGACAAAGAGACACTTTATTTATTCCATAATCAGCAAAGTGTAAAAAGAAAATAGAAACTGTTTTGAATACTCCAAATTCATGGAAATCATTGTGAATGACACAGAGTTAAGTAGGTCATCCAGCCCAGACATGAGCTATCCACCAATTAGGATAACATCAAGAGGAATACTTGTCAGCTAATCCCTGAAGACAGGAAGAGGTTCATTCTGTGGATAATTCGTTAATCACAGTATGACTTGGGTTGGTTTGTTTGCTTTCTGCCACAGTTTTGCCCTTGCCCATGTGAAAGAAGGGAATTATTTCACAGTGTATTGCCGTCACCTTCTACAAGGGCAAAGCCTTTAAAGGGCAAGAAGCAGAAGGTAACTCCCATCAATGCAAATGTGTTTACTTCTGCTTCCATAACTGTGGCAATTATGAATTCAGGAAAGGCTGAAGTGTTCAGTTCCCTCAATAAAACACACATTTTGGCTCACAAAAGAAAGCAGGTAAATTTTTGCACTTCCTTCCTATAAACATTTTCTTGAGTCTGTCTCTCGAGTGGTCTTGTCTCCCAGGTATTGCTCTTTCTTATTATTGTCTGCCACTGTATGGAGCTGGTTTTCTTTTGCTTTTGTATTAGAGCAGCTTGAGGACCCAGAGCTGAGTTCCATGCTACTGAGAGACAATGAACTGTGACCACTAAAATCTCCAGTAGCACAAGTGAAGTCCTCAATGCTTTCAACAGCCAAATTAATAGAAGTTATACGGCGTTATTGCTACTTTCTCTATGATTCTAGATTACATGTACTCTCATACTTAAGAAGATAAGGTAAGTTATAAGATGGCACTTCTAGCCACTGCAGAAAAGAGAGGGGGGTTTGGGTTTGGGTGGGTTTTTTGTCTTCTGATTTTTTTTAAACTTTGAATTTCTAATTTAATAAAGCATTGAAGGTTTAGACATGTTTTGCTGTTCTGGTTTTTGTCCTCTCTGTGTCCTTCTTATTAAACATGATTATACAATTGGAAGCTCTTGATGTGGGGCTTTAGAAGTTACTGCACAGCCAATAGCTATTCTTAGCGCTGAATCTCCAAACTAAAATGGAGTGACTGAAAAGTCACCTACCATATTACTTCCAAGTGAAGTCACAACTATAAGAAATGTTTTGATGGAACTTTGTATTATAAATCTACTCCCCTATCCTTGTCAGCATCAAAAATTCCTGGGAATCTGACATGCTTTTGTGTCAGTTCATGCCCGAGTAATGCAACAAGACAGTCCACACATCCCTGCAGCTCTTTGTAAATGCAGGTGCCTTAGATTACAGGATATGCCGCATCTGCAACATTCTTGTTTTGTGGTATCTGTGTTCAACCCCTGTCTCAGGACCCAGCTGACAGCAGTAAGGGTTGGGCATAAGTTCAAGTTTCAGAATCCATAATAAAACATTGGCTTTCACTCCTATCTAGAAACTGTGGGAAATTAATTTAAATTCACAGTTTCTCAATGACCTAATCATCCTCACTTGTGCATTAATTGGCTTTATAAAAATGCACACTATGAAGAAACAATAGAAAAAATATTCTCACAGAAACATTAAAATAAGACATGCTCCATGGGTCTGTTTTATTAATCTCTTCTCCCCATCAGATATTAAGAGGAGAGGCTGTTCTACCTTTTAAGGCATCAGCAACTTCAAGCTTCTGTGCTCAGAATCTGTCGGCTTTGACAAGAAAGGGGGCTGTAGCTGCAAATGTAAAAAAAAGGAGTGGTAGCAGCTTCTTTAAATAGAAGCGAAGCGGCTTTTATGAGTGACATACTGCAAAGTTTGTCCTGATGGAAAAAAAGGTGAAAAGAGACCTGAAACTTTCCTGCAAATCCTTATATGTATTTTCAGCAGGAAAAAAAAAAATAAAATAAAAAAGTCACTGATAGTAGTGGTCCTATCAACAGGGGAGCTAGTAGCAAGCAGCAAGCATGCCTGGCCCTGGTAGTGGTGGGTGGCTCCCCTGTACAACACTCAGGTGCAACTGAAACTTTTCAGGCAGTTCATCTCTGTCAAGTCTCTCCAGTGATCACTGAACCTAGTGTGCAACCAGAGGGAAAAAACCCTAAAACAAAACTCCAGCAAAAAGCCCACCTGGAAAGCATGAAGAAGCCTTTAGAATCTACAGAAAAACTGAATCTTTCCAGAAGCCTGGAGGACACCTGGGAGACTGAAAGCAGCCCCTTGCTCTGGGTCTGCAAACAGCAGCTGCCAACAAAACTGACACAGAGGGTGCCTTCAGTTTTTAATTCTGATGGTTTTACCAGTTCTCAGTTAACTAGGTATCTGCTTTACAGACACATGACTGGTATTCTCTGTGTTTACAGCGAGTCCCAAAGAAGATGAAAACAAATAATTTGCAACTGACTTAGAGCAAAAAATCATATTCTGCAATGCTGGCAATAAAACCTAACAGCATAAAAAAGAACATTACCTTGGCATCCTAGTTCCTGTTATCCCCAAGAAAAACAGCAGAGCATACAGGTAGCACAAGCATTGTAAGGAGTTCAGCCCACATGCAGGTGAGAGACTCACAGCAGACAAATCCATTCTGCAAAGTCACAATGTCACCTCCAAATTCCTGAAAAAAAAGGAGCAAAGGTGGCTAGTTTTGCCTGATGAGATTTTAGCAAAAGCTGTAGTTTTGAAATTAGAAATCCAAGACCTACTGATGTCAGAGCAGAGACTGTGCAGTTCACAATAGACTACTGCACAGATTAGGCAGCAGACTTTAGGTAATGCAAACCATGTAAGGACTTCAATTTTAGAGTGTGACAGGTTTTTAATCTTAAATGCTGCTATTGGATTTGTTTTGGAGAGAAAATGAGAAGGTTTTGTCATGACTCAGTTGGAATAGGTCACTGAGTTTTGGGGCTACTCGTGATCTGGGTGCAATGCTATGAAAGAGAGATAGTGTACTCCTTAGTTATCCTTCAATGAGACTGCAAGGTTGGGGACAGACAATGGGATGAAGGTGCCCAAAAGGAAGGCTGGAGACCTCCAGATATGTTTCTTGGAAGCAGTGCTGTCCAGAGACACTTAAAGAGCAAAACGTGTAAATGGAAATCTAATGGGACAAAGGCCCTTCAGCATTTACTGCCTTATGCTCAAAGCTGCATGTGACAGGACTCCAGATGGTGTACAAATGTGAAGAGGATTTGCCTGGGCCTTTTACTGCAGTGAATTCCCCAGGCAGCTTTTACACTCTGAAAAGCTCAGGTTCATTACAATACAAAACTCCACTGCTCACATTTGTGAATGGAGGCAGCACAAAGCTATTGATGGGGCTGCAATCCCAGAAAGGGCAGAGCCAAGAAGATATAGAAAAGGGTAAAGCTTTGGCAGGGTTAGTGAGTATTCAATCAAATTTGTGCTGTTTTCTCAAATACCCATAAGATTTCAACTGTCATTAAATTGAGTTGGGAATATTCCCCCAACTACTTCTGAGTGTCTCGGTAGTAGGGCTGGTTTTTTTAGACAAAAGTCTCATGCTTCAATTAAGCTCAATATGTTGACTTCATGACTAGTTTTTAATTCCTGCATTCCTTATATTTAGCCTTTCTAAAGATCTTCCTCTAAGCAGCCTTCATCTCCACCTTATAAAACTGTGGTAATTAGTTGGAGCTCTGCTGAGTTTATGAAAGTCTTGTAAGTGAAGTCATTATAATGGAGTTCGGTGTTTCAGCCTCTTGCTTTTGTTAGCAAAATTATTTTCTTGAGAAAAGAAACAGATTTTGACTATGTGACAGCTCCGGATACTCGAAAAACTGTCTCCAAGTTTGTCTCTTAGTTAAGTGTTACAGCACAGTCCCTTATTTAAGGACTACAGTAAGTTACATAATAAAGCACACACTGTCATCAGTTCAGTTATCAGGCCCTAACTGTGGCTAAACTCATATATTTGCATCTTGTTACCACTTTTTGTAGGTTCAAATTTTCCTTTAGTTTAAAAAAACCCCACCAAACCAAAACAAAATTATATGCCTTTTCTAGTTTTCTCAGCAGTGATTCAGACAATGTAAGTTGTGAATTTCAAAACTAAAGAATTCCAGTATTATAAATAAAAGCACAAATGTATAGGTCTCTCTCTAGAAACTTCATCTTCAGCTCCATCCTATGAAAGGTCAAGCTCAGAAAAATAAATATCTCCCAGGCGAACTGGGCATCTGACAACACAGCTGTCTTTGTGGACTATTTAAGGAGAGATACTTTGATAGAGTAGATAATAAACTGGTGCTGGAAGGGACACAAGAACAAAAGAAAAAGTGGGTATGTTTCCAATAACAGCCAGCTGATGGAAAAGGCAAACAAGTGCTGAGTGAGTTAGAGCCTGGCTGAGAGCTACAGGAGGTGTTAATGGGCTCCAGTGACTGCAGGGACTTTTGAACCAAAAGGTAGGAAAAAGTCAGGCCAGAACAGGGATGGCTGCCTGCTAAACTTCTGCCCTAAACATCAGCTGATGTGGAAAGAAAAGGAAAGTTTAGCTTAGGTTCCATATTGAAACAGGAATTGAAAATTAATATCTTTTAATTTCCAGTAATGTTATCCAAGGATATATAATGGTGTTTAAATAAGAGAATCTTTAGACCAGGCTTGCTCATCTGTCTTCATAAGAGGGTTAATGTTGGGAACCAAAGGCAATTAATCAGTGCATCTTCTAAAACCTGTTTATTTCACATGGGAATTGATTTCAGACTTGAAAGTCTTACAGTCCTTATGGCAAAATAAAATTACTTGGTGCAACATTTGACGTATGCAAATGACTTTATGACAATTGTAGCTCTTTTTCTTTCAGAAAATCATTTGTCAACAGGCTATGAATTTGAATTTGTTCCCAAACCAATTTCAACATAATTTTAGCATAATTTTTGTCAACTTTCCATGATGAGTATTCATTGTTTATTTGTGCCATATGAATATTCATTCAAGTTTGCAATAATGTTCCTCTCTACTGATTTGGCAACAATCGCATAAGCAAATAATTCATTGAATACATGTAATTTTTAAATACATCTTTGATCTGCAGTCTACCAAGAGCATTGCAGCATTGAGAAAGTTTTTCATCCAGACACTCTCAAAAGTATTTGTGTTAGTGCCTTTGATGTTTGGCTTTTGATAAACCTTCATGAACCCGCCATCCTCAACTTGCCACCTCAGTGCTACAGCACAGACTGCAGTCACAGATTTGCATAACTCCTGAAGTTTGAACTGCTGATTTAATAGTTTATTCATAGAGAGAATAACCTACAATATACATAATTTAAGATTTTGTAAACCATCTTGTGGTGCCCATAGACATGGCTGTGTTAAGTGTTGCGTGCTTATATAAGGTGCAAGTTTTCATCTAAAGCTCTTAAAGGCAAGGTTAGCAAGGGGATTACAAGGTAATATAGCATAATGAGCATTATGTGTTGGTTATGTTAAATGCTGATTGTTTAAATTATCCAATTTCCTGATAGGAAAAAAAAAGGATTTTCAAATGGAAATGGATTTCAGAAATGAGGACTCTTCAGTTTTCCATTGACTCCTATCTTCTTACTATACTTCCATATTTCATTTTATATTTTAAGACAAGGGAAACACTAACTAAAAGTACATTTGTGTGGAATATTTTTTCTGCTGCCTTCA
The DNA here is from genome assembly GCA_035583185.1 of Anabacerthia variegaticeps. NCBI lineage: Eukaryota > Metazoa > Chordata > Aves > Passeriformes > Furnariidae > Anabacerthia > Anabacerthia variegaticeps. The sequence goes on along the minus strand of JAWWEW010000078.1, from coordinate 77,532,825 downwards.
CAATTTTTTATGTCTCACCAGCCCACAAAGAAATCATAAGTTAAATGTGATGCTTTTCTTCTGACTTTAAATTGCTAATGACACACAGAGGCTCAGTCTAATGGTAGTGTTTTCAAGAACATTTTCTGTCTTAAAAAAAGTGTTGATAAAAAGATAGTAAAAGCAATCTGTAGATATTGTAAAGGGCTAGTGAGGTTCAAGCTTTTCTTTGATAACATTCTCTGGCAGTATATTGTGAATTTCTCTGCAGTGATTCATTCTAGAGCTATTTTCCAGTTTGCAATTTTTCTGATTGAGTAGAATAAAACTCGGGAGCAGAAAAAGAAAATAAAGGAAGATAAAAACTTTTTCACCTTTGGTTATATTTAGTGTTTGGCAGACTAAGAAATTTATTGAGTAACTGGAATGGTGGCTTTCTATTTTCATAATGGTTCTGTGTCTGATAAGGTATTTCTAAAACAGAACATTTTGGATGTAAACCAAATGCATTACAGTTTATTGTCTTATACACCTTTTGTTCACTTTGTTGGCTGTTTGGTAAAAGGAAAAATCATTAAACCTTGTGGGCGTATTCATTGCCATACTCTGCAGCTAAAGGAGCGGCAGTAAGCGTGTCTTGACTCACTGTTTAACATGATTTACCTTTTACTTGGATTAATGGTGCATGTTGCTTAAACTCCTGCTCAGTATCCTGCTTTATTCTTAAAGCAGGTGGCAACTGGCTCTCAAAGTATGCAGTAGGTCTGGAAATGGCAATTCGACATCTGCCATGTGTGGAAATGAAGGGGGGGGGGTGTCTGTATATATACACATACCTAAATATACACACATACATATAAAAGTGTGTATTCATAGATACATGTATTTGTATACACATGCATGGATAAGCAACTGTGCTGGTTTTAAAGGTAAACCAGCAGGAGAAATGGACCCACCACAAGAGAGTTTATAAGTCAGAGTTACAAT
>JAWWEW010000078.1:77412571-77531759 GCA_035583185.1 Anabacerthia variegaticeps | reverse complement strand
TGGGAAATGAATAGAGGGGGTAGAATACATAGCTTTGATCACCCCCCACACAGTGATAACCGGTCCCACCTGCTGAATTAGGACAGCAACTATGCATACATATTCTAGATGTTCAAAATAAGCCCCCAAATTAACCAGCATTCTGCTTAAGAGTTTTCTCTGATTTCACTGCTAATATTTCCATGTAGGTTTTCTTGTTTTAAAAACAAACAAGAAATTTCCTCTCTGAACCTACTCCAACCACATTATATTGTCAGGCAAGACACAATTTCTCTTCTTTATTTTACATTTCATGTTGTTTTCTCAAAGAAGCACCCCTATCTCCTTCTGCAAAATCATAGGGCTCTGACAGCTGTCTACCCTGAACTGATTTTTTTTTCTTGAAATACAGCATTCCTGGTAGCCCAACACCCTGTACTGCAACTGCTTTGTAGTTTCAAATTCTTCTCCACCCTCCACATCCCTTTGTCACATTCTCTTCCCTATAGGGGATCTCTCTGAGTTTGTCTTGCTCACCATGATGAATTTACCCTGTGCTGGTTAACAATTTACTCACAAAGTCAATTCATAAAACTAAGGTATTTATTAAGAACAAGGATGGAGAAGGGCGATTGCACCTGGCTTTTAGCAATGTGTACACAGACTTCAAATCGTGCCTTCCTCAGACGTGGACTCACCATTTCCCATGCAGCTCAGGAGATTATTTGAAAAATACCTCATAAGGGCTTGGATTTCTCACAGTTATTCTCCTATCAGCGTATCACTGCCATATATGTATGGCACTACTATAAAGCCACCTCAGAAGCGATATGTCTTTTGTATTTTGCAGTGGGGCAGTTGGCCTTGAGACAGCATCTCAAAAGCATTATATTGACCTGTGCAATCAGAATAATGTTTGCAAGATTACCTTCTAATTATTTAGCTTTGCTAGAAATCCCATCGGCGCTCCTCCTTCTGGTAAAGTAAAATGCCTTGGAGGAAAGTCTTTCATCAGCTTTCCAGCAGAATCAGTGAACATTTGGGCAATAGTTTATGTGCTGTTGTGTGTGAAGGAAATGTGCCTTGGAGGAATTGATTGTAAAATCTGAGAAAAACCTGCCTGAAACTGTGGCCTCCCACTTCTTTACTGGCAGGTACAAGCTCAGTAAGCAACAGCACAACTGCACTCCTGAACTTTATTTAGCCACCAGTGTCTGGGCTTGTGCATGGAGCAATCAGCAATGCCCAAACTCTTCCCTTCACCAAAGAGAAAAGGAAAAACCCCACCTATTTGAAGTGCTCTGAAGTAATTCAACAAGGTTGGGGAGCGACTTCTCCCCATTGTCCCACATTATTTTACCAAAAGAAGCAGAACGCTGACGGCCAGCTCAGATGGATATTTCAATTAAAAAACATGTGCGTTTTTTTCTAAAAATAGAAATTATTATGTTTTACATAGTAGTTAATTCTTCAAAGCATGTGTTCAGAGCGGTTAGTAAAATCTATTTCTGTGCAAATGGTGTGAGACTTTTGCAAAGTGATGAAAGAAATGTTTAATTACAAAAGAAGTTTGAGGACTGTGTCTTCTTGCAATTACATCAGTCTCCAGAACTTCATTTATTTAATGACCGTCAAGTAATGTTTGAGCAGCTTTGGGTGTAGGGTAGGAACCAAAGATGATAATTGCCCTGGTTTGAGTGGGATACCTTGCCATAACCAGGATTTTTAAATTGTGGAGTACAAATAAGCAAGAGAAACTGAGGCTGTGTACTTTGCAAACAAAGGCATTTCCTGGTGTGCCCTGCTTCCCAGCTCTTCTTGTAGTTCCTGTCAGGGGTTGTTCAGAAACTGACTGTGGATTTCCCCTGACTTTGGGTATGGTTCTTGTTTGGGAAGGGCACCTGCTGTGAAACAGGGATGTGACCCTGGGGAGCAGGACTGAGGCATAGCATGGGTTGGCAGGTTAAGCAGTGCTGGGCCCATCATTTTCTGATTCTAGTATTGATCTTTGCAATCTTGATGGTTCAAATATCAATCTGTGATGTTATGATAAATCTGTAGATAACACGCATTAAGATCTAATTGGATTGGTTCATTAACGACATCAGAACTGTGCTGAGACAGATGTTGAAATAAGTACTCATGTACCAAATATGCATACACATACCCACACGAACTGTGAATATACAAAATACACATGAATGACATCAATGACAAAGTGTTTAATAGCACTCTTAAAATACTCTTTCTGTTAGTTTTATTTCCACTTTATCTCAGCATGTCAGCTTTAACCTTTGATTTCAATGTTTTGGCTTTTTTATTTCAAAAAACCTACAACATTGTTGTCATGTTAACAGCTGATTTTAGGGTTTGGTTGTTTGGTTGTTGGTTTGTTTGTTTTTGTTTGTTTGTGTTTTTTTTTTTTTTATTTGGAAAGGAACTTTTTCATTGAAAATCAGGTTATTATTTATAGATTCCAAGCCAGGTGCTGTAAATAGTCATCAAGATGATGATATAAAATGGAAATAAAATTTGAGAAAGCAGAAACTCTTCTCATAGAACTAGAGCTGAATCTTTTAAATATTTCAAAATTCATTTTTGTGAGTAACAGAAAATAAAGTTATACACTTGTATGTTGATCATATAGTCATGTTTAGGACTGACTTTTTGAGGAAGCTGCCTACTGGTTTGAAATATAAATCCCTAATAATTAAAAACCAGTATTTCTGATGTTTGTGTTCTTACAACAAAAAAACATTACATTTAAGACATCACTATCCACTAAGAAGCTCTGAAATGTTTGTCATTCAGTCAGGAGTGAAGGTGGCAATGAACCAACCAGCTCTACGAGAGACCAGATCAGAACCTCTCTGCTGAGGCAGAGGGTCCTTTAATGGGATTCATTGGGTAGTGCTAATTATAAAATACATTATAAAATACTTACCCAAATCTTATAAGGAAACAACTACCTCCAGGTGGCTGGGGAGAACCAGTTTACTTTCCTGCAAGTTCCTTATGGCTTTGATTCAGGGGGTTGCCAGGGTTTTCAGGTTCTCAGTAGAGAAAGCTGAAAATGAAATGCAAAGCAATTCCTGCTCTAGACAGCAAAAGCAACACCGTGTTCCTGTTTTATGGATCCACAGCTTCTCTGCAGGTGTTGTCAGCATTGAAGGTACTGCTGACTTTGGCTGTCACCCCTAACAGTGGGGCTGAGAGTCAGACCTCAAAAGCATACCCCCTGTAGATGTGGGCTGGGAGAGTGTAGGTACACACCTCTCCTCAGTTATGGAACAACAAGTGAAGGCAGCCCCAAAACAGGCACAGTCACTAGACCCAGGAGAGGCCATTTCCCTGAAAATGGGGATCTAGCAGCGTGCCTTGTATGGTTCTGCACTGGATTATCCAAAAATAGAAAAAGAAGAGCCAGAAATGGAGGCCAGTCCACAGTGAGGTGTTCCCATACTGAAATAACATCCTCCATGAGGAGGGATGTTGTTTGCCTTACCAAGTGTTTTAGGACTCGGGTGCTCAGCTCTGACTGTGGGTTTGGGTGGAAAAGCCAGGAGACCCTTACCTAGAGCTCAGCAGAGTAATTTCTATAATATATCGAAAACAAGAATGTCTCTTGGCCCAAACTGGATGAGTCTCAGAAATAGTGAGTAATCTGAAGAAAAATATTTTCTTAAATTCAATATAAAAAAAAAAAAGAAAAATAAAAAAAATCCCATCCTGTGGTCAAATAGGTTAAAAATTTCAGACAAGTAGTACTCGTGCCAAGTGGATGTTATCTATTGTCAATATAATACATATCAGATGTCAGCGAAGGGAGTGTTTGGTGAGCCTGAAAGCTATAAAAGTCTCAGTGGAGAAATTACAAGCTGCTTTATGGAGCAGTGTTGAATATTCTAGCTAAGGTAACATCAAAGCAACACAGGAAACCCCCACCCTATCAATATGCACTCTGAGCTATAGAACCCTGAATTGTTCCACACTGGGTTTTCACTGTTATCTCATCTCTACTTGTCAGAACAACGTTGCAGAACAGGAATGTCATGCAAAAGTTTTTCAGGTTTTAAATATTGTGTCTGGCATTCAGGCTCCAGGGAATGTACAAAATCAGATCAACTTAAGGGAAAATAAAGTAGTTTTAAGCAGAAATTCCACTGATTTACCTGGAAGTGATGGAGGAAAGGCATCTGCGGGCTGTGTTCACCCTGAGGGCATGGAGGCACATTTTGCTCTGCAAAAGTGAAGTCAGGAATTAGGACTCCAATCCTGGAAGGAGTGCACGGTCCCATGCAGCTTAACATCTACAAATGGTCTTGCTGAACTTTGGGTCTGTTCATGCAGGCAGTAGTATTCACACGCAGAGATATCTGCAGCATCAAGCCTAAATGATAAGTGGCAGTCCCAGGCGTGGTATCTGTAATTCCCATTTCTCAGGCCTAGCTCTGCCTCTCCAACAGACAGGCTAAAAATGAGATAGCTTACTGTTCTAATTGTACAGTGAAGTATGCTCTTAAACACTGTAAAAATGTTTAAATCATAATGAAAATAAAACCCAGTTTACAGAAATTTATCCCCATCCCTGAAATGCATCTTATTTCATTTTTGTCTCACTGACACTGAAAGCTGTTTAATTTTTATATTTTGTCACGCCCACACTTTTTCAGAGGGTAATATGTGTTCCCAAACTGGGAAGAATTAGACAGTCACGTTTTGCTGACTAAAACCAGAAAAGGTCAGCCTTGACTTTGGTACTTTAAAAATTAGTCTCTTGTGCATTTCTGTTGTTGTTGCTAAAATATTCTAAGTATGCATCCAGAATCTCCTAAAAGTGAAACTAACAGCTGGTGCAGGAACTTCCATGCCAACATTTAGCCTCATGGCAATGCAAATTTTAGCCCAAATTTCAACTCAAAATGAAAAGGCAGAGGGGACAGCAGGGATTCAAGACCTGTCAGGTTATGCTTACCTGTCATGTTTCTTTCTATAATCTGCCAACTAATTAAAGTAACCTTGTCAAAAAATTAAATTAACACTCCAGTGACACAACAGAGCTTTAGATGTTCTGGTTAGAGGTTATCCCATTTCTCTCTTCTTGGCTGCAAGTGGCAGTGGCACACAGCTTTCTGCTGCCCCACTGAAATTATTTTTCCATTGCACCACTGAGACATTGCAGAGATGATTAATGTTTCCTCTTCTTCAGAATGCCAATTCATTTTTATCTCTGCTTTCTTGTTGAATTTTATGCACAGTAGCCAGACAAAACAAGGGTTGCACATTGGAAGGATTTTGAGTTCTAAAAGCACAACATAGTGAGTCAGGGTATGGTGCCCGGTTTTGCTGGCATTTCTACAAACATACTGTGCAGCCATCAGCTGTTTCCTAGAAGATGTATTTCATGAAAAAGGGTGAGGAAGAAATTTTTCAGAAGGAACTCATCTTTGCTAAGGAGCTCTCCTGAAAAAATATGTGTCCGTGAAAATTGTGTTTGAAGCTTTACAGTGCTGAGCATTTTATAAGTTTTTTGAACACTTGTTAGGTTTACCTGTGCGCTTTGCATTACCTTGATTCTTCATCTGTGTAACTGTGTTTTGCCACTTACAGACATTTGGGGCAAAGGAATTCATTGCTGTCTAGAATATCATCACAACCCAAGAAAAATCACTGAGACAAACCCCCTGGGTGGGCAAGATCATATCCTACTGCATACATCTAATCCTCATTTTCCAGGCAATATTAAGAACACCTCTGACATCTGTGATATGCTAAATGCAATTATTATAAATGGAGCAGACTAAGATCCATAGGTAGGTTTCCTTCAAAAAGTCCCCAGTGCTGATATAGGAGATGAACTGGATAATAAAGTAGACTTGTTTATTAAAAACTCCAGTAAAAGAGTCAGTTGAGTTGAAAAGATGGGAACAATCACTTGAAATCAGTGAAATTATGACAAGCAAAAAAGGAAGGCAAAGAAGCAGTGCCAGCTAAAAGTGGAGTTAGCAGTCAATTTTATGGCTCTTCAGGGAGGGGGAAGACTCAAGACACAGGAAAACCCCCCACATTTGCCAGCTCATCCAGGCAGGAGGACAAATGATAAGGGGTGCAAACACACTTGCTTATGTAAGAGGTAAATAAGGTATATTGGAAATGAATGCTGAATTAATTAGCAATGCTTGGAGTGATTATTTTGCAAGAGTACCACATGAAGAGAATGCAAGAGAGGCACTAAATCATGTAAATCCAACTGGGATGAGATAGGCTGTATTTAGAAGGAGCAAGTCATAAAAGCAGGTAGGAATATGAAAGCAAGGAAAGTCTCTTGATGAAGTGCCAACACATTTGCTGAAGTGACTTGTTATGGAAGGCATGCTTGATTGCTTTCCTGAGTCTGAGAAAGTACTAAACCAATGCTGTAAAAGCTTTACAGAGTATATATTTAAATGTGGAGAAGTATTAAGCTCAGCACAAATTATTCAAGTGAAATGGTACTGCAGAATATGAAGCCTTGGCATAGATTACTGGAAGCATCTGTAGAGAGACTGAAATTTAGACGTGTTAGACAGTTTTGTGACAGGAGAGAGTGGAAAGCTTGCTGTATGTATTTTCTTGAAAATGCAGAGAAAAAAGGCAGCTACTGGAATGGTCTTTGTAGAAATGGAAAAGGTACATGCTCATGGAATGAGAACAAGCGAGCTGATTTGGAGAGCTTTGTATGTACCTCCTTTACCAAAAAAGATGCTCAAAAGTGAGAAAACATGAAGAGGACTACCACAGAACATGCTATCACATAATGGGATACAAAAGCTTGTAATGGCATATTAGCTAAATGTTAATGATGGCAACCCTTTCTTACATAGTTTAGAATGGTTTAGAGTGATGGTTGGTAAGACTGAAGCCTTGACAGGAAGTGAAAGGCTTCCTCCACAAATGACAGCAAAAGACACAGCTGAGATTGACTCTACTCTCTTAACCTTGTGTAGGAAATCAGTGTGCTTTAATTTCTGGACATTAGGATATTATGCTATTTAGTTGATCAAATGCTTGGCTGCTCCATGAAAGGCAAAAAAAAAAAAAACCAACCAAAAAAAAAGGCAGAATTTTGTTTGGGTGGCGTATATGAACCTCAGGACTGTGTTAGTAGGATAGTCCTAACATAACAGAGAAAGACAGTTGTGAGAGAGGCCACAGACCTCACATTCAGACAGGATTTATATGCAAGTAAATTTGTAGGTTATGGTTGGCTACTGGCATGGTAAAGAAACCTGCAAATGTTGCTAACTCCAACCACGGAAAACTGCACGACAGAAGAACCCTAAGGATTTTTGCCTCTTCTCTAACTGTCTGTCATTACTAAAAATATTGTACACTTTGGGAATACAAAACACAAGGGAAATGTATTTGGCTTCTCAAATACAGACAAATACCGTGTGTTATAGACATGTTCAGTTTTCTTATCTTCTCACAGGAAAAATGCAGTCTGTATGTATGCAAAGAATACGTCTACACAAACAGTAGAGTGTCTGTTTTGTTCTCCCAGGAACTTTTTGAAGCCGCCAAAGACCTTTGTTCCAACGCCTTCTGTGCTCAAGTTCATGACCACATTGATCTAATTTTGGCCAACAGTCAGGCCAAATTCTTTGTAAGACAGAAGTCATATTGTGTACTTTAGCACTTTTACTTCTGGGCAAAAGGGGTTGAAAGCTGGATGTAAAAGCTGGACTTTGCAAAAGAAGAGTTCACAGCATTTCCCTAATCCTTGATTTGTTCTGCATACTGCCACCAAGTATTGGCTTTGGGATTCTCGTTTGTTTTGGGATGTGGTTTTGTGTGGGGGTAATCTGTGCCCTCCCAGCTCAGCTCGAAGATACCACATGGTATTCTCACGATGATTTTCTTTTCTGTTGGAAGATAAAAGCCTTTGAAACAGAGCTCTCTGTTCAAGCTGTTAACCCTGTGACTAGATACTGCCTTGTTAGTTCTCTAGTAAGTTATATATTATTTTGGTTTCTGTAATTATTTTCTCTATTAATCTAGCTTACAGTTGGCATCAAAAGCCATGGATTTTGCTCACACTGTTTTTCTGCAAGAAGAAACAATTTTTTAATATGCAAATCAGAGCAGCAAAAATTAGATGAATGTAGTCAGCATACCCTTGAAGGAAAGAAAGGCTTTTATGAAAAAGTCAAGGTTGCAGTTATGTTCCTAAGTGTGATGAAAAAGCTACTTAACCCTTTAGAATGGATAAGGGGGAAATTGGTTTCTCATGAAAAAGAAATTATTCTTGTGTAAGATATAAGCAAAAAATGGGAGCTAAATTAGTGGAAGGGATGATATGCAGAAACTGAACTGTCATTTTGAGAAATGCTGCAGGCTTATCTTTCTTATTTTGTTGGACAAAATGCACAATCAAACCCTAGTCAACATGGTAAAACAACCTACCCTCATGCACACACTTCAGGAATCCATTTGGAAAAGGCAAAAGAAGTCTTCCTATGCTAACAGGTTCTAGATTAGGCAAATACAATTTAACTCAGTCACATCGCTCTGAAAGGATTGTGAACCATAAGCTTTGAAGCTTGACATGAGATATGGCCATAGAGATTCTTCACAGTTGGCTCTGAAGAACCAGGCATGGAAGATTTTTCTAATGAGGGTAGTTTCCTTTCAGAACTGAAAAGCAATATTTACTTACTGAAATTTATAAAAATCTCTTCAACAAGTCCCTGTGCATGTGCTTTTCAAAAAACACATATCTAGAGGAAAAGTTCAATCAAAATGGATGTTCTTCCTAATTCAGAACTTTTTCTTCCTTCAACCAGCATCACATCTACACTGTCCAAAACAAGAGATGCTCCCTGCAACACAAAATGTTAATTGACTTTGATTGATTGGATGATTAGGTGAATTCTGGAACTAAACTTGACACAGGACAAAGAGCTCTGTGCACCCTCTGATGTAAATGCAGTGTTGGGATCTCATTTTTGCTTTATGAAGACACTTAAGACAGTTTTATACAGAACAGAGCTCCAGCGTCGATTGAACTTCATGGATTGATCACACTTCATCCCAGATGCTCCCTGAAAGCAATAGAAAGCCAGTTATGCATTATTTGATTATCACTTTAAGGCATAAAATGTCTTTAGTGAATTAATAGAAATTGCAAACAAATTTGTGTTTCCAGAAAAATCAATATAATCCATTCTGTACTACTTAGCTCTATCAGCATTAAGGGAATTCAATAACAATACAAATCAATTATCAAGCACATAAAAAGAACATTCATCATTCTTTCAGGGGACAGTAATAAGAGCATAAAGAACACAAATGAGAATAACAGTATTTGATCTCTTCTATCTACACTGAATTTTATCTGTATTTTAAAGCATCTGTCCTAATCAGAGTCAGCTTCATCAGGCCATAGGCAAAGCATCTTCCATTCTGCTTTTAGAAAATTGAGGTTAAGAAAAAAGGCTGGATACAGAAAAATCTCCACCTGATCAAGTCAGATATACAGAACAGAGCTCCAGTGTCTATTGAACTTTATGGATTGATCACACTTCATCCCAGATGCTCCCTGAAAGCAATTAGCCTTCAGCAGTGATTTTGCTCCACAGGCTACTGAGTCCTTTCCTGTTGTATTCCAGTATGAAGGAATGCCATGAGTTCCTCACCTGTAAACTCACAGTCATTAGTGTGCTAAGGAAAAGTAATTCCCCTTCTGGTGAGCTTTCATGCTGGGACAGACACAGAGGTTACACTGATTTACAAGACTTGGATACTGTGTATGCTGCACACCACCAACAACCTGGCAACACTTCCTGATCCTTGGTGTAGCTTTACCAAAATCTTACACATGTGAAGAACAGACACACATTCAGAGCTAAGCTCCTTTTCCTGCCCTAAGCTTGCCCGGCCTGATGAATGTCAGACCAGACCTCCTCCTGCCCAGAGCATCCTCTTCTGGTATCCCTCCAGTGAAGGAAAACACAGTATCTCCCTTACATATCTGCTGTTAACCAGGTTAACAACCAGTCCCCATTAATTTCCCTCAGGTTGCTTGGCTTGTGGGCTCATCCATGCTCCACAACAGGTATCAACTTCGCCTTGGATGCAGCTCATGTCCTCCTTTCCTCACTTATGACATGCTGTTCGTGCCTTAATCTGCAGCTGTTTAATTGGTTATACATTATCCCTCCTGCACGCAGATGAGTACTTTTGCTCTTGCTGGGTGCTGACACCACACAATTGTGCAAGGCTAAGCAAAACCTTAGCTAAGACATATAAATACTAAGACAGCCAAAGAAAGATGGATAAGAATTGCTGTTAACAGAAGTTTCTAGGATAATTTTTGCACATACTGCTAAAATGGGCTAAAACCCAGACAAATCCAGATAAGGCCTAAGGCTTAAAATATTCTGTTATTGTTATAAAGCTTAAAACTTACTATTACTATACAAATACGTCATTGCCACTAATACATTTTTGTCTGAGAGCCTTGCAGACCTTGGCCTGTCACTGGCCCATTGTCCAAGCTCAGGGAAGTCTTGGTTACCCATGGCTCTCCTTAGCTCTCGCTCTGCCAGTGCCACCCATGCTTGGGACAAGCCCTGTTGCTGTCTTGCCACCACCCAAATGGGGCCACTCACTAGAACTGTGCCAGAGGACAATCTGCTGCAGAGCCCTGGTCTGTTCCATCTCCTTGGGGGCAGGAAGAGTGGCTGGTGCCTCTCATCCTGAGCAAAGGCACGAAAACACACAGTAAACTGCATGTCCAGCTTAGCAGGCAGCTGTGCAAAGATGTGAGAGACTCAGTGCAGCCCTGCCTCTCTTGCAGGCACACTGCCTTTCATCCTCTCTGTGATGAGAAGAGCTCTCTCTCCAGAGGGTGCTTTAAACGATCTCAGAACCTTCGCACCTTTGCCTTGCAAGTCTCTTCCATTACACCAGACTGGTTTGACTTTGTTAAGCCTCAGTCAACTTCAATTCCCGGTGGCACTGTTTGCTTATTGACCCAGGAACAGTAACTGGTCAAGTCTGCAAGGACATGATTGGCAGTAACAGGAGCAGGGGGTACCTTTAAGGAGGTGGCTAATACAGCACTGGTTTCAGCACCCTTACAGACAGGGGAGGAAAATAAAGCTGAAAACTTTTGTTTGTATGCAATCAGTTGAATTTCTCCCCTTGCCACAGTGCACCCGTTGCCATTGGATCCCTCACACAAGTAGAGCTAAGATGTCATTAGACAATTTTAGGTTCTCCTACTTCCAGGTGGTGATTTATTTCAAATAGCAGGTTGGGGCAGTCACATCCTCTTTCTGCTCTTCTAGCCCTGCATGGGGTGGACTAAGGTCTTGGAGCAAGGATCAGGAGTTCAGTTGTGACAAGATGCAAACCTGCTGTTTTGCTTCCCAAACACATACCTCTTTGCTGACATTTCAGGAAAATATTGTTGGCCATTTGGTGGGGATCCATCAGTGCCTTGACAAATGGTTTATGAGAGGCATTAAGTGCCATCAGCAAGGCACAGAGTAAATCCCTGGAAGTAAAAGAGTCACAGCCTTTCTAGGATAACTCATGATTTCAGGACATGGTATCAGAAACACAATAAAAGACTATATAGTTAATTTCCCACTGAACATCCCTCAGTTCAAGGGGTCAGCTTTAGTTGTGACTGAAGTTGTTCTGGTTTATAAAACTGCTTTTATTTTTTTAAATCGAAGTTAATACAGCAGACAAACCTCTTACTTAAACTGCGGCATGGCAGAGACAAGATGAATGACAGTCATCATTCGTCACTTTACCAAGCAGCTCCACAATCTTCCTGTCTTTTAACACCTCTTTAACCTTAATTTTGCTGATTTGCACAGTCATTAATTAACTACATATGGTATACACGGCTGATAGACCTGGAATTTCACAGTCTATTAGCGTACATAATTTGCATTTACATCACAGTGTTAAACCAAACCCTTATCCTAAAGTAACATAAACAACAAATTTTAGCAAATCAAAACAACTTGTCTCCAACTGTATATTTTTCAGTTACATTTGTTAACATCTCTTTTCTTTTTGCTTAGCCAAAACACATTTCAGAGATAGTTTTATCAAAAATGTTGTTGCCCCAAATCCTAATTATTGAAAGAAAAAAAAAACAGGTAAAAAAAGCCCAAACCCCAGACTTTAACTGTGGAAGAATAGCTCACATTTTACCCTGTTTAACAACTGCAGCTTTAAATCTCCTGTTCTCTGGCTTCCAAGTTTACATTCCTGTCTTAATAACTGAAAAGACAGTACAGATGCCTGCGTGCTGGCAAAGAGCCTTTCTCCTCGGTGGGGACTGTGGCACAACCCGTGGGCAGTGTCTCCCCTCTTGGGCAGTCTGTAGCCTTCTTCCCCAACACCTTCCCTCCTTGTGCCCAGATCGGAGCCTCGCTCAGGGCTCTGACCTGCTGCCCAAGCTTCAGTGCACCAGCAAAACATGCATATTTAGAGATCCCTTTATTTTAATCAGAACACATAATTATCAGCTTCTACTAACTAAGATCTTTTTTCTGTTGTGATAAGCTGTGATAGCAAGAGCAGAATGAGTTGCTTACATGAAAGCATCGGTTCTGCACCTGGGTTCTGGTAATCCGAGTGGACCATAACAACTGTTGCACTATGAAAAAGGAAACAGAAGAGAACAAAGCAAAAAAACCCACCAAAAACAAACAAACAAAAAAAACCCAACAAAACCGAACATCTTAAACCATTCTAACTAAAGGCAGACAGTGATGGGACAAGGGGAGTGGTATTAAACTAAAAGGGAGGAGATTTAGTTTAAATGTTAGGAAGAAATTCTTTACTGTGAGGGTGGTGAGTCACTGAAACAGGTTGCTCAGAGAAGCTGTGGATGTGCCATCCCTGGAAGTGTTCAAGGCCAGATTGGATGGGGCTCTGAGCAACCTGGTCTAGTGGAAGGTGTCCCAGCCCATGGAGGTTGTTTGGACCAGCTCCCTCCAACACAAACCATTCTATGATTCTATGAAGTGTTACATTGTTAAAAGAGGACCATAAGGAAAACAAACAAACAGGTGACCTCTTAAACCATTCTTACTGACAGGAAAGCAAAAATCTGGACCGGAAAGGCCCTGTCTGAGCTGCAGAAGCAGTGTAAGAAGCAGCGCCTGGTCAACACTGAGTCCCTTGAAGATGCAGCACCGCCAGGGCTCTCTGGCCAGCACCCACTCCTTGGCCTCAGCAATTCTGCCCTGCCAAGGTCTAAGATGCTTCTATCCACTTTTACCCGCTGTTGTGGCCCTTGATTCCACTCTCCTTCCTACCTGTGGTGCTCCCACAGGCTGTGGCCTGCCCCACACACTGCCACAGCTTGCCTCACTCAGCCCTGCAGTGGAGGGCACCCCAAGTGCCTCAGTGAGGCTTTTCTGAGCAGCTTTTCCACCACTCATTTTTTTCACTCTTCACCGAATGCTGGTGGAGGCTGACATTTCAAAAGAATGACGGGTTCTCTTTTGTTCTTTCCCATGATGAGCCTGCAGTGGTAGGCAGGGTTTGGGAAGTGGTGGCTGTCACATTTGGCAATGTGGCTGTTACTTGGCATGTTTTGATTTGCGTAATGCTACTGCAGCACTACAGGAGTGAGTGCCCCTCTTGTGCACATCCACAGACCTTAGGCATAAACAAAAGCAACACAGATCATAGAGTGGATATTCTCCTCCCCTCCTACCACCCCAATCAAAAAGTCAAACACAGGGTAGCTTAGAGGGAAAGGTTGTGAGGTTTGGGTTTTTTTCTTGTGCTTGGTGGTGGTTTTTTTTCACTTGTTATTGTTTTGTTTTGTTTTTTTTTTACTGTTGTTTTTGAGGGAATGGTGGAAGTCTTTTCAAATGGACTTATATTTGCTATGAAAGATGTTAGGCTTCATATGGTAGATGCTTTTTTTTTTTCTCTCTCTCTTTCTCTCAGTTGATGACGGAGGTAATAATTGATTGTGCCTATACCCGATAGCCTGAGTTCTCTGCCAGAAATTCTCTCTTCAGCCTTGATGTTATTAAACGAATTATTGTCATGACATGTTTAGTTATCAACATTTTCTGCCTATGTAACATTAATGTAAAATAAATTATGTAAAAATCAACCCCCATGGCCAATGGGCTATGTATAAATGAAAATACTGATGTGAGTTACTAATTTAATTGAATTTGTGAAAAATAGTCAATCAGCAAGCCACCGTTATTTTGCTTTCCGAGGTTTAGTGGCACATTTCAGACTTTACCTGTTTGGAAAAGAAAGGTATTTCAGTGTCTGAAACTACTCATCCAACTACTGAAATTAACAGCAACAGTCACTGTGAGTCCTTTTTATCTATGTCACTCTCTGAAAGCAGTGAAAATAAAAGTGCAGAGAGGCAAAGACTCCAGAGGCTCTATAGTAAATTTTGACCGGCAGGTACCAGGAAATAACTTGCTCTTTTTTCTCCTGTTAGCTATTAGAAGGTTGGAGCCTTTGATGTGCTGGCAAGAGTGACCTCGATGTGCACGTCTTTTGAGAAGGTTGCACCAATTTTTCACCTGTTGTCACTTTGGACCTGGTGAAGCTCATGGAAATCCTTCCAGGGACTTCTGTGGGCTTTAAAATTAGGTTTGAAAATTGCATTAAAAGTACTAAGGTGAGTTTGATTGGGAATTAGATTTAAGAATTATGCATTGGCATGGTGTCTTGCTAGAGTACTGCACCTGACTAGTGCTAGTCCCCATGCATGTGACTTGCAGAGGAAGTGGTGTGCCAATCTTTTGATTGACATGTCCCAGCTGAGATGGTGCAAACCCCAGGTGGAGCACTGGGGAGGAAGAATTTGAAATACTTGTATTATATGGAGCTGTTTGGTTTGGCCCTCAGAAGAGTGGAACATGAGTTAGAAGCACGTGCTCCTAACCCAGCTTATCAAAAGATGTGCAAAAGTCACAGCTTTTCTCACTTGCTTTTTAGAATAGCCTTGAAGGTGGGGATGCCCATCTCCCTATGGTTATCAGTGGCAGCCTTCAGTCCCCTTGCCTGGGGATGAAAATCAAATCTCTCACTTTCAGCCTGAAATGTCTGAAAGTGGCTTTAGGCCACTCCTTAAAAACTGTCTAGTTTCCTGGAAAAGAGCCAGGAATTCACAGTTCTTCAATAGATGTTGGTGCCCACTTGTCCTCCAGGGACAACGCTGGGCTTCAAATTGGAAGTGGCTGTAGCTGCTTGACAAGGCCAGCCCTGGCCCTGGCAGTGTTCGGCACAGGTGGCCATCAGACACTCACCTCTACCAGGTACTGCCCAGCTGGGGGTAAAGGGCCTTTGGAAGCTGGGTCCTTGATGGGATTGCCCACCATGTTCACCATGTCTGTGTATCTGTTTGGGGGACCACAGTCTGCCATTGAGGATGGCAGGGCAAGGGGGCAGCTTTGCAAAAAGTGGCCTCTGTTTTAATGCCTGATGTTGTTTAGACCTGGTCTGAAAGGCTTGGACCTAAACTTTTTTATCAAGAGTCTCATCCCTCTCCCTCTTCTTCACAGTGTCTGTCCACAAGCCCAACATCTGCTGGATGAAGTTGGAAGTCCCTGACACTGACTTGAGACTTCCCTCTGCTGCTCCCTCCCACCTTCCTAGCATAAAGCGGCATGCATCACCTTGCTGCTATTAAATGCTCATTACATCAACCTGCTGGTAATATTTGATGATCTTAGTGCATAAAATCTCCTGTTGGGTCCATTCTATTCTTAATAATTATAGGTGTGGATCTGTCTTCACGCACACACTACAAGTATTTTCACGCCCTTTGTTTCTTCCCTTCGCTTTGGATTGCTGTCTCCATTCTCCTGCTCCTCCCCAAGACACAAGCAACAACATTAAACTCAGCTCTTTCTGCCTGCTGGCAGGAGAGGATGAGTAACAGTGACGGAGGAGCTGAGGAAGCCTCCCTTGCAGTGCACTGGCTTGCACAGCCTGTGCTGTGCCAAGATATAAAAAAAAAAAGTCAGCATTTCTGATTTGAGTCGTAAGTCTTCCTGGCAAGATGCTTTCACAGGCTCATGCAACTCAGGAAACAATTAGTGCCAAGCCTTTCCATGCACTGCATGCTGGGACTCCCAGCAAAGCACAATTACTGTTTTCCTCTTTGTTTCTTGGCTGTGGTCTATGTAACCTGTGGCCAAGCTCGCAGTTTTTACAGCATGTTCCTAACCAGTTGCACCAGCCTTGAGGTTTTCAGAGCTTTTTTACAGGTGTAGATAAACTGTCTGCAAGTGGTGGCAGCTGACTCTTGCAGCCTCTCTAGGGGTGAACTGGGTGTTCTTCTCAAAAATACCTTTCCCCTTGGCTGGCTGTTCTAGAGTAGGTTGTGCTTATCAACCTGGTGAAGAGGGAGGGGACAGTGAACGACCTGAGAGCTGAAAGTTAACTATCCCATTAATATCTAAAATACAAAAAAAGGCAAGGATTTGTTTGTTGTGTGAAGCTAGACATCAATCTAGGGAGTCAACTTCTGAGTTTAAACATAGTGCACTATGACCAGCGATTCTCCACAATACAGTAGGATTTATTAATAGAAAATACGTCAATATGAGTTTGTCTTTGTACATGTTAGCAACATGTACAGTGAAACACATTTTTTTTCTCAATCTATATTGTTATAGTTCTTTTGTGTTATCTGACATAACCATTTATATTTTGGGCTTAAATATGCTATTTGTCAAAATGTACTTTCAGTGTTAATATACCTTTAAAATCATAAATTTAAATATTGAATTCATTTTTTTTCTTCAAATCAATATTGCTCATGTTAGTGCAAATTTGTTAATCTTGAGATAGGTTAACCATTTCTTCCAGACCATAAACAGCATTTAATAAAACAGTGAGATTTATATAGCTCTACACAGCTGAACAAGATTCTAATACGAAGCTTGTTAAAAAAAAAAAAAAAAAAATCCGACAATTTACAGTACATCAATTGCATTTTATACATTTTTTTTTGGAACAGTTTTGTTTCTTCTCTATTTCTGTGTGTGATCTAGTACAAGAATGAAGGGAACAGCAATAGGTAATGATACTTTCCTCAATATTAAAAAGAATGCATCATATAAATCTTGCTCAGAATGGCAGCAGTGTTGGATTTCCAAGCCTGGAAAAGAAGCCAGGTAATTCAACACCGTCTCGAAACTCAGTACAGCAAGAGTGAATGTTATCAGTCGGAGCACTTGCCACTACAGAAGAATGGAAACAAACCAACACAAAGTATAGACAAAAGGTATTTTATGCCACGTCATCGATCCAGAATCTCTCACTTGAGCAATGGTCAACATTTGACTCCAAGTAATTCCTAAGAGGAGCTGAAAGAGGGCAATGTGGGCAGTTCAGTAGTTAGAAGAATTCAACTTACAATAACCTCCTGTCCTAAGAACTTCAAATAGAACGACGCGTCCCCTTGGCCCCTTGGCAAACCTGCACCTGGAGAACTGCAGCAGCCTGATGTTTATCAGGCAGTCAAGAAGAACTTCCAGTTGCGAGTGACATTCTTTATTAAAAAAAAGTTTTTATACTGAAAATGTGCTTTGTTCAAAAGAGCACTGCAAATGTCACTTATTAAAATCAATGTAATAAATAAAATATAAACAACCTGTGTCCAAAACTAAGAATAGTATTTTTATCTACCTCACTATACATCTGGCCCACTGTGCCCCTCCCACCCACCCTTTCTTAAATTTTTTAAAAATTTTTTTGCATGCGATTTTTTCCCCCATTTACTACAAAGAGCAAAGGTTACATATCGTACACTGGGAAAAGCTGCCAAAAAGATTAAACTATAGTCCTAGATTACTGATAAACCAATTCTACATCACAATAACCGCCTGCATGAACTACTTGGGCTGCGTCCTATAGCGCGAGAGACTTCTCCCCCTGTGCACAGCCAGAAGTGTGCCAGGTGATGTCAAGACTATTACAATGACTAATCACAGAAATGTTTGCAACCTAAAAGAAATTCCTTCCTTGTAATTTAAGCAATTTAAAACTACTCCATTTGTGGTGGGCCTTATGCTCTGAAAACTGTATGCTGAACTGTTGCCTGAATCACAGAAATTAAGAAAGGCTTGATTCTTTTCTTTCTTTCCAAATCACAAGAGCTAAAATGAATATGCCGGTTCTTCTGGCCTCCTAGCCTAGAGAGCTCTTCTTTTTAAATTAAAAAAAAATTCTCTGTCCCTTACTTTTTTTTTTTTTAGAATTTTACTTTAAATGCACAGAAATGGTCTTTATTTCCATATTTGAGGAATGTGTTCTGGGTGTTGCATTTTCTTTTTGGTATGGGTTGAAATAAATGATTGTCCTAATGGTTCAGGAATTGGACCCTTTTGTAGTCTAAAGAGTTTGGGGAGTTCAGACTTAAGTCTGTTGGGTCTTTGTGTTCCATTCCCTTGGGGAGATGGCAAGATCAAACTCTGCCTTCCTTGAGCACTTACTGGTTGGTGGCTGGAGAGTAATGAAATTTCTTCAAGAGAAGATCAAGAGATGCTAATTTAATGGAAGTGGCTTCTAGGGGTGATGGAGTTGGTGAAAAAAAACTGGTTACCCCCTCTTTTGTGAGCATGTGGCCTAACAAGTGTTGAATTGCTATCAATGGTTACAAAAGCGAGTAAGGGAAAGCACATACTGGAGTTTCCACTGTTTAAAAGAACTGAAAATCAAACCAAAATTGAAGGTTAACAAGGAGAACATTGGATGGAAAGAAGTCTTACGCCACACAAACACACACTCAAATACACGCACACAGAATACTATGCATATGTGGACACACACAAGTAAGAATGTGTATTTGTATGGTAGGTTCTTGGAAATAGACATTCTTAGCAAATATGGATGACAGATCAATTGTAATTTATTTTCTTTTAACACTGTATCATCATAAAGAAAACTGGTATAAATGAAAAAAATCTATTTCAAATATCTACATCTAAAATTTTAGGCAGTGAAAAAGCACTTTGTTGACAAGGAGTGTGGAATGATGAATGTTAATTGTCAGAAACTGCTGAATGCCTTTTTTTTTAGTTGCCACAAACAAATTCACATATCAGAACAAACAATACTGCTAAATATTCCTTGTTGTTTTTTTTTGATTTTTTTTGATTTTTTTTTTTTTTGTTAAAACGCACTGGGGAAAAGAAAAAAAAACCCTGGAAATTCATACATCTTTCAAAATTTGAAATTGAAGCAATATTTAGAACCATAGATGAAGAAACACTGTGGCATTGGTGTAATATACACAATGCACCTTTTTTTTTTTTATCTGTAATGTACATCAAATACTTTACAACAATGCATTAACAAAAGGCAAGAAACATCTTGCTGTACAGAGGAAACCCCAAATGCAACTTGAAGCCTAGATTCACAATGAATGAGGATATTAAACAAAGTGTGAGAAGCTGTTCCCCATAAAGTATGTACGCTGCTCAGTAACTTGTGCTTAACTCTTGACCCACATCCACTGTCATGTTCTTCCTCCTTCCTTCTGCCACATTCAATATACAGCACTGAACTTTAGACTCTACAGGCCAACAGTAAAGTTGCCCCACATTGTAAAATATATATATGTATATATATATTTCTTTCTAATTACTCCCAGGTTTAGCTTTCATATCTCTTAACCTTCTAAAAAAAGATCTCTTAATTTTTTCCGTACTGGTTATCTGTGCCTTCCTATGGAACAGGCTTTAACAAACTAAATTTGCAGGAAAAAAAATGTCTTGTGGTATGCATGCACATGCACAGTTCCTGGAGCTTTTGTATCTGCCCAAGTCTCAAACCCAGGAGTCGGGAGAGGCTGGATAGTGGCTTGTTTCATAGTTAAGTTCACTATAGGGACGAGCAGCTGAATAGAAGTCGACGTAGTTGCCAGTTGACTTTAGTCCCAGGTGCATGTTGTATTCGCTTGCAGGTGGACGATGATGCACTTGGTCCTCAAAGAAGGACTCGTCATAATTTCTTGTTGAATTCTGAAATGGCTGATATGGTTCATAATCTTTTCTGCTGGGCTCCTGTGGAACTGGCTGTGTTGAAACCTGAAAGACAGAAACACCCACAGTTTGTTAGATACAACTTATTGTGGGCAACAGGATGGAAGGAGGAAATCTTACTGACGTTTATCGTGCTCAAAATATGATGTTGTGCGTTATCTTAACATCTGCTCAAGGGATTGCTTGGTAGTGAATTAATTCCACAGCTCTGCCTTGTAATTTTATTTCTTTACATGTGTTATTATTATTATTATTATCATTATTATTACTATTATTATCAAATATATTTATTATGTAATATTATTGCTGCTAAAGATGCTGCTTTATGTCAAAAGCAGTTCATATAGCATAGCTTATAGTTACTTTTGCAACTACAACCCGTGTATAACTTGCAGCTATATAATGCAAATATTGGTAACCAAAACTCAGCCTTGAAGAATTTGAATGTTCCAAAGATGCTAAACATTTTGCAGCTGCCTTTGACAGAAGTGAGATTTAGGGGGGCAGGTGACACCGTATTCTTAAGAACTATTTACAGTCTTCAGGACACTGACAGGAGATAATTTCAAGCAAACTGCCCTGAAATGGGTTTTTGTGCTACTGTTAAGCAGAACCATCTTCTTACCACCTCCTCAACACGTCACGTTGACAATCTTGTGATGTTGGTACATTCCAGCTAGTGGTCTTGAAGACAAAAGGTTTGTGATAAGCAGAAAAAAAATAATCTCAGATGGTCCGCTAACCTAAGAATGCCATAAATATTTTTCAGACAGCCCTAGCTAATGTCTGTTTTTATAGCTGGGACTTTATTAAAATCTGAAATGTATAAACACATGCTGACTATCTGAGAAGAGTATCTTTCACTTTATACCGCCTCTATAAGTTTGGGGTGACTTTGTGACTGCAAAATGATGTGGCCTGTCAATCCTCACACAGTCATCCCTGGGAATGTTTTTGCTCCAACACTGATGTCAGAAGACTTTGAGCATCCTGCTGACTCTGCAGGAGTTAGTAATCCTCCAAGACAACGGGAACAGTTGCACTGCTGTGGACTACAGTGCGCAATATTTGTTCAAAACATGCCTATATTGGACTGTATGTACACAGTAGAAAGGACTGCCGAAGTTCACTACCTTTAACAGTTCCGCAAGCGATCTTACAAGGTTGGGCCCAATATTAGAACTGCACAAGTGATCATAACTGCTCTGGTTTCTATTTCCAGTACTGCTATCAAGGTGTACAGGATCTTCAGGACCTCCATTTAATTTCATGTATTAAAACATAGGTGTTTAATTTGGACATTGGAGGAAAAAAAATCTACAGGAAGCAATCTCTTTATATGTGATACTTTTCAATTTGTGGTATTTTTACTTATTTCCATATAAGATGCTGCACCAGTCTTCTGCCATCTGGACAGTAACATTTTAGTCTCTGTACTTACCTGGTTATGTTTGATATCTTCAGCAGGTGCACCATACGAATTCCTGTACAAAGTTGAGATTCCAGTGTTCTGAGCTGGAGAGAGAAAAAAAGAAGGAAAAAGCAGGTTTACCAAAGATACCTCTTTGACCTCCAAGTGAATTCTTAAAGCTTCATTAAATACATCATACAGTGGCTGCTTCCCACACACCAAAGTCTTTCAAAGCATCTGCTGACTTCTCTTTTCTCTTCCTCCCACTAAACAGTCATCAGTCTTTGCTTTGGTGTACATACCTGTCCTTGGTATGCAGGAATGGTAACAGGCTTTATGTCATGTTCATACAAATCCTGTGTGCTTCATGTACAAATCAACAAAATAATTCCATACACAGCTATCATTAAACAATATATTTCAGGTTATAGAAGGGATTCTATATCACACATAAATAGGTAGCAGTAGTAAATACTGAGATTAAGAAATATTTCAGCTCCTTCACTTGAGTTGGATGATGTGGGTCATTATTAATTATTAGTTAACACAGTAGTGATTTTGCTATGTCATGAAATTATTAATGCAAAAAGTGATTAAATGCAAGTGAAAAATAAGTTATGCAAAAAAGTGATATGTAGTTGTACTGAAGATGTCTTGCCAAGATAGTCTCAAACCCATGACTACTGTTTGAGTAATTTTCTTTGGTTGTAGATGTTAGTGGTGAAGAGTCAATCTGCAGAGGTTCTCACTGTTCAGGTTACATTGTTTCCCCTGAGTGATGTGTGAGACTGGACTGCTATTTCAGTGTGCTTTTTTATATCCCAGCTGCACCTTTTGCTTCAGTGCTTGAAAATACCCCTCCTGATGACAGCTTTTGGTATTAGGACTTCACATCAACATTGGTTTTTCTGGTGCATCTCATGACAGCATGACTCTCCGTAGTACAACTGGATACCAATCTTTCCTTGATACCAATTTTTTTATGCTGTTTTTCTGATTTTTTTGCTCGCCTCACAAAGTGCTAGAAGAAGTTGGGTTTACAAAAAAACCCTTTTGTCAAGATCTAAAGGTACCCAGTGTTTCAGCTATCCGCTTCGTGAAGTCCTAGTTCTTGAAAAAAAATGCAAGTGACATTCAATGTGTTGGACTGTCATAGATGGAGGAAGAAATTCTTCTAAGCATCTTGTTTTCATGTAGATAAATGGCAAGATAAGCAGGTTTGAAGTTTCTTACATGCAAATTCCTAGTCAGACATAACTTAACATATTCAGTCCAGACAAGGCAATATTGTTCATGGTTGTTCCGTGTCAAGAGTAAAAGACTGGTATAAGGTGCAACATCTGAGGGTTTTATGAAGAATCTGAAGAAAAAGAGCAAACTGGACACATGCTAATTTTTATGTTGTTCCTATGGGCAATCAGAAAGACTTAATGGGAGCATAATGACCTTTCCATACAGATACATAAAAAGGCACATGGTACATATGTGCCTCTAATAGCCGTGACTATCCTAAAACCAAAAATAGTTCAGACTTGGTGCATAGCTGTCCAATGCATTATTTTGACATTTGCACTGATATGCTCACAAATGTCACATGCCAGATGGAAGATTTACGGTCTCCCAGATCACACATTCTGTGATGGAAAATGGATAGTATCAGCTTAGGAAAATAGCTGCAAGCTCTGCGCTGCTGATTTCACTGCAGTGACGTGGATAACAAAGTCACAAGTTTAAAATGCAAAAAACCCAACCCCAAACAACCCAGTATGCTTTTCTTAATGTAATAAAAACAATGAGACATAAAATACTTGAAAACAAATGCCAAGAATTCAAGAATAAGAAATCTTGGCTTAGGCTAGCTTGGAGGTTGAGATAATTCTATTTCTGGAGGAAATGTAAGTGAAGCAATGTTGCTGCCACCAATGCATGCAGCCCTGCATACCCACTTCAATGCACGCATACCCACTTCAGAACACAGGCAGCGTTCCTGGGAACTCCATTCCCGCTCTGCTATGCTTCAGTGAGCAGTTGACTATTGCTGTCCAAAAGCAGAGGGCAAATAGAATAGAAAGGAGAGAATGAGCTAGATAAATGGGCAGATATTGTGTGGTTAGTATCAGATCTTCCGTGTTAATATGGTATAGATACCATCATAATAAAATCGTGAAACAGAAAGAGAGGTCAATGAAATAATTTTCTTTTTCAAAGCATGATAAGTGAAGGGAAAGGAGTAAAAGGAGGGAGAGATGGAGATTTTCCTGCAGCCACACTTCCTTCCAGAAATGTGAGAACTGCAGCTGCAGATGAAATTCATTGAGTGATCAGGGTGAATGTTTATGTGTTTCTTTTATGAAGTATTTAAATATCAGTATATGATAGTACTGAAGAGACACCTTTTCATAGGCAAAATTGTGAGAGTTCGAATATAAATACTATTATCAACCTGCAGTATTTTGTGGTTGCATTGCATAACGAACATTACAGAAAAATATCTTTATTTCTTCCCCCTGTTCAGTTTTCAAGGTGATATTTGTAAAAAAATCCAAGTCATATGGTTCCTCACAGCAGCCTTCTTTAAAGCTGACAAGAGCTTTGGAAATTATATTACTTGGTTTTTATGTGACAAAAATATCACTGACCCAAGTCATCCTCATATGTCCCAGTCACTTGATTTATGGACAAGAACATTCAGCTTTCAGGCCTTGTAAGTACTTGTTCTGAACACATTTACAGACACTTTGAAACAACAAGGTGCTACCCTTTTGTCCTCAGAAACACAAACTGATAATAAGATAGAAAAGCTCAGCTGGACAGGTAGTCACCCACTCCTGGTATCGCATAACTTGCTTTTTCTGCTATAAGCAGCAGGTGTCCATTTTATAAAATTTATTTCAAGACAGTAAAGAAAAATGCTTCTGTGCCTCACAAATCCTAGGTAACAGAGATCATTACCTCTCGCTACCACTGGCACCTTCCTGCACAGTGAAAAGGGAGGCAAGAGCATGAGAAAAGATTACGGCGTATTATAGTTTCTTAAAGTAATAATAAACTCAAGCAGCCTGAGCACCTGTAGCTATTTTAACACCTGATGGTGGTTGGTTGTGTTCTGAACACAACCTGCAGGGACTTGCCAGGAAGTTTACATAACATGAGTATGAATCATTGATTCTTTACAACCAAAAGAAAAATAAACTAATGAAAAGGTTTTTCTGCAGCTGGAAGTGAAGACACAGCATACAGACTATGATGCACATATTAGTTCAGTGAGAGAACTAAGACAGCAAAAGAAACTTCAAAGAAGGAATCCCACGATAGTATATAGGAATGTTATCTTCCCTGTTCTGAACGAAAACACCATGGCATAAATAAGATTATCACATGCACGTATAGTTCCTGGGTTTTTAAATGGAATATAATAGGTTTTGTCTTAAAACTATACTTTAGATGAGGAAATTTTATTATTGGCTATTATTTTCTACAGAGAGGGGAAAATGGACAGTAGACATAAAAGGCATCATAAACCTGTGAAGAGGGCAATGAGAACTTTGATATTGTGCCTTTGGTTTTTTAGCTATCCTTCTGAAATCAATATAAGTCATCATCTTCAGCCAAACTGTTGACTTCATAGATTCTCCATTTCTCCCAGAGGTTTCCTGACAACTCCCCACAACGGCAGGAAGCCAACATTTCTACTTTGAAAATCCATCAAAAAACCTTCATTTCAGTCCCAGCCAGGAGGTCATAAAGTTTTTGAACTATAAACTGAGAAGAGCTTTGGAGAAAAGCATGGAGACAGTCATAGATAATTTGGGACTACAGGTCTGGCTCTACATTCTGTGTAAATCCGTAAGTCAAGGAAAGCCTTGTGTAATACATCAGCTTGGCACAAAAATGGAAGAGCAGATCAAAACACATATATGCCAGGTGGAACCTGAAAAAACATTCATCTAAGTCCCATCTAGGTGGATGTATCAGCTGCAATGCACTGTCTGATGCACAAAAGGAAACACAGGCATTGCAATGAACTTGCTACATGAACTTACATGAGGCCATTCAAGTAAAGTCAAAATGTCTCACAAAATCACAAATGCTGATTTTATATTGTTTTTAATCAAATATTTATTATTTAATGAGCTACAATTAAGTTACACAAATTTTTTGTTGAATGTTGATGAGCAAGGCTCCTTCTGTCATTTTCTTTTGTTCTTAAAATGGTGCTTAATTTGAGCTTAGACCAAATGAGCAGAGGTTTGTTGATCTGAAAGAGAGAGAAAGTTATTTGTTAATTCCATATTTATTTGTACATTGGTCATATAAGATCGTGAAATATTATTACACTTTTGATTTGAATTTGCTTTTCTTTTTTTCCCTCACTGAGCTCAGTAGCTGGAAAGATAGTTGATAGCTGAGCATGATGCTGAGAGTTTCAAGTTTCCTCACTAAAAGGCCACCCAAATAATCAATAGAAACAGACAAAATACAGGATGATATTAAAAGAAAACTATGCAAAAATCGAAGTGGAGCAAAGGTTGCTGGGGCAGCAGAAACCTCACAATCTGCAAATTATATTGCAAGAGAAAGGAAACAGTGGAAACAGCAATGGGAGAAGAAAAACATTACAGTAAAAAACAAAATGAAGAGGTGGCGAAAATGAAAAGCCCATTCTTTTAATGTGTGGAGGGAGACAAGACTATCTGCAAGGAAACACAAATTTTCAACACATAGACACTGTTTTTTGGTGAACCTTCTGATATAATTTGGGAGTCTAAATTTGCAGATATAGCTAAAACAAAATACTAATGTTTCTGTCTTTTCCTTTTCAGCTTGATGCTCTTTTTCCTGAGATTTGCCCTTCATGAGTCCTTGACAAATGGCTGAAAAACCTGCAGTCCTTCACATTCAGACAGGTAAGGACCACTCAAGTGTTTTAGAGAACTACCTTTAGCAGTGACTATGAAACACTCAAAACATTACAGAGACATAAAATGCAGTACCTTGACTGAGTCTGCTGCACTCGCCCGTAGAACCCTGCAGAAGCCATTCAGGACACTCCTAATTTCTGCGTTTTCCAGAAGCGCTTAACTGTCATTCCTCTCTTCAGATTTTCACTTTCATGCTAATTAATGTTCCGCACTGCATTTTCACACAAATTCCAAGGTTGGCCTTCAGGTTTTGCTTACACAATCACATATGACACAGTAGTTGCAGTGTGAGTATCTTCATATCCTGAACACAGTCTTGGAAGCTA
This sequence comes from Anabacerthia variegaticeps, assembly GCA_035583185.1. Taxonomy (NCBI): domain Eukaryota; kingdom Metazoa; phylum Chordata; class Aves; order Passeriformes; family Furnariidae; genus Anabacerthia; species Anabacerthia variegaticeps. The sequence goes on along the minus strand of JAWWEW010000078.1, from coordinate 77,505,070 downwards.
GTATGGATGGTTTGACCCTGAGTCAGCATGTTCCTGGTGTCCCCAGTGGGCTGAGGAACACAAAGGTAACCCATTCTGCTTCTGAGCAAGACCTCTACAGAGGGCATGGGAGAAGGTAACAGGTATTCAGAAAGTGCAGTGACTCCTCACTGAAATTTTTTTGCTTGCCCTGAGGCAGCATTTGGAGAAGAGGACACCATGATGCTCGGCACTATAATAAATGCAACAGAACATTCAATAATGGTTATATAAGCCTTGTACAATGGTGATGGAGACCAACAAGTATTTTGCAAGAGAATTCATGAAGAGCTGCATCACTGGGCAAAGTGCTCAAAGTTTTCTAATTAATGAAATGCTAACAGGTTAATGAGCTCACCAGGAAAGAGAAGCCTTCAATGAAACCTGAAACAGATGCCACAATATACACAGAAAATTACTGCATTTAAATCAGCCTGGCTGAGAAAGCAACATGGAGAGACTGTACGAACAGGCACAAATTTCCACTGATACGCAAAATAAGCTAATCAATCCCAGAAATCCATTCTCTGCAAAAGACGAATGTTAGGGATCACTGCACATGCTCAACTATACCAGGAAATTCAAAGTGATCAACTAACTTCCTTCTAAAATGAGAACAAATGTAAAATTGAAAAAGATAAGAAAATGAGTTTAGAGGCTTTCTTCTGTGAAGAGACATGGTCTTGACAAATAATTTTCACATAGCATTGTATTAATTCAAATATATGTTCAGTTGTATTTCTACAGGTGGCTAAAGCTTTGGAATCAATCAAAGCAGGCTGACTTTTCCACAGCAGAGCAAACCCTGCGAAGCCTGCGAAATCGGCAGTCTATCACAGATGGCTTTTACACATGCTATGCAAGCAGAATCTCACCTGTCATGGTGTCTTTCCTAGAAGTGTGTTCTCCTTTATTTCCATGGTAAGTGGCGTTGGTTCCAGTTGATTCATAGTCTGTTTTTCTTTCTTTTAGGCTGATCATTTCCCGAGGTGATGCTGGGGCACTTGCTGGATGACAAAAATGGATTTTCTTTTTTTTTACCATACACGACTGAATGTAGTGTTTAACTCTAGACCAAATGTTTTAGTACAGTTTATATCTGTATAGCATTTTAATATGAAACTGGTTGATGAAACACTACCAACATTATGGAGGAAAAGAAAAGGTACTGTTATTTCAAGTTCAAGGCAAATGCATTCATTGGACAATCACCTGCAAACAATTTTTTCTCGGAATGTTTTCTTTTTTTTTTTTACTTACATCCAATGCCTAAGATGATTATTATGAAAAAAAGCACAATAATAATTTTTTTCCCCTTTTGCTTTTCAATTTCCTTAATTTGTCAAAACTTTCTGGTATAGGCACTTTCATTTTCTCCTCAAAACGGTTACTTTACCTCCATTGAAAACACTGTTAACTTTCAACTGTGTGGAAAAACCCTTATAAAATGGTTTCTTTGTTTTTCTCTTGAAAATAAACAAACCAATGAAGTTTTTCTAATGGTGAAGGAAAGCAAAGAAAGGGTTTTTTTTTCCACAGAAAACATATAGCAAAGAATGCCTAACACTAATAATGCCTAACTCAAATAATTTCTGTCTTTAAAGATCTCTATATGAACAATTGCCATTAAAACAACAGCTGCCACTTTAAGCTATTTTTATTAAATTGAAATCCTTCATCACCTCTACTCATGGTATGGCTAAAAGGAGGACAGTACAGGTGATAAGGAAGTGAACTGGGTTTTATACTTGAGTCTCATGCACTGAAAAATGGGAAGGTGATTACTGGCACTGATCATGAAGCCTTCGAGCTTGTGATGCTTACAGACAGGAAGGAAAAAAGTAAAGGTAAAAAATAATGGCTTTCAGCATTGACTTCAATATATTTAGGTGTTGATAGATAAAGTGCAGTTTCCCTGTTGTGGAGGGCAGGAGGGAGCACAGGGTGAGTGACAGAGCTCCCCAGAGCCTTGTGAAGGCACAGTGGCACAAAAATAACTAAAGTGCTGCTACTTACTTCCACACCCTCCCATCTCCACCCAGATATTTGCTATGGCAAAAGAACCTCAAAAGCAGTAACAATGTATTTGTTTAGAAAGGAAAAGATTTAAAAATGTAAGACAAACTCATTTGTGAAGCTTAACAATAAATTATGTCTTTCAGCATCTCTAAACTCTGTTCCATTTTTTAGTTAAAGAATAGCAAAGCATTTGTACTTAACTAAGGAGCAGGGTGATGTTGAATTCTGCTTCAACTGCTTATGCTGGCCCGGGTCTCTGCATTTACAGAGCAAATGCAGGAGAGATGTTTTTTATGAAGTCATTAGAACTGGGGATTGCTTTTAAACTGTTTGTCAATAGTGATGTAAATCTAAAGCTGATAATCCAGCAGATATAAAGAAACATGACATTAAACTACCAAATCAGCTAACAGCAGCTTGAGTCTAATAGGGAATAAACAAGAATGCAAACCTTGAAAAAGCTGTTACAGAGGGACACATTTTGTCTCACACCCTGGTAATGATTTTAAACACTCTGGTGTTTTGAATAAAATTGACTGATATAGACAAAACCACCTCTCTCTGTTCCCTGTGGGAGTTATCTCTCTCTTCTCATGGGAGGACAACTGCTTTTTGGCAAGTGTTAAAATGAAGAAACACCCTCTTTCAGAAAATTTTACTGGAAGCAAATATAAAATCATTGGTTATACTAGACTGAAAACTGGTACGGTTTTCTGTTCTTATTCTTAAAGGGCACAAAAAAGAATACAGAGCTCGCTACTCAACTTTAAGCATGTTATCATCAAGTCCTAGGCATGGATGGGACATTGTGAGTTCACTCACTTCAATTCTTTACCCTAAGGTAGGATCAGTATACCAAAATAATTCTTGACAGATTTTAATCCTAAACTAAAGATCTCTAATGACAGAGATCACATAACTGCTCCAAGCAGTCTATTCCAGTGCTTTCTTTCTCCACTGTTAAGAAATGTTCCCTGATGTCTCCTTGCTGCTCTTTATGTCCACTGGTCTGCTATGGCAATAGAGAAGGTTCATGCCACTCCTCTTCACAGCTGGCTCTTATGTGCTTGAATACTTGGTGTGTACCTCTTCCCACTGTCCCCATCTCATCTCTTTTACTTGAGTTTACAGTCCATTCAGTGTATTCTGAATTTCTCCATCTTCCAACTCATGTGTGCAGTTGACAAAAATCCCTAAGTCATTTCTAAAGAACTTTCATCTAGCCAGATATTCTCCTTTATTTGTAAAGGGCTGGACCTTTTTTTCCCCTTTGAACATTATCTCCAGTTTCTCAGGATTAGTCTGAATTTCAATAATGCCCTTCAAAGAACATGAGTTTCTCCCAGGTTTATGTCACCCACAAAGCTAATCTACATCTTTTGCATATTATCTGGGTCATTATTGAAACCACTGAAGAGTACTGGACCCACGTAAACTTCCAAGCAAAGCATTCCTCCATGCTGGCAATAAGCAATACCCTTTCTTTGTGAATGGTTTTCAGTCAGTTTTGTAAATACCACACATGACATTTTCTGAACTGTTTGCTAGCTTGCCAGCTTACCTATAAAAATGTTTTGTGAAAGAGTCTTACTGATTACAGTAGATTGTATTTACTGACTATTCTTTCCACAAAGTGCTTTAACTACATTGTAGCAGGCACTCAAGTGAATTTAGTAAGAACAAATGGTACTGAATCAGCGTTTTTATTTCATATGGATACTACCAGACACACAGCAACTTATATTACTATTTAAAAATAGATACTCCCAGATTTAAGTATTATCTTATGTTCCTACTACCTTTGAGGTGCTTAGGTTGTGACTGTGTTCCAGCAATTTTCTAGAATGACATTGGGCTGACCAGTATATAATGATATGGGCTCTTCTTCCTTCATAATCAGCCACTATTATTTGTCCTTTTCCAGTCTTATGATAACTGATGATGGCAGCAAAATTTCATCAAAAAATTAAGAGCAACAAAAGTGAGGAGACAGTTCTGGCAAGAGACAGAACTAAGATGTCAGGCCGGACATTTCAAGTACCTTGCACTTAAAGTCAAAATGAGATTCTGGAGAAGAAAAAAATGGAATAGCAGCCCTTTATGGACTTGTGTAATGACAGATTTTGAAAACAGAATAGCAGCTTTCACTGTACTCCTGGCTACATTTTCAAATCTCCTCTGTGGTTGTTCTGCAGGACTAAGAAGCAGCTTCTAGACAAATAACAAACCAATTTTCCTAAAACCTAAACTATGGTACAATGCTAATGGCAATAAGTTTGGCCAATTTTAATCCTAAACTTTTGGTGTACCTTTGGAAAGACAGCATTTGATAGAACAAATAGCAGAAAGCACACCGAAAGACTGACAGTTACACTCTTGTTTATGTTAAAAATTTTTCCCGGGGAATGGCTTTATGTAACCACGGTATGTTCTGCCTTGGAATACGATGAGGGGAAGATACCTGATTTCTGAAGAGACAAATTAATTTACACTATGGCATAAGTTGAGATACTTACATTAATTTATTGTGTAGATCATACAGAATTGATAATGGCTGGTGTAAATATGCCATCAATTTTACATGAAGACTTGTGGCATACATATACATATGCATAGGTATACATACACACACTGAATAAATGCTGGCAGAAAAGTAATGTGGATCCTTCCACTTCTGCTAAGTGTGCAGAATGGTCATAAACAACACAGTGGTTTTCATGACTAGCAAAATGAGCTATAGAATTTCCTCATGCTACTAGTGGACACCATTGCTCGGAGAGATAGTCAGATAATCCTGAAAACACCTCATGAAAATTCCTAACAAAAAGTTTGGGAATATTCTTTCTTCTGTAAAGCTTTCCAAGGTGCTAATAAAAAAACCCAAAAAACAAACAAACAAAAAAAATAAATTCCTGTTTTGAAGAGGTAATTTGGATAAGAGTAAAGAATGTACTTTGTACCCTTCCACCACAGTGAAGAACAAATCCAGAGGTCAGTGGACAGGCTTAAAGAAGGACAACAGCAGTGATGGAATACCTGGTTTTACCTCAGTCCTGAAAGGCAGTTCTTACCTGAGCGGTTGTTAGGAGACATGCGCACGGGAGAGATGGAGGGCGTGCGGGATGAAGAGTACGGCCTTTGCCGATCCCTTTCTATTGTTGAAGATGAGGCTACAAAGTGATACTGTGACCATCCATCCTGCAACATCAAACATTTGGGACAACAGTGAGTGAACACACCATACAGTTTCCCATTTTAAGTACAGAGTACTTTCCTTGAGTGTTTTCACTATGGATACACAAGCAGGCTACTATCTTCTTCCTGCCCCTGAGTGGCAAATACGCTGAGTGGTGCAGGATTCAATCTGCTGACTACTGACACAGAAGGAGAAAAAAATAAAATGTAGAAAGTTCTATAAAATAACACATTTCAGAGGGACTCAAATTCTTAACAACTTTTTAAGCTACTTGTTTAATAGTTCTGTCTTTTCCCACACCTCTATTTTCACATTGCAAATGGCACTGTGGCTTGAAATCACTTCCATTTTATAAGGAAGTTTTGGAGTAAGTAGATAGGGAAGCTCCAGGATTACCAGACTGGATATCTATTTGGTTTAGTTATACTAACTGCCCCTTTTTTCCACACATGAGGGAAAAAGAATCAATGCAATTATCTTCGTCGCAGTTTTCTCCAAGGTGTACAGAAAGAAATTCTGTTCTTTCTACTTAAAACTGCATTAATGGTGATGCATTTAAGAAAACAAAACCAAAACCCAAAGTAATATAAATATGAGAAACAGTTAGTTCAGAAATAAAAAAGGAGCTTGAATAATTCATGTATATTCTGCACTGTACTATAATGCAATAATCCAAAACAATGTACCTCACGTATTTTAAAAGATATTAAATACAGTCTGAAACTAACACAGGAGAATAAACTGGCTTTTCCTAGTGTTCTTATTAAATGACAGCATTTCAAATACCTTCAGTATTCATAGATTGCAAGTGTCTTTATCACTACTTAGTTAAATCTGAATCAGTAACACTGAGTTTTCCCAGTCCCACACAGTTTTAAAAATGCCTGCTTTCTCTTGGGCTCAGTGGAAATCAAATCAAGCACCTGGCATGGTGCTAAACAAAAGTTTTGCAATGAAATGCTGAATAAAAAAATCAACACAATAAAATATTACCAAAAAACAGTTGGAATTTTCCTCTTGCTTGCAGAAGAATAATTCACTGTTGGAGTAGTAAAGAATATTACCACCCCATATCTCAGCTACTCCAGATATCCAGCATTGAATCCCACCCTTTCCCATGCTCTGCCTTTGCTCAAGGCATCTCTCCAACTGTGTTGCATTCGCAGAACCCACAGGCACCTGGCTCTCAGAACTGCAAGAGAAAATGGCTTGAAAATCTCCTTTCCACAAAACTCGTTGGAAAGAGAACTCAGCAAGAGTGTGACACAGCAGGAGGAAAACCGATACTCATACTCGTTGTAGAGGGAAATGCTGTAAGTAAATTATGACAGCTAGAGGTGAGACCTAACTACAGATTCTGAGTGTCTGTACTCCTCACATAATGCCTTGGTACAAACGTGTGTATCTCAGCTGCAATTTCAAGGGAAAAAATAAAGACGAGTGAAATCTGGGCTAGGCTTTTACAGTACAGTCAGGACTTTCCCTACAATCAGTGGTGACTGTTTGTCCACTGCGAGATCACTCATGTTTAGGACACCTGCTTAAACCAAAATACTCTACATCCAATCTTCCCAATCTATATCCAGTCTCCAAAAAGCAGTTTCTATACAAGCCATGTCCTCCAATCCAGAGGGAGGATCCATGAGAACGCCAGAAAAAAAACATCTGTAAAGCCCTGACTTCTTAAATCAAACTGGAAACAATTAGAAACTTTTCCATATATATACACTATATATAGTATGTACATATATATATATAAAATACATGTATTTTTAAAGAAGACATAATAGTTTATAGCTATAGTTATAATGAATAAATTCCAATAATCTTATCCAAGCATTATGACTACAAGGAACATACTTAGCATTATTTTTGTATCTCTGTCTCATAATAACTTTTGTGGTGATTTCTCTATTATAAAACTGAAGGAGCAAACATGTGGGAAGCGCATGTCTTTATTCTGCTATAGAAAAATGGTTCCCTTCTTTCTCCTTCTCCAGGTCAGAATTTCTTACCAGAAAGGTGACACTCTACAATTCACTCTGCTGTAGTTTTCTGATCATTTATTTTCTTTTAAACAGACTGAAGAGGAGGAATAAGAGGACAGTCTTTGGGTCTGATAAAAGCAAAAGGAATAGACTATTTATTACTCTCTGCCTGCAAGAGGAGGAGGTATCAGCCATGCTCACACTGCTGTTAAAAATGCTTCCAACTTTGTGGATCTGGATACATCCATGGCCAGATATACTCTTCTCTTGCTTCCCTCAAGTAAAACTCCTAAACCTTTCTTCCTGTTGTCTATTCCATCTGCATTTTAACATTAATGCCTGCAGCCTGGTTCTGACAGGAAGTGGATTAAATAAGTCCCCAATACCTGCCCTGCTCCACAGACTCTACAGGAACAGCATATGTCACTAGTTTTGTTCTGCAGAATATCAACAAGTACTTTGTCAGCATTGCTTCCTCAGAAAGAGCACTGGAAGCTGCCTCGGCAGCAAGGGAGCTGTGTTTGGGATGCTGGCACTAGCACTCCTTGGTGCAGAGGATGTTTTTCCTTCTTCTCTTCCCTGCAAATTTTCATTTTTCTCTCTGCTGGCAGTAGTGCTTATAATGAGATCTTCAAATAAATTCTGCTACAAACGCTCAAGTTGGCAAGCCAAATCAGCTCAATAAAACAAGCGCGGCAAACAATAAACTCTAACACAAGTACTGTGGTGACTTGGCATTGCTCTTGACTAAACAAAGCATACTGCTACCATTGTATGATGACCTTCATGGTGTTTTTCAACAGACTGTGGGAAACTCTCAGACCTCACAGTATTTTCAGAATCCTAATACTTTTAAGTTATCTATCTTTAGCTCTCTTCTGCCGCAAGGAACAAGCTTCTTTCCTTGCAAAGGTAAACAGTTTGTAATAAATTTATTAAAACTATCCCCATTAACAGTTCCAAAAGCTATTAATGTTAAATATGGAACCTAATTTTTAAAAGCCTAAAGGGGGTATTTTCAATTTAATGGCAAGATAAATACCACCTGACATGATGGCTGCTTTCATTAGTTTGTTTCAGGTCTACTGCCTATAACGAATTATAATTAAATTGATTTGGGTACTTAAAGGTACAGTGCATAGCAGTGTCCTGCACAGAAAAAAGCTAATTCAGGAGCAAAGTATGTGAGACTGAATTTACCAATTTACCAGCCACAAATGCGACATAGGAAAGGAATTATATGATAAAGCCCAAATGTCAAAGCGTGATTGGCAGTGACATGTTTCTGATGGTATCTTCTTGGGAAAGCTGCATGGATTAAATTTGGGATGGGAGTTGGATGATCACTGTAGAAAATAAAAGTGATATTGTACTCTCAGTGATCACCTTTTACTGGGCTTAAGGTCTGAACATGTTCTTTGTCTCTCGCTCAACTTAAAGTCATTTTGAAAATAAGTAATTTTCATCAAGCCCATGGGAAAATAATTATTTTGTCAGGGTGACTAAACTTATTGTGTCAAACACCTATTACATGTGTCTTATGACATTATAATTTTTTTTTTTTTTTCTTTTCTTGGTTTCATTTTTGTATTAAAATTTTAGAGACACCCCCCCCCCCCCCCAGGTCTCTATTGTTTGCAAGAATTTCAAATTTTCAGAACTCTCTGGTAGCTGAGTTTTTGATTTGAGGAGATTTGTGAAGCTGGATGATATCAGACACACTATTTTCTCACTTCTAGTTCTCTAACATTGTGAGGTCTGAATTAAATTAAGCCCTGTTGGAAAGTGACACCATGTTGACCCAACAGGAAACCAGAGCTCCTGCCTGAAATATTCACAGAGGATACAGGAATGAGGTGGCCAAGGAATGAGGTGGAGACAGGGATGGTGTGGTGCCTAGCCTGGAATGGCCTCATGGCATCCACTCAGAGAGAAACCCCACATCAGCTCATGTGCTAACAGGCATGGAGCAAAAATGGAAACAAGCCCTACGCTCTGACTGATCATGTTGATCTGCTGCTGAGAAGACACTGACTTGAAAAGCCCTGAGTAGTCTAGAAAAACTGTATGATGTCCGCATGGACATCAGTATCTTTCAGTGCTGAAAAGAACAGTCTGCCCTGACTTCTGGCCAGAGATGTCCTAACATGGTCAGTGACAGAGAGCAACTTCTTGCAAACAAAAAAATCCTACTAAAGACAAAAAATAAAAATGATGCAACAAATCCAGTAACAAAACAGCGAAAACCTGAAAAACTATAGAAATTATTGCATCCTGCCTCCCTGAAGTTTACAACTGCTCCAGTATGCAACTTCTTGCTTCAATTCTGATCCTCTTATGACTTGATTTAATAGACATTTTACAGATTACTTGAAGCACACAGGACCAGACTTGCTTTGTCAACCTACTTCCTTATCTGTAAGCCAGCTTTTTAGTGGTTCCAGGATATTAATGGTAGCAATAACTGCTCCTGTAATGGTTGTAAGCTGTAGAAATGTGAAGTTTTGATAGGCAGCCTCTTGCAGGAATCAGTAACTAGACCAACCCTGGTGTCAGCAGTAGGTGATACAGCTATAAGGAAGAGTGCCTGTAAGGTTGTAACACAGGATCTATTCACTTTGAAACTCAGATAGACACTGCTGTGAGTTGCTGGTGTTGCTTCCTTGGCAAGCTAAAGCACTGCTGTCAGGTTAAATGAAACATCCTGCCTGGTGTGCACCAAAGTGACACTGTCTAGAGTAAACGATAAATCTGATGTGAATTAAGTCAAGGCTCATCAGACTTACACAAGTCTGAGCAATTCTTCACTGGGAATTTGTTGTCACGGCACTAATAAGACATAACAGAAATTAGAACTGGATCAAATAATCTACATACATTGGCATATGAAAATTATGTGTGTGACTTGACTGCAGTGGGAAGTCTAAGATGAACACAAGATTGGGGTGATCCGCATATATATCCCATGTAGCTTTTAAATGGGATTTTTGAAATAATGCAGGTCACCAGCCGCCACCCTTACTTATCATTAGGCTTTACAACCTGTGATTATATTATTTTGATACAAAGCATGAATAAATACATCTCTCAGTGCTTCTCAACAGAGACAGCGAGCCTGACTTCTCTCCCCATGTCCTCTTCTGTCCCATGGCAGTGGAGGCTAACCACCCCCACCAATACACCTGCCCCACCCAGGCAGGTGACAGGGAAATGTCAGCTGCTGAAGGTGAGAAGGTGAGACAGCAGTTCTCTAAAAAAGCCCCTGCCTTTGTACTTCAAGTGTCTTTACTTTGGAAGAGGTTTCAAACAAATTCTTATGGTTTAAAAAACTCTAGAAATACTCATGAAAAACAAGCCAACTAGTTTCAGATAAACTATCTAATTTGAAAGCAAAGGTGTTCTTTCATTTTTTCTTTGAATTTGCAGTGACAAATCTTATTATCAGTAAATGATTCCTGACAGGATTGTTCTTTCTGAGTTTGCTTGTGTTGTTTCCAGGAAAACTCAAAATCAGAAAAGAATTCCTGGACATTGATCTGCTTTATGATGTATTACACATAAATGTTATTTTACTGCCATCAGTTAGGCTACATTTCTAAGCAGCATACTGACAGTTTTACTCCTAAGATTTTATCTTTTGCTTCCAAAGTCATAAGATAAGTTGTTCAAGAGAGGAGCAGGGATTGAGCCTGGAGAATCGTGGTGTTCTCCCAGTTTATATAGTAGCGGTTGCTGTTTGGGTTAAATCCTTCATTCTAGAGAAATTTCACTGACTTCAAAGGGGCAGCTGACTCTGTTCTGTCTCCCCTCCTCTCCGAAAGTGTTATGAGCCAGACCCTAAAAATCAGTGGACATGAAGTGAAGACATGAATCACTGAAGCTCATCTTGATTTGAGGATTTTAGTATTTGTGCTTGTAGTCTCATTTCCACAGTTATGGAAGCTAGAAAATTACTTAAAACATAGGAATCCATCAAGTTTGGGGGATATAAGAATATTGCAATGATTTGGATAAAAGAATTGCTCACGATATGACTACTTAGCCGAGATGGCTAAAGGAAAATACAGTTTGCTTTCCATGTCTTCTCATATGATGATGAAGCCAATTGTTCACTGGTTAAAGGTTCTGTTGGGAGTATGACACCTGCTGCTGTGGGAGCTGGGAGAAAGGCCACTCGCTCATCCCTTGCACAAACGTAAGTGAGTGGAGAGGACCAAGTCCCCACCAAGAGCACTGTGGAAGCAGTGCCATCACTTGAGCCAAGATAAACAGCCACAGTGGCAGGGCCAGACTGGGAAGGACCAAGCCAGGCAGGTGGCAGAGCTGCCATGCTGTTCCCCAGCCAGCAGAGCAGCATGATACACACACAGTGCTTCAGTCTCCTTTCTTGTGCAACAGCTTTGACCTCAGCACTTCTCTTCTTTTTACTCTGAATTTCTATGTACAAATGGGTTTAACTTATAAATGACCATTTCTGCATCCCGGACACGGCAGCAGTTTAATTGCTTAAGACAGTGAAAGACAAATACATATTGAAAAACGTATTTAGGGGAGCATGAGGCTTAAAGAAGGGCTCCTAGTCAGACAGTCATTAACCGCAACAAAACTGTCTGGCACTGGCTGAGGATTATTAAGTTTTCTGTAGGCTCTTTGAAGTGACATTTTCAGAATTGGTGGTTAAACTCATTTTTTTCGAAATGAGACATACACCTCCCAGCCTCAACCTCAGCCTCTCTGAAAGCAAGGCCATTATTCTCCTACTGTCAGTGTTCCACCTCAAAATAATCTATGATACTTTTTCTCCCTGCTTTTCTCTTGCCATTGTGGTGCATGGGGTACTATATTCTTCTGAGTATCACCCAATTTTTTTTTTCTTTCAAAATGCCACAGATGGCTTTGGCCAGTTTTCTCTTTTTCAAATGCTTTTTCTGGTGGGCATTGTTATCATCTTCTAATCACAGATCTTGTACCATAATTTTACATCTCATCCCTTGATTTTAGCTATGAAGAGGCACATGATAAGGGAGAGATAAGGGCTAATTACTTGCCAAATCTATTCAAGTGAGAAACAGCTAGGTAACTATCCCCCGTTGTTCTATAAAGTCTCGGACATTTCAGGCAATCAGTGAGGCATTGCTTTACCTATCCATAATTAATTATTGATTTCCTGTTGTGCAAATTGCAAAGATGACAAGAGCTAATCTGATGAATAAAACAGCTATAAGAAAAGGGAATCGTATGTGAGGCAAAGCATGAAGGACATGACTTCAGATACAGCAGAGTTCATTATTCATTTTGCTGAGGTTATATGCAGCTAAATAATAAAACTCTCAAAACACTGCAATAAAATGTAATAAATTCATTTTTCAAACATCACTTTGGGTCTTACAGAGAAATAAAATTGTTTTAATATATTTTAGAGGAAATGGAGGCAGTATTTGGCCCTTCAGCTAGAATTTCTGTTCTTCTATTTTCCCCTGCATAAGGTATATAAGCTCTAATTTAAATTGTTAGAATCACATAAGAACTATTTTTGCTTGTATCGTGTACGTACAAAAAAACCCTTGCCAGCAAGGAAATCTTTGCAGTAATTTTTGATTTGTATTGTTGTTTTCATTCCAGTAATGCAATTTCACCTATCTTAACAGGTTTATAACCTAGAAATGCAAACTCTGGCTCTCGGTCACAAAATTTCACAGGTAAGACAAATGTCAGTTTCTTAAGTCTCTTGCCTTTCCAAAAACTAGAAAGTAATCAACACCTCTTACTATTTTCATGCATTTAACCATAAAATCAACCAAATAACTCTTCTATCATACCTGTGACCATAAAGTATGAAAAAAAATATTATCAGAATAAAATTTGCACTGTTGTCTCGTATGGTGAAGAACATGGTAGGACTGATGATAATGACTGTCATGAAGAGCCATTAGGACTTTGTGCTTCCCAAAGATCAGCACTGCAACTGAAAACAGGGGATCATTTTATTCAAACATGGAGCTGCCTGACAAACAAGAAATCAGTGCCCCTTTGTAAAAATCACTCGATAAACTCATGCTGTCCTTGGCTTTAGGACAAAAGTTTGTTCATAAATGTTGTTCATAAACCAGAGAGTTAGAGATCTGAGTGATTGCCAATAAGCTGCATGAGTTTTAAGGATATGCTTCTTTGAACATGTAGTTTACCAACACACATAGACATTAATAATAAGAAATGCACATTATCTTTTACTGATGCACCTTTAAGAGTTTTTAATTCACTAAGTAAGAGCTTTAAGTATTGTTAACTCAAACAGGAGCACACTATTGGACCAAAGCCTACAACTCTCAAAGGATCCACAACTTTCTCTAAAAGCACTCTGTAAAATTAGGCCATAAAACCAATTCAGAGACTGCCAGTGAAACTTGCATTTCTACTTTTTTTTCCGGAGGAAGTAGCTATAGCTCTTTTATCAGATAAGACAAACTATATCAGCTACGAAGGGAAGTAAAAAAACTCAGAACAAAGCACACATACTACAAAAGAGACTCCTTTCAAAATACAAGGTTTCTTTCTTAAAGTCTGAAACGGCAGACATGTTCAAGATATTTTTAAATTCTGTTAGCAGTTTTAGGAAGAGAAGAGGAAAGGCATGAGAAGGACTTCCCAGCATTTCCCCCTCCACTCCCCCCATTATGACACCATGTAGAACATCAAAGAACTGAAAGCAGAACATTGATGCAGCAGCTTAATATTTCATTGACCTTTGGCTGAATTTACATATACTGGCCAAATTAAACAAACACATTTCACCTCCTTATAGAACCCAGAAGAATGAGGATGATGATAACATAATATGGCAACACAAGGGGCATCAGCAAAAGGTGCCCAGTGTTTGTTATGCATCAGACCATCACAGCTAGATGGTCTGTTTCTCTGAAACAGAAATGTGCTGTGAATTGCCATAGTAATTAATTTGATTTCCCTCCCCTCTGTGCTCAGTGCATATGCTATTGCTACAAGTAAAAGTTGTATGATGTGATTAATTTGAAAAACTATAAGCAGCCATCCAATGCCATCCAACATACCTGTTCAGGTGTGCTGAGAGAAACCGAGTTTCTCCCTAGTCTTTACTACACACCTACTTTTATCTGGGTCTGAATCTAGATACGGAACATCAAGCATGCAGGTTAACTAAATATGGTATTTCGTTCAGGACAGTAGAAATCTGTTCCTTGAATGAATTTTGGAGAAAAATATTGACATGGATTAAAAACAGTATCTCTTCGCATGTATCCTGAAAACACTTCTGAAAGTCTTTAGAAAGACTTTTGGATTCTTTTCAATACTGCACATATGAATACAGCTAAACTTTGTTTGCCATTAATTAATGCTTATATTTGTTTTAAAATATGCAATACATCATTTAAGTGGACTAAAAATGTTTCTAGTTCCAAAAGACATGCAGTTAATTTTCTCATGTCTCTATTTTGTGTTCAAGTATTAAAATCCAATCTTATTCTGAGGGACTCTGTTTTTGAAAAAAAATCTGTAGATGTGACCTTCCACTTTTGCATAACCTTCTAGATTTTGGATGCCTACTCACAGCTCTACCCTAAGGATATTTCAGAGACTTCAGTTATACAATTCCCTTCAGAAAGAAGGCTTTAAGATACTGACTCCTGGGCTGCATTTTAAATTTTCTTTTCTTCAGAGAACTTCAAAGGGTGGAGTACTTGAGAGACAGACTTTACACAAGTATGAGATTAAGTTTCTGTCTTCTAAATCTGTACTTAGTAACCTTAAAATGGACTTGAGTTTTCAAGTAAACAATACCCTGTCATTCCCTCCTAAGTCAGCCAGATCTTACCAGGAGGCTCAGTATCGATGCTGAGGATGATTTAGTGTCACATACGTAAGGCTCATCCTAGAGAATTGTTTGGACAAACTTTGAGTCTTTTCTTATTTGTTTAGCACCTCTCCAGTCTAGTAGGTTTTGGATGAGAATGGCACCAGCTTCCAAGCACTACTTACTGATTATCTGGAAGAACTACTGCTAAATTTGGTTGCTGAATTACTGTTTGCTACAATGCTAAATGCTAAAGGGAAGTACTATCATGCCTTTAAGGCCCTCAAGGGAAAAACAACAGTCAAGCATAGCTGTAGATATTTGCTAAGCTCCTACTCAAACCATTAAAGTTTATTCCTTTACACATTCTCAAGCTCTCTTTGTCTGGACCTAGAATTACAGAGTCATAGAATCTCCTGAGTTGGAAGGGATCCACAAGCATCCTCGAGTTCAATTCCTGGCCCTGCACAGGACCATCCCCAACAATCACACCGTATGTTTGAGAGCTTTTTTCCAATGCTCCTTCAACTCTCTCAGGCTTGGTGCTGCGACCACTTCCCTGGGGAGCCTGTTCCAGTGCCCAGCCACCCTCTGGGTGAAGAACCTTGCCATAATACCCAGCCTATGGGTATTGCAGGCATCATACTTAAAGGCAGCATCTTCTGTATCTACTCCGAGTTGTGGTTAAGTTTTACATCCACACCACCCCATTTGTGCATACATATATATGTATGTACATATAGGTATTTACCAGCAAACATACAGATATATTGTCCAATAGACATACAAGTACTTGCTAAAAAAACCCCATTAGTTTGGCTTTAATTGTGCTCAGTCATCATGCATGACTTTTTTAGACACCATTCAGTAAAAAACCTGCACCAGAATAGTACAAGTAATGGCAGGTCTGGCTTCAGCTACACAGAACTGTTTTAATGAAAATACTATTCTTGACACTGAATCTTCAGTTCAGCCCAGACTATCTTAGATTACTGCTAATATTTCAAATATCATAATAGACATGGAAGAGGTTTCCAAAAGAAACATATAAATACTGTAACATAACTAAAGGATTGTTAGGTGATACTGCAGAGTAAATAAATCCTTGTTGAGACCATCACAAAGAATTTAACTATGCAAAATGCAAAAGAATTAAAATAAATGATGATTATTAATATACAGTAAATGATGGAATCTAAAAGGATAAAACATTTGAGAACATCTCCTTCAAACATTTTATGTAGAAACACGTTTTGATACTCCTCCATATGTTGTTATTGCGATTTAGCTAAGAACATTAATTTCTGGAGTACAAAAGATTTACGACTCTCTTTAGGCCATGAAAAATACATTTTTAAAAATGTGACTGTATCTTTCCGGTATTGCCTGATACTGTTAATAAACTGCAAGTTAGAAGGAACTGCAAAAATATTACTTGATATGATGGATAAGCTAAGAAAATCAGAACATGTTCTACTTGATGGCACAAGTTAAATGATAATTGTTGACAATAAAATAAAATCAAAACAACATTCAGTTTGACTTAGCATTTTTAAATACTTTGGTTATTTTTTCCCTAAACTTTTCTTCTTAAAAAACTAGCCAAATTACGCCAAATGATAAGAATCTCTCTTTTAAAAAAATTCAAGAATGGTTTATACATCAGTTTTTCCATGTGTAAATCCTCCAGAACACTTCTGCATATGCCAAAGAGATTACCTGTACATCTCAGTTAAGTTTATTTGCACAGTTTATTTTTTAAGGCTTCAGGATTTTGCTCATGATATATACATTCCTGTTGTATAGACAAACAGGGTGTTATTTAAGCAGGCAACTGGCAATCACAAAGCCACAAATGCTAAAATTTACATGACAAAGTTTTGAATGATTCTTAAAAAATAAGCCTTGGGAAGGCTTATGCAATCAACAGAGGAAGTAAATTAAATGGTAAGCTTACATATACAGTGATGCTGCCTAGTGCTAAATATGTTGGGGAAAAAGAAAAAAAAAACAACGGGAAAAACAAAAATCAAAATTCCAGGCCATCATATCACTCCCCACTGAAGAGATTTTGAGTCTATAAGAAAGAACATAAAAAGATTATCACATTATTCTTTGGTCTGCAGCTACTACCTGTTATTTCCTGCAGAATACAAAATATGCCTTTGCTTTCAGGAAGAAATACTTTGTATTTGAGTGTGCATTGAGAGAGGCAAACCTGTCTTACATGAACACTGGAAACTAACACACAGAACAAAATGCAGAATTAAGAATAATTCAGCACACATACCAAAAAATCAGTAATGCCAACTTTTTCTCCAGAACTGAAACCAATGGTGATTTCATGATTCGGTATTTCACAAGACTGTTATTTGATAAAAAGCCACATTTAAAATGCTCAATTAAAGGTGAGTAACATGTTCTTAAGAAAGAAGAAAGTACGCATTTGAAGACTACAATTTTTTTGCTATATTGGTTATAGAATCTCTATCTTCTAAAACTATCCAGATGGTGCTTTAAAAAGGCTTGAATCTGTTAAATCCACAGAAAATTTCTACATTTCCTTTATTTAAAATCAATTTAGGAATTTGCTTAATTCCTACTTAACAAAAGAAATTACTGCCATGTATCAGATGACGAAATGCTGGGTGTTTTAAGTATCGTATTCCTATTAGCTAAAGATGAAAAGGATTTAACCTAACCGTGAAAGGTATTTCTGTCTAGAGTATTTAAATTGGATCTTCTCTAATGTCTTCTCTCTTTCAGGCAAACAGTGCAAAAACTCCCAAAACTGAAAGAAATAGCATAACTACTATGTCCTGTGTGGCCAGCAAAACCACGTAAATTCCAATTTTCTCTAAATATTACATATATATATTTATATATATATACATTATACATGTGATATGTCTGTAAATATATAATAATAAACATACACGTAATACATATATATAATAATGCATATACACGTAAAATATATATATATATATATAGTACATATACATGCATACACACATACATATATATATATATATTTAAATATAAAGGTTTGTCCATGGAATTACTTAGATACTGTGCATATGCAGAAAGTATTTTGTTTTTGCAATAATGCCACAAAGTAGTATTTTATTGTGAAACAAAATATTAGGAGGAAAAAAACACACTTGGTTAAGAAAATGGAATTTTAGTACATTAAAATAAAGACTGCATCTAACAAAAAAATGCCCAGTCCTGCTGATTTTCATCAACTATAAATCTGACTGAAGGAAATCTTCATTGTCCTTATTGATAGAGATTTTTAAAATTAGCATTTTAAAAATTAAAAAAAATGACTCCTGAACATACTGATTTTTCTGTAGATATGCTAGTTTACCTGGCTTGCCCTTAGTGAAATATGCAGCTATTGCTTTTTTCTTAAGAGATACCATTGCATCAGAAAACAAAGCAATGTGCTTGATAAATTTAATCTGCTATTGCAACACTGTGCTTATCAGTAGCTGCCTTTCTGTTTAAAAGGTTCAGACAATCAAAAAAGAGATCACAGAAATGCTAGAAACATTGTCAGGGAACTGAATGTTTTCCTAAGAGAGAGCAGAACTCTGCACCCCTTTCTCATGTGGCTGAAATGAACAGGAGTACTCTCTAAAGTGAGATGCTTTCCATCTAGAACCTACAGGCTTCAGCGAATTAAAGTCTGGAACCTAAAAACATAATTCTCCAGCAAGGCTTTTTTACTTTCGATTCAAATGTTTCCTGTAGGACTCTTTGGAGTACAAATGTCAGTATGCAGTAAACATAACAATTCAAGACTGGTCAGCTGACAGCCAGAATACCTGGGTTGGGGAATAGATTCTGGTTTCTTGGCTCTGGGAGAGAGTATGCTGAGCGTGCCATGACCCAGAGTCGTGGGTTGGTGAAAATCCTCTGTCATCAGTCACACTGAAGCTTGGGGACGCCCACTGCCATAAATCAATCAATCAGTCAATCATTTATTAATCAGGTACTTGCATTTTCATAGTTATTATAAAAATGGGCTCTAGACAATGCCTTCTCTATAATGATACTGTAGCTTTATATTACAGTGGGGTCTTTATCTTAAATTAATTCATCCTTTTTCTAAGAGAGTGACATATTAATCTGAAAAAGACCTTGCCAATTGTACAGAAATAAATTAAGCCCTTCTGAAAGAGCAGCACTGCAAAACACATATGCTCATGAAAAACCTGAGCACATGAATTAGTTCCTTCAAGTCAAGCCAATTTTTTGAGGAACTATTATGTTCTGGATTTAGAATTAAGATCCTTAATATAGGGTTTAAGTTCTGCACAGACCTCTTCACCAGATAAATTTAACCTAAACCAGCTTTTTGGGGGATGTCTGAATGATGATAATCTTACCGCATGAAAACCCAAATGATGTGTCCCAAGTTTATATGAGAACACGTTGTAATTAACATTTTTAAAGGGTGAGTAGCTATATTTTATTTAAGACAGGACTTCAGATTCTAAAACTCATTGACTAGTGTTTTGAAGTTTAATGCTGGCAATTTTCATGGAACATTTAGCCATAAAGGACCTTCTCATAGAGTCATCATTTAATTATTCTGAAAGTCACATGAAAAGTGAGTCCTCTTCTATATCCAGACTGACTTAACTGCTTCTAAGGCTTTGGGCAATTCTATGTATCTTTTCCAACCAGTACTACCAATACTACCCCTGTTGTAAATTGCACACTACACGCTGAAGGACAACTGCCTTTAACAGCCTCCCTAGTTTCCAGCACTGGGTGGTATTTTAATTTATAGGACAAACATTTTTAATATTCCGTGCAGAACAGAAACCTACAATGGGGGAAAAAAAAATAATCTCTATAAATTCATCATGACCCCTACTTATATCCTGGAAGACAGAGGAAGTTTAAACAGGATAGAATGTAAACACACTTTGTTGGAGCCTAAGTGGTTAGGCAAAGCAAACCAATTAATAGAAAACATATTCTTCCTGACAATTCCTCCAGCTTTTTAATATTACACACATTAATGTTAATTGAAACTTGTTTTTAGCTAATAATTTTTGTTTCAAGTTACACTCATTTAGCCCAACCCTTTTGCTCAAATTTCCTCATGCATTTTAACAAGCTATCTGTGTTTAAGAGTAGTTGGTTATTTTCTTGAATATTGAGACACAGAAGAGCTAATAGAAATCTGCTCTCTTACAGTCCAAGTTATTCCAAGGTGTTCCTAAAACTCAACCAACTAATATCCTAGATACTGGAGTGGGGGCCAGTGATCCAGATTTGGATATAGGTGTCTTTAAAGAAGCACTGTAGTAGCTTCTTTCAGATTGCGTAAGTGGCTAAACATAAACAGGAAAGGACCTCTCTGCAGTACTTATTTCTCCTGCTTACTATACAGGTTACCAAGAGCCCCAAAGAAGAGGAGTGTACCAGGAGTTTGAAGCACAGGGACAAACTGTGGGATAGCTCCTGTACCCGGTTTATCAGCAAGTGTTGAGCCATTAACCCACCCACGGGGCTGTGGACCATGCGACCATCGAGTGCATTTGAAGGTCAGATTTAAAGTATTTCAGAACAGACTCTTGAAAACAGAGGCATAAAAAAGATCATTTATGAAAATATGTTCTGCTTGCAGAAAGCGAAGAAGTTTGAAAATTATGACATTGCCTTTGGGAGACAGTATTTCATCTACTGGTGAAAAACTGTGATGATCATCTCTGTTTCAGAAATTAATCACACTAAATATTCTAACCACTGTCTACATGTGACTGATTCTGAACCTTGCTTTCCTATTGGGGGACTTTTTTCCAGATTAGATCTCTCTTTCACCTATAACTTGGAAACTATGCAGTATTTCCTATTATGATCTCTTCCATGATGAAGGACCTGCAACTTTTGGGATGGTTGGCACCTCCTTCCTTTCAAGACTACATTAATTGCATCCTCTTTGCCTGTCAAGTCTCTCATTTTTTTTCCCCCTACAGTTTTAGGACTAGAAACATTTACACATTTTACAACTTTTTCTTGTTGGATAATGCCAAATTAACCATACCAGGGAGGGAAATTTTTTTTTTTTCTCAAAACACAAGCCTACAAAGGACTATCTAACACTATCGTCTCACAGATCTGAATGCTGATTATTTACTTTCTGTATCGTTTCCACGCCAGCCCAGCCTAATGAGTCTATAGGTCCACCTAAAGCCACAACAAAACTATGAACTGGAAATCCCAATACACTGGACAGAACCCACCAGTGGAGGGCACAGGGTGTGACATGGCTCTGCAAACACAGTGCCTAAGGTATTGTGGTCTTAAAGAGATTTCCAAGTGGAAACTGAGACAACAAACCAATGCCTCCTCCTCTTTGAGCTTGCAGTTCAAGCTGTGGAAAGTCAGAAATCTATCCATCATTCTCCTGGGCCTGGAATGCTACAGTCTCCACCTGAGCATGCTTTTCAGAGAAAAAAGCCTATTTGAGAAGAGAGACCAGCAGTTCAAGGAGTGCCAGTCCTCTTGTATTAGCTGTTAAATAAATGGGCACAATGTTTCTGCTCCAGCAAACTGAGGGAAAGTAACACACAAACATTGAAAATCCTAATTTTTTATAAAATCTTGGGAATCTCACGACACACTGGATCACACAATCATAGAATGCCCTGGGGTTGGAAGAAACCTTAAAGTTCCTCTAGTTTCAATCCCCCTTCCATGTGCAGGGATATATTTCACCAGACCAGGTTGCTCAGAGCCCCATCCAACCTGACCTTGAACACTCCCAGGGATGGGGCATCCACAACCTCTCTAGGCAACCTGTTCCAGTGCCTCACCACCTCCCCAGTATTTTTCCCTAATATCTGATTTAAACCTACACTCTTTCAGTGTGAAGCCATCCCCGCTTGCCCTGTCACTACATGCTCTTGGGAAAAGTCTCACTCCATCTTTCTGGTAGGCCCCTTTCAGTACTGGAAAGTTGGAAACCCTTTCTCAAGAAACATATCCCTATCTTAACCTGGTTTACTAGATTTAATTTTCTGTGTCTCCCATCTCACCGACTTGTGGAATACTTCTGCATTTTTCAGGATAAAAAAGATGGCTAGGACTTTAAAATTTTGTGTCATCAAAAGATACTGTTTGTATTCTTAGTCAAACACACTACGATCTTGAGACAGTCTATGTTGCTCGATTTGGTCAGTGTGAATCATTGCAGTTGTTGCTACAGTTTTTGCCTGCAAATGGCCCAGAGAAACAGCAAATGTAAGTCAGACACTGAGCAGCAGAATGAAATTTGTGCACACAATTATTTTTCTTAAGCAAAATAGCTGAAGTTGAAACCTTGAAATCTGTTACATGTGGGGTATTTTTTATGCAATAGTTGACTTTGGCAGTGCAATTAGAGACTACTTCATTTAGGTTTCACTATATAGGTGTATTACTGTTAATAGCCTTTGTTAAAGGTGAGATCTTGCTCAGCCATGATCGGAGTGGAGCTGGCAGGAAGCACTGCACATACCCTGCTTAGGGCAGCCCTGCTACTGGCAGCAGGTGGGGGGACCAGCTTTTGACTTCTGCACTTCACTCCACAGTCGGGAGTTTATCGGGGAGTGCTGCAAATGGGAAATTGGTGCCTATGCACTTCTCAGCTTTTGGTCCTTCACAGGTGTGGCAAGTCATTAGGCATCACACCAACCCCCAACTCTGGATTTCTGTCAGTGCAGTTTATCTTCTGCCACCTATGGGATGTTTCCTGCAATGCTGAGCAAAATCAGAGAAGTGAAAGGTTTTAATGCTTTTGCTGATCCAGTCATATTTGGGCTAAATATAACTGACTGCTACTTTATCAGCAGTAAAAATATATTGCCTTTAATATAAAGAATAATACTTCTATTCTTCTCACCTCTTCTTACTTTACTGTGAATGTGTAGCTCTAAAATATACCACAATTCAAACTATTTCACTATTACACTGTTTCTCAAACAGAAGATAAGTGCTGCTGCTTTCACTTAAATATGATGTGATACTTGTAATTTCCTTGTATTACTATACAAAATTGTGTCTCTGTTGGCCAGTTCTTTGAAGGCAATTGTATAGATACTTCAGTGCATAGGAGGAAATTGCTGATGGTTATGCAATGGGATTTACCTGCACTTCCAAAAAGACTGTGCAAATGCAAGATACTACAAAGTGCTGATCGTATTACACTGTATGTTCACTCGTTTTTACTGGCACGTATATTTTAATGGGACAAAATCAAGATTGCATTGACCCAGTATCTTTATATTACATAACTAGTTGGCTATTAGTAAAATGCAAACTTTTCTAGTTTTCCTATCATAAAAACATTTCCATTGCTTTCCAAACAGTAATGAAACTCAGACAGACAGCATTAAGAGTCAGCCTACTACTGGCAAGTTTAATAACTATTAAGACTTTATAAAGATTACTGTATGTATTTTTTATAAAAGGAGTATTTTAAATTAACCATCTGAACATTTTGATTAAAAGAAACCATATTTATACAAGGCTTAGCAGCAAATATAATGGCATGTAATGAGTACACCAATAAGTAGCAGACACTGACCTTCATTTTAAGATTTTGTGAATCCTATAGGAATTAGCCAATACGGAGATTAATAGAATGCTTTCTGAGAATATTAACAATCTGTCTGCTATGAGTGTCCTAGAAGCTACCTCAAAGGCTAGCCTGCCCTATTTTCTGTACCACAAGTACGTATTTGTGGCCACAGAAAATGTTTTTAAGCATGCAAGGTACTTAGTACCTAAGCATGCTTAGTATGTAAGTACATTACCAGGCATTCACGCTGGCAGCCAACAGAATGTCCTTCTGCTGGCAGTATACTCAGAAGCCATACAGCATATATATTACCTCATGCGTGGAGCAACCCCAGAAACTGCTTTTCCATCACAGCATATATATATATATATATATATATACATATACATATATATATATATACACACACACAGACAGAAGGCTGGAAATGAGCCAGACATTGTAAGAACCTCTAAGAGATTATGGTGCAATACAGTTCAGCCTCTACAGTGCAGCCACCCACATGCACAGAAGTCAGGCTATGCACACTTCCAGTGTGTTACTGCCTTGCATCAAGAAAAGCCTACTCTAGCTCATGTTTGTTCCCACCTCTTAATGGGACAGTTGAGTACCAGCTTGTTAGTTGGAATGTCTTCACATATGGTATTCCTAGGGATGCCAAGGATGACTGAAAATACTGGAAGTGAACAATGGGAGAGACTCAATAATATCTTCCTCACTCCTCAGACTTGACACAAGCAGGGCTGAGGCATGCAAAAGAACAGCATTTCAAACAGAAGGTCAGCTTCTGCCACTTTGAGATTCAATGCATACACTTCATGTAACTAAGTTATTTTCTTGTGCAGAATACATACAACACAGACTACGCCACTGTGAACCTTCCTTACTCCACCATTCTTACGCCTCAGCCTTAGCTAGGACCTGAACTTTTCCGCCACATGAAGTCTTAGCTCTCTATTTGATGAGATTACAAATACAAATCAATTAGATAAGATGTGAAACTCCAAGCAAGAAGACATTGGAGAACAAAATCTGCAGGCTGAAAATCACATGGAATTCAATTCAGTTTGGAAATATTCACCAAGAATTACTTCTAGTAATAGTCTTTTTACTAAGTAGACACTTATGTTTAAAAAGCTATATAGGAAGTTATTCCACAGTACTGTATTACCCTACTGCAATTCATTTTTTAAGAGGTTAGCAGGCCTGTGGGAATGGCATTGTACTAGGGACTCCACAGACTGTCCGAAAACCAAGTATATGAGGCTACTGTCTGCCAAGTGATTGGAAGTGAAGCTATCAGGTTTCAGCCCAGCTCCACACGTAACTGGTCCCTAAGCACCACTCCTTCAGATACTCTTGTTTACAATCTCATGAGGAAATTTGGGAGCTGAAGGGCTGGAAATCTGGTAATATCCTCAGGACATGGTGGAGAGGTGTAAGAAGAACTGGTCCAGTAGGAGAGCTCGCATAGATAGCTTATTCTATGAACAGAGGATTTCACTCTCCAGGGCTGACAGATCCAGCACTTTTTGTTTGAATTTATTTTAAAATCAAATTCACACCCCCTTTTCACCACCACGTGTATTTTCAAAAGGCATTTGTATGTGAAAAGTAGAAATGAAGAAAAAACTAAGAGCTCCAAATATCTGAAACTTTCACACCCAAGTGAATTTTCAGTCACATAAAAAAAAAAAATGTTTTGGCCTAAAGTCTCTCAGCCCCCAAATTTGGGTAAGAGTACGAAAGATGATAAATCTAGAAAAATCCCAAGCCTTACCTTCTTGTAGAGACTTCTCAGGTCTCTGTACTGCCACATACTATTGAGGACCTGAGATGCTGCTTTCACCACTTTAGGCGAATGTCTGTTACACACATATATTAAAAAGGGAGAGAGAGAGAAAGAAAGAGTGAGAAGGAGACTGTTAAGCACAAGACACCATTCATCCTAATTTTCAAATGCACTGCTATGGATTAAAGCCCACAATTATAGTGTGTTTCAAGTACACCACAAGATCTTTGATTGGTATCTTGGATTCCAATGAGTTTTTAAGCAAGGGCAATATATATTATTTCCATAGTACTAATCATTCAGTGAGGAGCAAAACGCATGCTACTCAGTTCACACAGGGATTCATGCTGAGAGCACAGTAAGAAGGAAGTAGCAACTGGCAAAATTTTTGAGGACCCAACTGACATTATAAACATCTAAGATGTCCTGGCTACAACTTCTGGCCTAAAGGACAAGGAGTCAGAGCCACACTATCTTTCTCGGTAAGCTGCCAAACTTCAGCTCTCGACAGTGTGCTCAACTCATTAAGCTGCTCTCAGCAGTGGCCAAAAGAAACACTCTAGTTGGGTGATGAGCACTGGTTTTGAAGTGCAGAGCCAAGATGCAGAAATACAAGTGATTATAAAAAGGCATGATAAATTTCTTCAGGAATCCAAATGAGGACTTGGATGTTGCTCACACCACTACCATTTAAGTATGGCAATACATCATGTTCAAAAGGATATAACTTCACATGGGCTTTCTCTTCAGACAGGTTTTGAAAGAAGATCTTAACTACTGTTACAATCAGTTGAAGTCAAATATTCCTCTTGGAATAGGTAATTAAAAAAAAAATTCTAAAAAAAAAATCAGAGAGTATTCATCTCATGAAGAAGGGTCAAATAGGAACGGACCGGGAAGATAACCCAGCCCACTGAGGAAGCATACACTGTGCTAGACCAAAAAGCAGCAGAACTCTGGAAAACTTTGCAAAGTCCAAAGTCCAGAGTGAGGTGATTCATGTTTTACTCACAAGAGACATATGGATTGCATAACCAAAGAGAAACCAGAAAACCAGCAGCTTAAGTTACTGCTTTGGGCAGAAGCCTTCTCAGGGGTCAGACTTTCCTTCATTCTGTGACTTCTGAGAAGGATCACTGACAGGCTGACACTCAAGCTGGTAAAGCAATGTTCATGACACAACTGATTCAATCAACTTATACAGTATTTTCCTAGTAATATAATTGGTGCTTTTTTCCCACTTTTATTCCACTTCTCACCCAGAGTACAGCAGTATGTGGGTAATTGGTGAGTAAACAGGACTTTGATATACCCTTTCAAGGGTAATTGTTTTCATTATACTTCCAGCTGTACTGGCTAGTGGGATCCTGGTAGCACGGAGTAACCAGGAAAATAACTGTGCCAACCACTGCATGAGTACTGAGTGACAGGAACTATGCAATGTTGATATGGGCTTGGCCAATATGACCTTACCAACACCACTTCTCTCGTGTGGTCATACAGGCAGAGCGCTCAAGCCCTGAGCATGTTCCAAAGGCTAGCAGGGCCAACCCCACACTCCTGGCACTGATGCATACCAGGATGCACGGCCAGTCTAGTATCCTGATCTTGTAGAAACAGATGCTTTGTAGTGGACAAGATGATTTCAAACTGAAATGTTTTACTGTATTACAGTGAGCATGCCACAATTTTATATCATTCCAACAACCAGCAATTTTGATTTTTAAACAATCAATTACCTGTAAGAAACCAAGCCAAACCAATAGCACACCATAGTAACATTTCTGAAAGCTGAAAAATGGAACTTTTACTTAAGATAAGCATTTGTAGCACTGGGTGTTGACAGGTTTTCTTATTCTAGAACTCTGTAACCTGTAACAATAACACAGAACTGCAACTCAAAGTACTTGAGAGGAAGGATATTTGTATTTGGAAGGGCATTTTGGAATTACTCAACATTACCTGAGCTAAATATATCATTAGAAACAGGTATTTTTCAGTTATGAGGGATATTTAGACAGGGAATTATACCCTTGGACCCTCCTAAAACTGCCCAGGATACTTTGAAAATTCCAAACTCAACAGGTATTAATAATCTCTACCAGAAACAGGCAGACGAATGCATTATTCTGAGGAAAGACACAATCAGTTTAAGAGAAATGGGCATGAACCTTCTTGCAATACCAGTACATTTGATCTAGAAAATATAAATAAAAATTTAAATAGATTTCATAATAACAAAATATAAATAAATTGGCAGAGCGTGGGAAGCTCTCACAACTGGAATCACATGCTTGGTCACACTACTACTTTTTACCCCTTGCCATTAGAATGTAAGAATGTTTCAATAATGAATTTGGTATGAAAGGAAAAGGGTGACAATAGAGGAAAAGAAATGTGATTAAGTTATACTGGCAATGCTCCTATCACATAGGCGAGCATAAGTTCTCATACCAAATGTAGGGTGCATAAATCTTTCCTTCGGGTTGTGGCCTGGCTTTGTGGGGCTCTTTTAGAGCTCTGATGCTGCAGTAGGTTGTGTGATGACATCAGGTGGACTGATGGGTTTTGTACACTACAGTGAAGGCTTTTTGTTTTCAAACTGCCATAGTCCCATTGCACTATACTTCAGCAGGTTGACAAATATGAGAACCAGGCTATCTGTTTTAGGCAAAAGAAGGATAAAGAGTGAACTCTTCATGAAGAGTGTGTACATAGGCAAACACACAAGATGAAACCATAGCTGTTCTGAAAATGTCACAGTTGTGTGCAAGACTTTTTTTGCCTCATAAAGCATCCTAATGCTCTCTCAGAAGCAAGCAGTTAGGAAAGTCCATGGATCTGCTTTTACTGTGCCCCCACCTTACACAAGCTGGTGGCAAGGAAAAGGGTGCTGTAAAGAGGGACAGTGACTTTACATTCTTCACTCCTGAAGCAAGAGGAGCAGTCACCCCTTCTGCAGGGTGCAATCCAACTACTCTGGTCCCTAATGTTTAACAGGATCTTCTGGAATTGCTTAGAGGTAGTGGTTACTGTAGATATTTACTCTCCCTTAAAATGCACATGGAGTCCGCTCCCTGTTGACGGTACATAAAAAATAAACCAAAGCAGAGGGAGACTTTTGGTACTTGCATTGTCTGTTTCTTGTCACCTTTCACACTGGGCGTATGATTTTTGATGAAACTAAAGTATTCAACTCATGAAGGCAAACACATTCAGGACTAGTAATAACTACTGGAGAGATTAAAAAAGTGCAAGGTGATTTGCAAAACATACTTGTCTCCTTTACTCTTAGATATGCCAACCAGTTTCTCAATGCCGCCTGCGTCTCGTAAGGCCTTGGCATTCTCCATGTTTTTAGTGATGACTTCATGCAGAGTGCAGCAAATGGCAGTAACGGTGTCATCAGACATGGCCTTGCTTGCTGAGCTGTTGCTGTTGTTAGCGCCTGGCAGTCGGTGGACCAGATCCCTCATGGCATACTTGCCTTTGTTGAAAGAAAATGAAGGGAGAATTCAGAAGATATAGCAATAAAGGGTGACGGAGAAGAAGCACAGGGAAAACACGCAAGACTATAAGCACCATTTGCATCATTGTATGTAATCTAATTGGATACTGATATTATTTTGGAGCAAGCCACATTTATAGGATTGCATGTTCAAGCGTTTCACATATTACAAACTTTGTTAATATTTCCATACTGCATCAGTTGGAGACTTTGGATGTGTCTACCTCATGCCCTCAAGAAAATGAAACTATGTCAGTAAAGGCCAAATATATGTACAAAGACAACTGAATACCACAATTGACCAAACTTGGCAAGTCCTCATCTCCCACCAAACAACTCACAACTTGTTTCTATACATTAAATGTGCATCAATTGCTAAAACCACAATAGTGAATGCAAATCCAACGACGCTGTTATTTGTGGAAAAGTCTTCTCTGAAGGATCAGTTTTACTGTACAAGGTTAATTCTATACTACAGGTGGCACTTTAACTGGGTTTATTAATGGACCAGATACCTCATGACACACTTGACTTTGTTGAAAGAAAATCAAGGTCTTATACTGTATTGTTCAGAGAGGACACCACCTTTTTCACACATCCTTAGTCATATGCATGGTACTGACTAGAAAGGGAGCCTATTATGAGACATCTATTCCAGTATGGTACTCAGTAAGGAGTTGCTTAAGAAAATACTAACCTCCAGAATTTAAACATCTCCTAAAATGAAAGGAATTTTTAAAATGGTCACACTGAACATCTCATGAAAAAGAAATTCTGTCAATTATGTTTGGACTCAATGATCTTAAAGGTCTTTTCCAGTCTAGACGATTCCAAGATTATAATTTTTTTCCTGTTTAAATGAATTGATTTTTTTCCTTTTTTATTTCCAAAATTTCCTCTGGAAGTCATGTAATGCTTGTGAAAATAATACAAAAGCAGCTTCTGAGAATTTGTATATGCATATGTAGTGTAAATGTGTGTATATATATATATAAAAACGTAGGGCAGCGTTAGCATCAGCACAGACACATGAGAAGCCTCCCATCAGTTCTAGAGGATGGCTATTATGGTAAATGGCTACACAGTCCTTCAGTGTGATGAAGAGAAGATCAGAGAGGGTGCAGGTCTGATGAAGTTACCACTGAGGTCAGTGAAACAACTCTGAATCACCTTCAGTGCAGCTGTGCTAGGGATTTGCATACAGCAATCACCATGAGTGTACTGTGCAGGATGAAAAGGACAGGAAAATTGAGAAATATAAATATAATTAGTAATCTAATCTACATCACATTTTGTGAATGAAATAATCAGGTATGATTATTGTATATAATATGATAATTTAATCAGATTTTTTTGATAACTTGAAAATGTTCTGATCAATTAGTGTTTATGAGTACTTACTAAAAATCTTATTTCTGAATTCATAAAAGCTGTTTGCGTCCATATTTGAAAATATGGTAAGACGTAAGAAAAATCGCATCTTTTACCATTTTTATTTCTCACAACTTTGCCTGCTGTGGTAGAACTACAGTCAGTAGTATTCAAACAGAACATTCTTACTACAGATAAAAACTAAAAGCTCTGTACTGAACTATTAGAAATTACCAAATAGATTTTGTGGTAATGAAAGGCCTTAGAAAATACTCGCTCTATATCATGTTTAAAAAACATTCCTTTTTATAGAAAGCATAACATTGCCCACAAAATATGTGCAGTAGGATTTGAATCTTACTGGTGTGCAGCAATACAAATTCTGTCCCCAAACATTTTTATTTCTTTGAACTTAGTATTTAATTTACTTGAATTATTAAAATTTTAAGCAATATTATTAATATCAGATGTAGTACAGCTACCACTTTCTCTTTCTTTCAGAAATGGTTTGTTAGAGCAAATCGAAAATCGTCTTTTCCCCTACACATTTATGAAATGCTGTTCTAGAACAGCCTGAAATGCTATCTACATCTGCATCTGTTTGTTCTGTGTAACGTGAACACATTAATAGTTGTGTATCACTTACAGTGATTACTTCAGTTTGCAACATATAACAAATTAAGCTTGGGTATCAAAAAATAAAATAAACCACGATTTGATGTAGCTTTTACTCTTCTAGCCCAATGTTTGCACTGGTCAGGAGTAAGTACAAGCAGATAAATCAAATCAGTGAGA
Source organism: Anabacerthia variegaticeps (assembly GCA_035583185.1). Taxonomy (NCBI): domain Eukaryota; kingdom Metazoa; phylum Chordata; class Aves; order Passeriformes; family Furnariidae; genus Anabacerthia; species Anabacerthia variegaticeps. Next base: position 77,473,971 of record JAWWEW010000078.1, on the reverse strand, counting down.
CTTTCTGCTTTCCGCGTGCTACTCTGCACACATCCATAACAGACCAGTGTTTCTTTTTTCTTTTGCACCTCACTTAAATTGCAACAGAGCATCTCACCACCTCAGACCTCTGGTGGAACCAGATAACGATGATCATTCCATTAGCAGCCAAAGACTGCATCCCTGAGCACTGGGTATAAGGAAATCTGGATGGCTGCCCCAGGCAGATTGCTTTCCCAGAACTGGCCTACTGTTCTGGGCATACCAGTACGCGTGCCTAGACACACAAGATGCTTCTTATAACAAATAAAGGCTTTGGACCTATCAGGGAAATCTCAGTAGGAAAACTAATACAAACACAGTCAAGCAGGGTGTAGGCATTCCGGACATGCTAATGCTCAGCAGTTCTAACATTTCTGCTGTGCACACCCTTCAGTTAGGCATGAGAAGATCAAATCAGTATTAGATATTTCAAAACAATAAAACAGGCTTTTTTAGAGATAATGTGTAACAGTGGGACATCACAGCATTCCTCATTCTGAGCAGTTGTAGTAATTCCAGCTCAATAGTACTATTCAATTCTTAATCATCTGTATATTTAAACTAAAATACATTCTGAGTGGGTTTGGTTGGGATTTTATGTTTGTTTTTTTGTTTGTTTGTTTGTTTCGTTTTTTTGGTGTGTTTTTAACTAAGAATTGCATGAAATTTAGTGTTTAGATAACAAGTGCCAGAAGACTGACAACACATATTTTGTAGATCTAAAATCTAATCAGTGTATTTCACCTGGGGCAGTATGCAAGGTGGTGTCCAGTTTGGGCACTCCCCTATCAGAACTTGGAGTGACAATGCCAGGTCCCAAGTCCTGGCAGGAGCTGTCTGCGAGGGTGACAGGCTCCCTCCTCCCTGCCCTGTCCCCAAAAAGCAGTGGAAGAGGGAACTGCCACCTCCAACAAAGCTTTACTCACACTCATGGGTAAAGCAGCCGACCAAAATTCAGACAGGCATCATGGCTCAAAATGTCCTTCCAGGGCTCACCAGAAAAAGGTGGCACACCAGCTGGAATAAGAGTAAAGTGGCTGGGCCACAGAGTTTATCTAAGCCACTGTTTGCATGGTCTTAAAATCTATTAACAAGTGTAACTGTTAGTGCATTTTCTGTGGTTTGAGTACTTTGAACACTGGGTTAGCTACTTGAAAATTTATCTGGGATGAGAAAAATCTCCTGCCTTACCCATAAAATAATGTGGCATTAATTTAATTTCATTCAAAACATATAAACCTACACTGAAACAGCACTTCATTTGCTTTGATATAGAGTTAAGTCATGGAAATTGAAAGTCAAGAATTATTCTTTATAGTGTAAAAAATATTACACAGTAACTTGCCTGCATTCTAACCATGTTTTCTAAAACTATACATGCAGTTAGTTAATAAATTACTGTACTACATTCACAGAAAAAGCCATCAGTTACAGTTGATTTCTCTTAACTCAGTTATGTTCCTACTGCTTTATTACAGACCCGAAGAGTCATGTTTTCTAGCATTAGCTATGGAAGAAACCTTGCTCTACTTCACACTGGTGAAAATGTCAAGTAATGTCACAGGTACTGTTGCATCAGCGCAACACAGCTGACAACACATGAGATCCTTGACTTTTGCATCACTCTATTTTAGATTCTGCAGAGCATTTGCAATTAGAACTATTTTTTTTTCAATGTTAAGAACGTCTTCTGAAAGCAGACTGAAATGCGTAATGGAAACTAGTCTTGTAATATCAGCCAAGTATTACCTAGCAGCACTAATAGGAAGGCTGAGCAATTCCGCTTGCAGCACAAAGACCCCCTGAATGGAAGAAGTGAGAGCAGATGAGGGTCCTGGGAAGAGAGGTGGATATGTGTGAGGATTATATTAAAAAGAAATAGCATTGTTAATTTTCATTGGGGTTTGTACAGAACTACTTTGATCTATGAACAAATTGATTTTTTATTTGAACAACATCACACATTATAAGACCCAAAAATGATTTGAAGCTTTTAAAGAGGATTTACATAATATGATTAAACATAGCAAACGGCTTGACAAGAAAAAAAAATTCATATTTATTTGTTCAATTTCACTCTTAAAGGAAGGAAGAAAGCCATTACATAGCCATAAAAGGAAAGAGGTTGTTCTTTGGTTGCTTGGGACAGCATTTTTCTGAGACTATACATTTAAAAGTTATTTTTCTAAGATAAGACTTCCACCACTTTCATATTAAGAGGGTGATTCATCTAACACCTTGCACTCAAGTCTTTGACTGTGAGATGACAGGATTTGCTTATTATTTCAACAATGACGATTTAACATCTTTTCCTCTGCATGATGAAGTCTCATTAGAACCTTAATACCTGCCTCCATTACTTAATTCAGGAAACTTTTTACTTCGTACAATCAAATCAATAGCTGTCCTAAGAGAGATTCTGCCTTCAGAGCTAAACTGTAGAGAAAACTAAACCTCTGGTAGATTTAACCAGAGCAAAATCATCACAGATAAGGTTCTACTTCTGGAAATATTTCCCTACTATCGCCTCAAGACAAATTCACTGCTGTTGTAACCTTGTTGACTTCATTTCCATTTGCACTCATCTCTGAAAAATGACTTTGACACATTGGCAAATTTATTAAATAGTTGTGACATGGTTCCCACTTTGAGAGAACACAATTAGGAAAACTGACCTATTGAAAAAACAAGAAATCTCAAAAAGATATTAATTCCAACTAAGAACCCTGTCCTAGAAGCGGTACTTGTTCTATAATAGTTCACCATTTTTTAACCCCCTTTAAGATATCTGTTAATTCACATATGTAGCCACAAAATATAAAAATGGCAAAATGACACCATACTTTGTTGTAAAGACACAGATATCATATTCCAGATCTCCTGATGCCTGTATGACACAATATATGGGAATTTTCTTCTCTTTGTGCTAACATGCACTCCACTTAAGACATACGTGGTTTTGGCCACTTTTATCATCCCTGTGTTTTTAATACCACTCAACTTCAGTATTTCACAGACTTTATGGAAAGAATATGACTGGAAGAGCTTTTATTATTACTTTCAATCGTTACTTAATAAATGTGCCAAAACTGTCTGCTTAATTCGTATGGAACCAATTTTGATCATGAGTCAGTATATTCAACTGATAGTCTAATAAATTGCAGTGTATTCATCACACGATAGCAGTGATAGAAATACCACTATTATATTTGAAAGTTCATTTCTGCACCATGCTTTCATTGTCAGGTGCCATTGTTTTAAGGTATAAATAATTAGCAATGCTGGCACCAATGTAGCACCTGAAAAGTGCCCCTCCAGATCCAGCTGTTGCTGTTACAGAGGAACCCTGTCCCTTCTCTGAAGACTGAAGATTTTCTAGCACATACTGAGGTGCAAGAGTGGGTGTAAGAGCCCACAAAAAAAAGGAATTATTACGATCTTTGCAATATGTAGCAAATTCTGGACTTTGACTGCTCAGGCAATACAAGGTATTTTGGAGGCATTAGAGCAGCAATCAGTCTCATGTCATTTAAGAGGGTAAAGGTTTGTTACTTTTCATAGCGAGATTTTCTTTTGCCACTGAAAACAAGGGGGAAAACTACCCTGAATTTTAAACCAAAATAGGCTGGGGTAAGAAATGCCATCACACTGGGTCTTAGAACCATGTGTGCTTTTTTGTGGGGTATGGGAGGAAGCAAGCCTAAGAAGATGAAACATGGTAATGTCAGAGCTGTTGGGCCAGGAGAAAAAGTGGTGAATGGAAGGCGATCAAGTTATATCTTTGAATGCAAAAAAAGCTGCAGTAGAGGTTGAGAGACACTTGTCCCAGGGAGTAGACAATTACTCCTCAGACTTTGGGGAGCACCAAGAACGAAGCAGGTGAGTTAAAAATAAGAAAAAAATCTACCTGATGTGGCAGTCTTGTTTACAAAAGAGGCCCCCTAGTTCAGAAGACAGAACAGCACAAACTGAAATAAGGGTCATTAGCCAACACAAAGTTTAATGCCCTCTTGCTCAGCACTGAATGACAACTGCCTCCAGGCAGGCTTTCCACCTGGAAAAGTTAGGAAGTGTAAGTCATAACAGCTTGCATACAGCAATGCTCTCTTCCCTCATTTGATTAGACCTTAGCTGTTGACTGAGCAGGTTTATGAAACTCAAAAGTAGTGCCTACTGTCAAACCCAAGTGACCTGAGCAGTGCTAGCTAATGGTCTGTGATGCTGCTCGTCGCGACAGAGCAGTTTCTTATTTCTAAGACTACTGCGCATGAATTGTTATTGGAAGATGAAAGTGGAAAAAAATGGGAACAGTAAGACTGAAAAGCACACCCCAAAAAGCATGAGCCCAATCAATTCTAGCAAGTATGAGAGAACAGAGGATTCTGGGTCAGTTTGGGATTTAGGTGCAAAAAAGAAAGATCAAACCATTTTCAGGCACACAGAGGGAAATTTATGTGTCCAAAGAGAGGGAACTAACCCATTTTCAGATTCCCTGAGATACCTGAGACACCTGCACAGAGTTAGTAGACCTATGGAAGACACACAGCCTTCTGGAAAAGCAGATGTAAACAAGATAGGATCCCCTATGGTCTTTAACGTTTAATGTTTATCTCTAGGCACCTAGATATGTTTGGCCAAAAATGTTTTTTCGGTACTCAAGTCCTTTTACTTCTTATGGTAGTGACATGCACAAACATTCGGAATCTCTGGCACTTCAGAGTAAATGCATATGAAGACGTTTTACTACATAAAGTTAATTGACTGTACTACTGCAGTTATCCCTACCCAAAAAAAGTCTCACCTCAGCTCAATCATCGATAAGGGAAAGCGATGAATTAACTTAAAGTGGTTTCAGTAAGCAGCTCAAAGCTCATGGGCCGGAGCCACTGCTTTAGCTGCTTCACATTAAGCATAGCCTGTCAATTAAGTTGGGATAATGAGTACTTAAAGCTAGAGCACTGTGCCAGATTTCATTTTCTTGCAGGTTTATTTGAGTTTAAATTTTAAGACTCTGTGGAGTTAAATGAATAAAAACCACTACACACACATGTCCTCCCGTGCCCCTAAGGATCCAGGTGCACTTTGCTCATGGCTGCTGAGAGAGAACAAAGAATCAGGTGGAGGTCTCAGATTCCATCTTCACTTCAGACAAATGATATACTTTTCAGTTTTTCACCACCTCTAATGACAGGCAGTAAGATTTCAAGATATAAGATTGGTATTTGGTATGGACCACGACAAAGATGAAGAGTTTCTTCCCTGATGTATTGTATTGGATGTGCCAGTCATTGGTTTTCTTTTTTAAAAGTCTTTTTTATCAAGAATAAATTCAGCCATCAGTCATGTAGTATATAAAGCTCTACAGGAAGCAGGAATAGTCACCTTTTACAGCTTTAGGGAAGAAACCCTCAAACTTTCAGTGAGTGATGAAAGTATGTGAAACACCTTGTGTGGCAATGTCAATTGAGATTTGCTTGTAAAGGAATCAAATATCTAAAAGGGAACCAGTACAGAAGCTTTTCCTTTTGAAAAACATTAAAAATGTTGGTTCTATATTTTGCAAAAGAAAGGTATGGCATGAGGAGAACAAGGATGAAAGAGCAGTATGTATAGAAGCTATTGGCACAGGACAAGGACAAAAGAGAAGCATTTTGGTATTTTGAACCTGAACATGCCATGAGAAATCACAACTGGGTGCAATGCAATCAGTGCTTTTCAGCAAAATGCTTTCTCAGATCTTTCATAAATTTTTGTTCCTGTAGCAGCATTTTAACCCAGTTACCTTCCTCCTTCAGCCTCTTGCTTCCAGAAATTCAACTTTTCCATTTCATATATTTCCTGCCTCCCTCTGGCCAATTATTTTTCTTGTTTTCAACTCACATCCTCAGGGCTACTCCCTCTCCCCTCTATGACATGACTAGTAACTTTTCTTCTTTGAGCTGTATTCCCTCAAACCTCTGGATCTTAACTGTGAAGTTTTCATTGTCCTTTGCTATGTCTTGTAAATCTCTGCATCTGCCTTGTTTGCCAAGCTTTTGCACTCTCTCCTCATATTGGTTTACACATGCTTGGCTAGATCCTGCTTTTGTCACACTCCTGCATGTCCACGCCCCATCCCCCACAGGCTCATGCTTTTTACTGTTCTGAACACAAGGAAATTTTAGCTGCTTTGCAAGCATAGATTTTTAGACTCAAAAATGCCAGAGTGTTTAAAAGCTATTGCTCTTATTCTACTTGTTGTCCCTCATGTATATCTCAACTCCACAGGCAACTATTTAATCTGATGTTACTTTTAATACTGATATTACTCCTCTCTCAATGGAACTACCTCCATATTCTGCATGTCTCTCACACAGCAAGACTGCAGATATTCAGACTTTATATCAGCCGTTATCATAAAAACTTGAGTTTGAATAAATTCCAGGGCTCTTTAGCTGACCATAACCTGCTAATTCATGCTTTAAAGGCTAGATCCATGTCCGCACTTTGCATGCAGAAGCACTTCAGCTGGGTCTGTTGGAGCTAATGCCAAAACCGGAGCAGTGTATAGAGACTCTGCTGTACATCTCTGCCTCTTCCATCTTTGCTGTCTTTTTGGCAATTGTCGTGGGATGAGTGCGTGATGCCCATGTGGATTTCTGAAGAAACTAGCTCTCCTTTGGGGGAGTATATGTTTGCAGCACAACAGTCAGAGAACTAGTACAGAAATGGATTTATGTGCACTATGGCCAAATGGATTTTCTGTTTCTTAACAGCACCTCTCACCCAGCATAATGGATGGCTTCTCTTTTGAATGTTTATCCTTATATCAGCTGAGCAATCTCTATCCTCCCTCTCTCATGCTGGAGAAGCAAACCAACCATCAAACACAGGCAGCCCGACTCAAGAGTGTGTTCTCTGACTTGCAAACTGGTTTTTAAAGATGAATTTGGGAAGAGGTGTAAGCACTAATTTGTTGTCTGTCTCACCCACGCTGGGACTATAAAAATGAGGCAGTTAAAGTTCAGCTTGACTTGCCTAATTATCTGCTGACCTGATATGCCAAACAACTGCTGGGTCCACAGAAGGAGAAAAATCTCCACAAGTAAGCTTCTATTTGTCAGCCTCAGCACTAAAAGAAGCAGCGTTTTTAAAGACAAATTATCACATATTACTGCTCTTCTGTTGTTTCCTCTCTTAGCCAGAAGAAGGGATTTGGGTGGTGGCTTTGGCTGTCTCCCTTGCAGTCTTATCTCTGGAAGGTTGTCTGGGAACAAAAATGACAAACTCAGGCTTTATTGTTGTTGGATCCACGAAATTTAATCTTGTATGTTTGGGTTTCAGATCCAGAATGGGTGGAGTCCATGTGTGCAATAACTTAATTTCATTTCTAATTAATTTTGATTACATTTCCTGCCAGGAAACTAGAAAAGGCATGGAAAGGAGCTGTTAGCCTACCTACTGACTAAGGTAGTGCAAACATATCCAATTAACCAGCTCCTTTAGACACCAACAGATTTATTTCCTGTTTAGACTGCACTGTCATCTTTCCTTTCATCTTTCCACTAGCCCAAGGTAAAAGAGATTCTGCAAGGGAAGTGATTCCTCAGTTTAATTGCTGCAGGCTAAGTTTTCTGATTATTGGAGCTGGTTTTAGTCCCTTGCTATCCTCTTCCCTGCTCCCCGCAGAGAACAGAGCTTTTGGAAGGCTGAATTTTTAAAAAAATATAGCCGTTTAATTAATGTTATGATTAATCAGTGCTACTAAAATGCTTTGAAGAGGAAAAGTGTTATGTGAGTGTTGAGTGGAATTTTATTTTTATCTGCATTATTTTCTGAGATAGGATAATATTTTGTTAATAGTCTGATTCAAGGGACTTTAAATTAGGCCACAGTGAAGAAATAAGAATATAATCTATTTTTGGAAAAGCAAGTTTAGGCTTCCAGATCTATGTCCTGATCCAACACCCATTGAAATTAATGAGCCTGTCTACCAATGTCAGAAGGTATTAAATCAGATTTATAGAAAAGTAGATTTTGTTTTCCACTTTGTTCTTTATTTTGTGTCCAGAACAGAACAAGATTCTGACAGGAGTAACCAGAGTGAATTGCAATTAGACATTATCCTGTTTTAACTGTCTATGAAGCAATTGCAATTTATTTGCTACTGTTTTTCTGCTTCTTTACTTGCACTATAATATTGCCTGAAACTCATGAACAAATTTGTCCCCATGGTATGATCTAATAGACTGATTGCTTTTGCGTGCTTTTATATACAGTTAGGAAAACACCATGGTGAAAATACAAAGAACCTTATATTTAGAGGCTTATATTAAAATATTAAGAGAATTAAAATCAAAATGGATCCTTATGATCTATTCTGTTATTAAAGGTTAAATAAGAAGCATAGATGTAAATGCTTTAGCTCAATAAATACAAATCTTGGTGAAGTGATAGCGTCTTTTGAAAACAACTCTTTCAACAAGTATCAAACCACTTCAAGTCATACTGCAATGTTCATACATTCCGTAAGCATGTCAGTGTTCAAACATTTCTTAAGTCATCACCACGAAAACTCTACATGGACCAGGTAAGAGAATTAATCTGTGAATCATGGCAAAACAACAATACTGAGCATATGTATCAGTATTTCACATTGCTCTATTGTACACCATAAAATAAAATAATTTCTATTTAATAACAAAATCCTGGGTAGTATTTAAGGCTCAGTGAAATCATACACTAACTTCACAGATGTCAGTGGCTGGGAGAAGGACAGAAAGGAAAAGAAAAAGAACAACTAAAAGAATAGCAATCAAAAAAGTACTAGGTGTTTAAAAGTTATTTTTAAAAGCTTCCAAGACAATTTATCCACGAAAGGGCAAAAATATAATGCAGAATTTGCTTTTTTTCCCTGCGATTTGGAATTGTTAGCAAAGACCTCATGAAGACACGGTGTTCCTCAGCTGAACTGCTAATGTATCAGTGTAACTAAAACAGACCTTACAAAGCTCTGCTGCAGTAATGAAGCTATAGGTACATTTATTAGAAATGGGGTCTCTCACGCTACTCATGCAGGAGTGGACAGGTATTCAGTTTTATAGGTACTCTCTAGAGGTCAATTAATTTTGGAGATGATACTAATGCTGTGACTCAGTTTAATTCCTGTTCTCGATGGAGTGTTTTCTCCTTTGGAATGGAACAACTTATATGGTAGTTTTATATTTTAATTCACCTGAAGCTGCTACAATATTAGATCTGCATACAGCAGGTATGTAAGCAAGGATAAGATGCAGAGTGAAAACGAATTCAGCATTCTCATAGGGAGGGCAAAAATGCATCCAATAACCTTCCTTAATAATGAATATTATACTATTTTTTGTTTTGACTACAACATGACTAGTTTTCACATTTCTCATAAAAACCTTTCTCAGCTCTTCTAAGGTATATAGCTCATTATTAGCTGTGTTTCAAGAAATTGTGTCAAATGAATTCTAGTCCCAACTGCTCCACCTGAGTACAGATCTGATAGAGCACAGTTCTCTGTTTGTGCTTCCTCAAGAGGCAGGAATCAAAGGGTTCATAACATGACTTGTTTTTGGGTTGTGCTACTGCTGATCCTTTCAAGGTAACAGCTTGAGGTGCCACCTTCAGGCTAGTGGCTGATCAAGTCTTTTCTCTAGTGGCCCTCAAAGAAACCTTACCTCCAGATATCCATTTGAGCTTGTTCAGTCACTAAACTTATTTTTTTAACCTGAGTCACAGCTGCTCACCTAAATCGGAGTAACACATGGCAGGAAGATTCTCAGGACTGTGCACTCACTCAATTTCCTTCTCCTTCCTCCTTGGTGAGAGTCAGAGAGTCCATATGGTAGACTTTTTGTATTGGACTTGATCTCCTTCCTGGAGATCGGGTTGGACAGAAGAGATTTGCTTAAGGTAAAGCCCTTAACCTCTCAGATCCTTCAATTTCGTCTCTCTCAGACCTCTGCAACATTGGCTGACCTCTGCTACTTCCAAAGAGAGGGGGAGAATTGGGCAAATACTCCAAAAGTCTTCTACTCACTCCAGGTTTGGGGAAAAGACAAGTCTGGCACAGAGCAGCTGGCTCCTCGGCTCCAGTGCCTTATTTTAAATGATCAGAGTGCTCTGAAAGACTAGGGAGGAGTCAGAGTGAAAATTTTACATGTACTCAGCAGCCTTGCTACCTCCCTGACACATGGCAGAATATAAACTATACTCTGCATTGCAGGGGAAGAATGGGAGATCTGGTTTGGAGTGCTGAAAAAGATTTAAAATAAGAGCAGCAGGAAAACAAAGCTGAAAAATTAATGCTCTCAGCTAAAACAAGCAAGAGGTTAGATACAACGCTGACCTCCTAACCACAGGAGTTTCAGTGGACAGTATTCCCAAAGGTAAACTATTTCTTGATTGACTGCTCCTCTGAAAATTATGAATCTGCAGAATGTCATGTTCCCTTTGTGAGAGCAACCTTTATTGTCAGTGCCACCTTGGAAAATTTTGCACACAGGTATAAGGCTTTGCATATACTCATGCTAATAGAAGCATTTACCTCTAATGAAAATTAGCACTGATTATTTGCTAAAATAATCCTGACTTATGAAATCCAAATGTGTAAAACACATCACTTTAAGAGTACTCTGAGTAGCACACAATCTAAGACATCCTGCAACTTTTGTCCTGAGAAGAGTAAGCAACAAGACAATTTATTTTTCTCATGTTGCACATTAGATCTACCAAACAGCAGGTGAACTCCGAACACCACCACTGAACATTCTTTTGGTCCCCAGAGCTGATGCTGCAAAATCTGTGAATCTGGACTAGGAGCTTTTTTATCTTTCTTAAGGTTGCAGAGGACTTCTCAGGATTTTGAGAAGAAAAGTAAATTTAGAGCCTGTATCTTGAATAAAATGCAAGAACAGCCATAAACTAACAGGGTCATTCACTGATTATCTGAAAGACTAAGTTTCCTAAATTAGAAAGATTAGCCCATCTCTGCTTGTGTTCCCCAAAGGGCTAAGCACATAAAACTGAAATGCAAACATGAATGAATGAGGTCCTTAGCTTAGTCATGCTTGACTGTGGACCTTGATACTTCTCGCAGTAAAAAGGAAATCAAAAATTGTGCAAATAATTTCTTTATAAATCATAGAATACTTGGGGTTGTCAGGATCCACTACAGATTGTCTAGTTCAACCCCTCTGCTCAAAATAGGTTCAGCTTGGTGTTTTCTTATATTCAGATGGAATTTCTGGTATTTCAATTTGAGCTCATGAACTCTTGTCCTGACATTGGGCATCACGAAGAAGAGTCTGGCTTTGTTCTCTTTACACCTCCCATAAGCCATTTAAACACATCAATAAGATCCCACCGAGCCTCCTCAAGGCTGAACAGTCAGCCTCTTCTCACAGGAGAGATGCTCCAAACCCATAATTATCCTTGAGGCCCTTTACTGAACTTTCTCCAACATGTCCATGTCTCCCCTGTACCAACAATCCCCAGAACTGGACCTGGTACTCCATGCGTGGCCTGACCAGCTATGGCAATGAAATTGGTACAGTGACTGTGAGACCACATTGTTTAAGTCCTTGCCCTAACTCTGGCCACTAACATTAAGACTTTGTAATCTGACACCTAAACTTTACCCCAGCACCTTTCTCTAATCCCTAACACCAAACCCTACCATAAAACTGAAGACCAAGCCCTGACCCTTTACCTTATCCGGACCCTAAACCCTTGTACTGATTGCACTCTTAATCTGCTGTCCCTAAAACCAATTCTAGCCTTCACTGCTACTCCCACCCCCTACCTACACCCCAACTGCTTATCAAAAACTCTTTGTAGAACTCCCAACCCTCATCCAAAGCCCTTCTCCAACTCCAAAGCCTAATCCATCTCCCCAAAAGGCAGGCTCAACCCCCTCATCCTAGTCTTACACAGATTCCCAAAGCCCAAGCCCTCCTTCTTGACTCTGTACATTCAACCCCTCTCGTGACCCCAGCTCTTGGGTTCCTGTGAGCAGAGGGCCGGGCGGTGAGTAGCTTCAGCTGGACCTCTTAGGATTCCTCCTTCTTCAGCACTTGAATAGGCAGGAGCTGGAGCCTGGCACATGAAGCTCCCACAAAGGGTACGAGAGAGATGGGCCAAGAAGGAAGGGTGATTTTGTAGCTGTAAGTGGGATTCAGGTGTGGGACATCAGTTGTTAGACCATGTTACTACAGTAACTCTGACTGCTAACACTAAGCCCGACTCTAGCCCCTACTTTCCCCCCTCTCCTACTCCAATTCCTTCACCCCAAACCCACAAACATTTACTGAGCCTGTAACAAACCCCAAAAATTAATAAGCCGGTAAAAGAAAATAAAGTGCCAAAAGAAATATTTCTAATTGTTAAAAAAAGAAATGACAGTTTTTTTTGGCGTGATGTTGCTCTCATAAAGCTGAGCAGGAGCAATGAGGTAAGGCTTCATTTGTCACTGTCTCAAGCAAACATTAGTCTTCACTACATGAGAAAATTAAAGAGTTTGCTCCTGTTAGCCATGGTTTTCTTGCAGCACAAGCTGATTCCCAGCTTGACTTAGCAAAAACACCCAATTAAAATTCCTGCCTATGAATCAAACCCAGTGTAAAGCAGATGGAGGATAGTGATGGATATGATGCAATGCACTAGCAAGCAGCACTGGTCTTCCCTTTTACAATTATGCTAAATACTCTATTTAAACAGCATCACTACACTCAATGGATCTTGTATATATAGATACATAGTTCTACTCTTAAAAAACAGATCCACTCAGATAAATGAAACTTTGTGAAAAAACATGAGAGAAGGAGAGAGAATATTAGTATTGGCATATCAGCTTTTGACTGAGACACAGTCAACAGCAATATTGTGCAGCCATACATTCCTTTAAACATGAGCTCCTTATCTAATATAAACAGCAATACAAAACATATTTGCAGTCATGTTGTATGAAATTTATAGCAGACAAATCATACTGAAAAGATTCTTTAAAAATCATTAATATCAAGCACTCTCTTACCGATTATGTGACATTTTATTGGATAGCTATTAGCTTCCAGATTTATTGACATGAATATTCTTATCTTTGAAAATGTCTGAAATATATCCTTAGTACATATTTATTTCAAATATTAAAAGTAAACATCCTGGAGAATATCTTGGAACCTGGCCCACTTCTGAGCTATGAAATCGTCTTCTGAAAGCAAATTAAAGTAGATAAATCTGTCATTTATGTTCAAGTTCTCTTTGTCCTGGAATTATTTTTCCTTTCAGAGCCTGAGTCAGATAATTCTCTCCTTATAATTCATAGAAGTATGTGGCTTTAGATAGATACACGTGAAAAAAATGTTTGTATTGATATCAAGTAAATTTCATAATTACATCTAGAATTAGAATAACTGAGGTTAGAAAGGACATATGGAGCTTTTCTAGTCTAACCTCCCTGTCCAAAAAAAATGCAAAACCAATGCAATGCAAAAACATCACAAGAGACAACTGCAGGTCAATAGAAAACTGCTAAAAAAAGACATGTGTTATATCTTATACAGCTGACATAATACACTGGACAGCACATATAGTCATGCTAAAAAGGCTACTGTTTATAATGCAAGAAACATTTTAAAGTTTTGAAAGTACAAATTTTAAACAGAATTTTTCCTAGATAAAGACCACAATGGACTGCATTCTTTCTGATATGAACACCTTCTGGGACATGAAGGCAGCAAGAGTATGCAAGTGGAAAGATTAACAAATAAAGAGGAGAAACTACGTATTTATCAGCAGAACAGGAATGGAAAATAAGATGGAAATGGTGCAAATAGGATGAAAAAGTGTTTGGATCGTGCTACTCAGAACACATACTAATGGTTCATCACTGAAATATAAGCATTTATCAGAAGAATTCTGTAGAAAATATATGAATTGAGTTCTGCAGACAACCTTCTATCCTGGGTCTATATTCATCCTGTGTCACAGTCAGTGGTATGGATGGTGATAAGACTGAAGGACAGAGGCTGAAATATATTTGAGAACTGGTTTAGAATTCAGCTATCTCGATTTAAGAAGGCAGAATTCATGAAAGTCAAATGAATAATATTATTGTACAGAGGTAGGAGATGATTGCTGGCAGAAATACAGAATGAAGAACAACTTACTGAGTAGCAATTCTGCAGAAAAGGATCAGAAAGCTCGAGATCACAAGATAGGCATGTGTTACAAGATGGGTTGCTGTGACAAAGATAGCTATACAGAAGTGTATTAACAACTATTCCTGGCAGAACATAAAGGTAATAGGTTCCTCTGTGCAAAGCTTATGAAGAAATACCACAACTAGTCTGAATGCTGGACTTCAGAAAAGATATGGACCAACCAGTTCAGAAAAGATATGGACCAACCAGAATGAGTCCAAATGAAAGCAACAAGAATAGCTAGGAAGACAGATCAATCTTAGACTGCTATCTCAGCTTCAAAACCATACTCAGTTACTGTAACTATACCTCTTCAACCTGCAAACAAGGTATAAGTCTGTGTTCTTTGTGATACTGCAGTGGCATCACTCTTACTGATTGTCTTCATGAACAACATATATGGCAGAGAAGGCTTCTGTGAGAGGCTGCAGGTCATCAAGGCAAGACAGAAAAAGCAGCGTCCCTGAACTTATGGCCCCACTGCATATTTAGAATGAGATCTTCATATGGTCTATCTAAAGAACTAGAACAGAGAAAATTCTAAATCCAGTGTCCAAAATCAGAAGGTTTTAAAGAAATGGTTCGGATGTCAATTTTTATGGTTTCTAAATTTCTGCTTGCAAGCTGCTCTTCCTGGCCTTGAAATAGAGTGGCTCAGTTTATATGGGAGGTTGATCTCAGTTTTCCATTATTTATTCATTGAGGTAACTTAATAATAATAAATGGTCAATTAGGACTGAGACACAGTTTGCTCCAACAAGATAATTTGGATTCCCAGGAAAGAACTTGTTTTGGGGTCACAGTATATCAGGCACAACTCCACTGAATTCAGGAATGTTAGTTTATGAGGCCTTGACATTAGCAAGGGGCTAAGAAGCATTTCACCTTTCTCTTTGTCCAAAGGTGGAAGTATACAGTTGTCTCTGCACACCTTGAAATAGATTTCTTGCTCTATTCCTTCCAGAATATAGCTGGTGGTATAAAACTCCAGTCCCTATGGAGGTCAATACACCACCATAGCTGTTAAAGACACCTCTCGTTGTGGTTGCAACAGTGTGTCTGTCATCTTCTTATTGTTGACTGCTAAGGGCTTATAAGGATGACTTTAGACACAGCATTAACATTATTTGTTTGATATTTCTGCTTGTTGAACCTGTATACTGAAGGTATCATATCCACTCCACAGTCCAACTCGGGAGGGTGCAAGGAGCTGTGTGCTTTTGAAACTGGTTGATGCAACTTCGGAGATTTTGATGGCAACTATGATTTATGCTGAGCTTCATTTGTCAAGAGGTTGTGTTTGGGCTTAGGACTTTCAAACTTGTGCTCAAAGGGCCTCGCAGCACTAGGGTAAGGCTTTATTGTAAAGCAGTTGTCAGAAGGAGTTTCCTGAATCTTTTAGTTCCTTTAACAGGGCCTTTGTCAGGGGAGCTTTTTTGAGGATAAAAAAGGAACTGCACAGTATCCTCTCCAGGGGATCTGAAAATTGCTGGCTTATTCTGAGGGGGAGGAGGGTCAGACACAGAGTTAGCTTCAGAAAGTGGAGGCTTGGGCTGTGCTGGGAGAGACAGGACAGGACTATTAATTGACTGAAGTTGTGTACACTGTATTTTGAAGGAGTAGGAGCCGTAACTTGATGGATTGGCTCACAGCACTTTCACCGACAAGGCTATCCATTGATCTGGATTCCCCTTAGAATAACTGGCGAAGTTTGGCTGATTCTGGAATTGTACTGGTTGAGTGGGCTCAGAACGATGGCTGGCAGGGACCTCCACACACAGCTTGTTTTCAAAACTCCTGAGGTCAAAATGTGATAGCTGCTTTCGATAATACTCTTCATCTTCTTCAGGATTGTAATGACTTGGGACCTTTGCCTGAGGTCGCTGTGGTTCAGGGGCCCTGTAAATTTACTCCTTAGATGAAGTACCCTTTTAGCTTGTGCATGAGTGCAATACACGTGTTGAAATATATGATAATATAGTCTTCTAAAATGAATGAACCACTTAACTTCCTGGTATTTGGAAGGAAGGAAAAAAAAGGAAGTCCAAGAAAAAAAACAAGATGCGAAATGGCAGATTCTCAATCTGAGTCACCAGATACACATCTCTGAATATTTTCCTTACATTTTCAAATTGTACAAATCCTGCAGTACTTTTGACCACCACACTCCTCTTTTTTTTTTTAACTCTCCTTGTTGTCTGCTCCCATTCTTTCAGAATCAGGAGAAGTAGAAAGCAGAAACATCTCATCTCCCTCTACTCCTCTTCATAATCCAGGGAATATACTTTCCCTTTGTTCACAGCCTTCAGGTGACTGGGCAACCCTGGTTTCTGGGTCACCTGATGCCATGGCCAGATGACCAAGTGCCTACACTGACTCACCTACCCTGCAAGAATTATGCACACTGATAATCAAAAGCAATGCTCTTCCCAGAAAGATCAGTCTGTGAACAGCTCACTTTGGATGTTTTCTCCTGGGTTCCTGTTGCAATCTAATTTAGGCTGTGCTCCAGGACTGGTAATAAAGAAAGTTCATGCCATCCTAACTTCCAAATTAGTACCACTGCTTCGGAAGTACTTTCATCAGTTTTGTAATAGCGATGTGCTTTTTAGAATTCCCATTAGTGGGTGATGTCTAGACATTCTCTGCACATTAATTGTCCCTGACAATGACAAAGACACATGTGATTATTCAATCACAGTTACAGAAATCAAGACAAAACCAGCCAATGTCCAACTCAAGAAGCCACCTAAAACTTAATGCTTTTTCTCTTCAGGAATGACTGAACAAACCTAGGGAACAAATGAACTCTTCCAGATTCAAGATGTGATTTTGCACTGCTTGCTTTTTAAATCATTTAATTGTATTACTTTGGTGGCAACTCTACAACAAATCTGTAGCCACAGGGTTTCAACTTGCAGCTTCTTATTAATATTGCCATACTAATAGTTACTGATCTCTTAAGTTTTAAGTAGATTTTAGAATAAAATAGGGAAGGAAAGAGACAACATTTAATTTTCATAAGAATGTTGAAAAGGTTACAATGAAGTTAATCTCTGACTCTTAATCGATTTTTGTATTGTTTGAAGCTTGATCTAGAGGTGCAGTTCTTTTTTCTTTCCTTTTTTAATAACTTTGCCTCAGCTTTGAAGTTTCTGTAAGCTGAGGACAGCTTATCAGAAAAGTCCTCGTGAATGAAAGATGCTTAAACAGGGCTACAAGTGAACAAGAGGAATTTCAATCTCTCTAGGAAGAGGCTCAGCTCTTCAGTATAAGGAATATATACATATTCAATTTCAAGGCAGAAGAATAGCTTTTACTACAGTGGATAATGCACAAAAATCCATCCTCAGAAGCCCATCTCAAAGGCTTTGCCTGTGATGTACTTGGTATCTCAGACTGTTAGTGGCTCACAAGAGAGGAGACATGCCCTTTTCTTTGGGGCTTGATTTAGACATTGTGGTACAGTATTGTACAACTGAGGATAACACCTCTAACTGCTGAAGATTTAATAACTATATAGGGAAATTATACATGCCAGCTTGCCAGTCTATCTGATATCATCATATTCCAAAGGAGCTCTCTTTTGTCTGTCTGAGGAATACAGCTTATCTGTTTTGCTATTCTAATTTTCTAGTAAAGACATGAAAGAATTGTTTAAACTGATTGGTTTTTGGGCTTTTTTTTTTTTTTTTTTGAAGGAGGGAAGAGAGGGAAGGGAGGGTTTGAGTTAAAGTAACAGTTTACAGTGGTGCAATAATACTAAAGTAGAATTCATGGTGGCAGGATTCTAACAAAATGAAACAGCTTTCAGGGTGTGGACAGACATCCACTAGGCAAGTGTGAAAATTTATCAGGTAATGACCACACAAGCACTACTGGGGAAGTCAGACTTTTTCACCTCTCAGGTCAGCTG
Source organism: Anabacerthia variegaticeps (assembly GCA_035583185.1). Classification (NCBI taxonomy): domain Eukaryota; kingdom Metazoa; phylum Chordata; class Aves; order Passeriformes; family Furnariidae; genus Anabacerthia; species Anabacerthia variegaticeps. The sequence continues at coordinate 77,455,827 of JAWWEW010000078.1, read as the reverse complement.
TTCACATGACTCATTCACATTTGTCCTGTTTAACAAAAATTTGTATGTAAAAGAAAATAGCAATTTTTTTTGCACCCCCAGGTCATTTTGACCAATAAGTCAGGCAGTGTAGACACGATGTATTAATGAGAGGCTGGATAGAACCTAGAAGCAGAAGTACATTGTGTCACTGATTGTCCCAGGGTGAATTACCATGTCTTAGGTGAGAGAACTGTAATTTCCTAAATATGCTAACTCAATCAGCTGAAATCCTATAATTTTAGAGTTACAGAATAGAATATTTCTATAGAAATAGGAATTCTACTATTAAAAAAGGAATTGTGTTATATATTTAACATGAGGGTTTTTCCTATTAAATACACTTAATGGGGTAAGTGCAACATTTTCAAAGGATCAAAGTGAATTAATTGGCATCTAACTCTACTTTTCATAAGAAATTATTAGTCCCTTTAATGACCGAAAACAGAAATTCAGTTCTTACTTTACCATCAAGCTCCCAAGAATTTTATCCAGATGCTATTAACATGGTAAGAACCACTAGTACTTTCACTTCTCTTACTCTCCTACCTAATTAATTGATTTAAAGTAGACCTCACCATTGTTTAACATTGTTACGGTGATTAGTACCTCTGCAGCCTACTCACTTTATCTTAACAATACTGCTTTGTTACTCTGAGTTGAATCCTGCTCCACAGGAACTTGATGGATAAATTCCTTCTCGCTTCCATGAGAACAAGATTAAGCTGACAGTGACAAGATTTTATTCTAGTTGTTGCAATTGTATGTCATAATATGGTTTTTTTACATGAAGGGAGCAATTTTCTATATGTATGTGTACTTCTCAACACAGACTCTCCTCCTCTTTGGTGCAGGTAAAAAGCTCTATTAAAACCTACATTCATTCATATAAACACACGTATATATCCTTTGTGTGTATATATTCATATATATAAAGATTATGTTAAAGACACTCTACATCAGTTTAATGTGGGAATAATTCTGCAGATGATATTCAGAGGTGAAGTAAATTATAAGGGAAAGGTTCTTCACCCAGAGGGTAGGCTGGTTCTGGAACAGGCTCCCCAGGGCAGTGGTCACAGCACCAAGCCTGACGGAGTTCAAGAAGTGTTTGGACAATACTCTCAGGCACATCGTGTGACCCTTTTGGTGTCCTGTGCAGGGCCAGAAGTTGAATGTTGATGATCCTCGCAGATCCCTTTCAACTTGGGATAGTCTACGACATTCCACAGTATTTCCCTTTTAAAATCTGCAAGTACAGTGCCTTACTAAAAATACAACATTTTGAGCTACTATCTAATTCCCTCTGGTAAATAAAGCAAACTTCTGAGTTTAAGTGAATTTAGTTGCAATTATCACATTATGGCCTTGATTCTACAAAAAGATGATTTGACCCTGGTGCTTATACACTGTCACACTGAAATTGTGGTTTAAGATTTGGTGAAACTTGTCCTGAAGTAACCTAAGTATATGCAATGCTGTCACTGAGGTTAAAGACATTTCAATTGTGTTTATCCACTTGTAATTTAGGAATAACAGAGTTTACTCTACATTGCTTGAAATAACAAACATATCAGTTTACCCACTTCTCACTCAACATAGCGTCCTTACTGAGATTTTGACCAGATAAGTAGATGATATGGTGGGTAGAAAACGGGCTGGACAAAAGGCTGTCATTGCCAGTATGAAATCCAACTGGCAGATATTTACTGGTGGAGTCCCACAGGTGGTGATACTGGAGGCAATACTGTCTTACATCTTCATTAACAATCTGAATAACAGGACAGAAGGAATTCTCAGAAAGACTGTGTACAATATGATGTTGGGAGGAATAGCCAATATACTGAGAGCAGCTAGACAGGAAACTCAAAGTTCAACAAAGGCAAATGTAAAGTTCTGCACTCAAGATTAAATAATCCCCTGTACCAGCACACAGCTGGGTGTCAACTAGTTGGAAAGCAGATTTTCAAAAAACTCTAAAACCTATATGTTCTGGTAGACAATAAGTCCTTCTGTGCCCTTGCAGCACAGAAGGCTAACCACACCCTGGGCTACTAGATATATTAGATGGAGTCTAGCCAACCACTCACAGAAATATTTCTTCTTCTAGACTCAAATGATTCTGCCTCTGGCCTACATCTAGAGTATCACATCCAGTTTTTAATCCACAGAACAAAAAGATACCACGATATTGGAACAAGTTCAGTGGAGCACCACACAGTTGGAGGACTGGAACACATGGCATACAAGAACGCATCTTCTGGGCCTTAAAGGAAGGTTACAGAGAGGTCTTACTGTTGTCTACAACTACTTAACGGAATGGTGTAGAGAAGATGGGGTCAGGGTCACCTTAAGAGATCTACAGTCTAAGAAAAAAGAAGCAAAAGATAAATGCTGGAATAAAGGAAATTCCAACTGATAAAAGGAAGACAAATCTTACTCTGATGGTGGTCAAAAAGCTGAGCAGTTTGCCCAGGGTGGTTGAAGGATTTCCATCCCATCAGTTGGACAAGGTTCTGAGTAACCTTCTCTTACTGGACCAGCTGACCACTGGAGGTCCCTTCCAAGCCCAATAGATTCAGTAAGATCAAATCCTGTCTTTTGTGGCACTGGAAGACTGAAGTCTTCTCTACAAACTGAGAAAGCAAGTCTATTTTTTAAATGTATTTTCTTAAGTTACTCAGTTAACTTAATTTTCTAGGCTTGCATGGACTAACAGGAGGTAAACCGGCACAAAATCATCTAGCGCCCCTATGAATTTCACAATATATGTATCCCAGACTGGTAGCAATTACTTAACAGCCAAGAATGCCCAGAAAGATAAGCAACTTAGAATTTCATTGTTGGTTCCTTCCCTGCACATTGATCAGAGTTTATAAACCAGCAGCAACAGGGCAGCTTTTCTTTCCATTTCTCTTTGTAGGGTAGGGCTCCACGGCCTACTGAAAATTCTCAAAATTATCACCTTAAATGTGGTTCTCTGATTATTCTTTCTCAAAATCTTCATTCTGGAGTACAGAAGGGATCATATCCAAAATATTCAATTATCTAGTCCCTTTTAAAAAAAAAATTGTCTTTGATTTTAAGCCTTAACAACATGTTGTTTTCTTTTGTCTTAACATGATCTTTCAATTTGCACTACTCAGATTACATTTCTATACAAAAAACATGGGTTTAAACAGTAATGCATATAAATGCTTTCTTAGGTCAATTCCTGAAGTCTGAACTATCATTATAAAGTATCAGATATTAAGCATATATAAAATTGCTAACTGTAGGGGGTAGTCATTGTATCTTTTTCACGTTCACACAATCTCTTGCATAACACAGCCACAAGAGGAAGCAAAAGGAAAATGAAAACCATAATAATACTGAAGATTGTATCAGTAATACCAGATTTCAAATAATTTTATAGAGGTGCCATGGAGAGATCAATGGGGCTTTGAAGCTGATTCTAAGGGTTTTCTAGCCTTTCCTTGGGAGGAAAACTACATTTCTTTATTTTTGTTTAATGGATCCCATCGAGATATTAAGTACCAGAATCACAGAATCACCTTATGGAATTATGATAATAAGGCCCCTCAGCAAATTGATTATTTCCTTACTTATCTCGGATGATGAGAATTTGTTACCCTTTTAATATTTTGTAACTGTGTATTACAAAATTGCTTCTATTCAATCTCAGCAGTCATAAGCATGAAACAGAAGATTTGGATTTTTTAAAATATTGCATGTTAAGTGGGGTGCAACCTGATTTATTCTGAGACCTATTTAACCAGTTACAGTAATTAGAACCCCAGAAACTACCAGAAACCTAACACATAGTGGTAATGCTTCCAGCCAGTCCCAGACAGTGTCTTTTTAGAGATAGTATGTGCACACAAAGGTACAATATTCACAAGGTACAAGAATTCATTTGCAAAGGCTGCAGCAAAAGACCATTATTCTGCTTTCCGTAACCAAAAGGATATTTGAAGTTTTAATAATGTTACCTGAAACAAGAGTCTTTAATACTAAACCCCAAAATAAATGATGGAAACAACTAGGATATGACTTAGTTCTTACAAGCAAAGAAATCCTACATTGAAGTATTTAAAGAAGAACAATTATACTGTAAGAAAACAGAGGTTCTGAGGACTGCATGAAGAAATCAACAAGTATGAGAACTGAGTTCCCTTTTTATAACTGTCAAAGACTAAAGTAACACATGTACACCCACATTTTGGCACAGAGTTCACATAACACAACAAAGAAATGCCATTGCCTTCTGTGTATACCATACAAATACTAACAACCAGCAATGCTGTGTAAGCACCTAATGGTCAGGAATTGAAAAAAAAAAACCCCTAATTCTAATTTAACCCCATTGAGATTTAGTTAAAATGTGAGTTGTAAGAATCCAGACATCTGTGTTGTTTCCTAACCTTGCATTCTTTGAACACTGACACTCTGATATCTTCTACTTTTTTATATTTTTTTTTTATATTTTTATCCTGAGAAAATGAGACATTTTATGGTGTAAATTTTTATCTAATGGATGATGATAAACATCTCTGTTTCATACTGGTAGATATTTTATTTCTTCATTAGCCTACAGTTAGTCCTTCCATGCAGGGGCACAGAAATCTCTTAGGTCCCTGAAATCTGAATTTTATACAAGTGCCATCTTTGCGAACAGTGTTTGTATTTGGTCCTTAATATTCTTCCTTTTTAAGCACTCTGAAACATGCAGAAGACAATTTTGGGGACACCACAATAGAAGTTGGAGTATCTCTCAACAGCCACATGTGGGGAGAAGGACATTGTGTACTGAAACTTCACCTGGCAACATTTAACTCAGGAATTAGGATTGAAAGAGATTTTGCAGGAACAACTACACTGATTTAGAGAGAGTAAGGATGTGGATGCACAGAGAAAATCACTATTAATATGACTGAAAGCAATCTTTAGTAGCTTAAATTTAATCAACACACATTCATCTTTTTTTTTAGTTATTGGTTTAAATTTTTCCATTTCTCGGCTCCACCTCCAACATTCCTTGAAACTAGTGCCTCAGACTCAGTCCCAGGGTCTTCACATGTGAGAAGGAAAGGACATTACCTTCCTTTATGAAATGTTAATTCACCTGCCATGTTTTACTCTCACACTGACATGTGTCAAGAATAGGAGTTTGAGTTTCTTCAAAGGAAAGTGCTTTTAGTAAAAAATGCCATATATGTAATTTCTATCATTTGAAAATCACTTAATAAGTATTTCAGGCAAAAAGGGTATTTTGCATCGTAGAGACAATAAAACTACTTTGCTGTTTCATGAATTGAGGATGATAGAGAACAGGCTGGAAACACGTTTTGATACATTTATCTGTTAATGTAAACCTGTCACAAGACTTGAATTTTCAAAACTGCTTTGCCATCCTCATGGATTTAAAAGTACTTTTAAAATTACTTTGGCAGTTTGTGAGATTTACATTTCTACCTTTGTACATTTTATGGAATATGTGACTAAATTATATGCACTTTTTAGATCAGAACTCCAAATTTTCAAAAGATAAGTAGCACTTCTCAGCATGAATATACTGAGAAACAGAATTGAAAATTAATATTAAATTGTTTGAAATGCCAATCTTCTGGCTGAGAAAAGCAGATACAGTTTAATTGCTTGCTGCCTTGTGCAGAAGAACAGAATAAACCAAAAATTGTTTATCTCAAACAAAATATAAGGTGAAGATCAGGGCACTTTGTTATGTGTGAAATGCACATCAGTGAAGTGAAAAGGCACATCCCTTGGCTGTTTTTTGACTTTTTTGGTGGTGGTGTTTTTGGCAGTCACACTGAATCCAAGCATTCCTGGGCCACCTCCATAGATTTTGCAACTTTTATGACTTGCACTCAGAATTTAATTTTAAGTGTTACTGAATGTGAATACAAACTGATAAAACCTATAATAAAGACTGTAAGGTTTATAAACCTTAAAGCATTATATGGCATCATTTAAAATGATGACCACCATCTAGATAAGCTGTCACGGTGCAAGATGATTCTCTTGAAACTAGGATTTAAAATAGAAATAAAGTAATTTTTCAGGAATTGCCACAGAGTCTATTCTACTACAAGGAATAGCTAAACTATTGGGTTGTGGTTAGTATTTTTGGGGCATCTTGATCTTACTATGATAGAGATGAAATGATACTTTGACTTGGCATTACAATGAAAAACAGATCTGTGAAAGCAGTATCCTTTATTATCATAGCTTTAAGCCTGCACGCAGTTAGTTCTGCTGTTTTGGGTGACAGTGAAAAATTGCAGTGCTTTTTCACTAATTGTCCTTGCAAAGTCTACTGGCTTAATTAAAGGAGAACAGGACAGTACTTAGTCTGTATTAGCAGAACAACTTCTGATGGACTACTACTTCCCTATCTTCATTACACACAAGTTAGCCATGGAGTCTCTGGCTACTCCTCTAGGTTCTCACATAGGACCCATTACACTAAGATCAAACACTTTAGGTGACAGAGATAAGTGGGATGAACACTGTTTTTTCTCTAGTGTCTAGAAGCCTATCTATCTACTTGAAACACCATTTTTTCAGGTGGTTCATGGTAGAGAAAAATGCCTCCCAAATCCAGGCAGGTGTACTTAGGCAATAGGGAAATTCAGATATAGAAGAGTTACTCTAGTTTTGAAAATGCTTGATCTTGACTTTGATACTAAAAATAAGGATTCAGTTTTACTAACGCAGGTTTTCCCCCTAAATCCCCTCACATAAGAATGTTATTTAATAAGAAGTGACTGAGGGAGAAAACCTTTTCTAACCTCTCCAACTACCAGATCTGCTTGTCAGAAATATATTTGAGAGAAATTGGAGCAAAAGGCAATGTGTAAGTGGCTGAAGGCACATTAAAAGTCAAGATCTCCTTATCACAAGGCTTTTACAATGCAATGAAAAAAATATTTAACATTTCAACATTTATCAGTTTAAATTCTCAGCTTATTTATGTATACAACACTAGAAGCCAAGGAGTCCAGATGTTGCCACATGCATGTTGTAAAACATCAGAGTTTAATTATGCACTTACTAACTTAACTAACATCTTTCTCTTTATTGATATAGAAGAAGGAACACCAGTTACTAATGCATAACCAAACATTCCATTTTGTAAATCAACTTCTTGATGACAGCCTTTTCTCATTCAGGTATCTGTTTATTGTTTTGCACAGCTCAACTATCAAACACTACAAATGAAAGGTAATGAAAACTGACACAAATTAAATAAATTCCAGTATATATTCTGTCTTCACCTTCTTCTGAACAAATTTCTGTAATTCCTGCTCAATGCTTTCTGGCATCTTCTGCATTGTGAATTTATGTCAATTTAATATTTCAGTGACTAAGATACTTTATAGGTCAATTAAAAATTCAGTAAAAAAGTTCAACATCTCCCAGATCCTTGCAGATGCATGTGTGAGAAATTCTGAAATGCTCACATTTAGAAAGGAGAGAAAACTGCATGTTGGCACTCTAAGTGGGAGAAAGCTGCATATTTGATTTAATCATCTCCTGGCATATCCTCATATTCTTTATCAACGTACATTACTAGGACTTAGATGCTGTTTTTGTAACTACAAAACAAAAACACCTTTTTCACTTGGATTTATTACTAATCCTGAAACAAAATGTGAGCGTTTTCTAAGATAGGAGGACCCCATGTAGTTGTTTATGCTCTGGAAGAGTCATGTTCTGCTGTGAGAATGCAAATACTTGTTTCTGAGGTATTTTCAGCCTCACAGCTGAAATGAAATCTTTCCAAATGTCAAGATCACTTTGAAATAACATACCTAATTCTTCTTTGAGTGCAAGGCTGGTCAGGATAACCTTGTAAGGTTCCTTCCAACCTGAATTATTTTACAAGTCCAATAATTCATTAGAGTTGTGAATTCCTGATATATCTTTCAATCAAATTTTCTCAAGTTTAGCAATAAAATTTTGAAACAAACACCAGTTTTTCCAGGCACCCAAACAGATCCACATTTCTCATGAGATCATAAGACATACACTCATTGGCAATTTACATACTGCCTAGAATTTTTTCATCACTAAACAATAGTGAGACGACAATACAGCGTGAGATCCATTTTATCATGTTAGAGAAAATGGATCACCTTCTTTGAGTCTCTCAGTCACTTATAAGGGAGTCTAATAAAGGTATCTTATATCAGATGATGAACTTTTAGACAACTAGAAAGATTAAGTGGATTCCAGCATATATTAAGTAACAATGTAATCAATATGGTATCCTTGAATTTTGTGTATATGTGCATTACCAACAGATGAGTGGAGAATACTTCAGTACTGACACCTTGTAGCCCCCAACTCAGGAAATATTTTAAAATGACCCCTACTAAAGGCCCTATTCAAAACCTTGTGAAGGTAGAAGAAATTGTACGACTAACTTTACTAATCTGAATCAAGCTTTTACAGTGATAGCCACAAAAAAGATGCCCTAAATATTACAACACTTTGACTTATCCCATTAAACTCCTGACCCCTGAAGAGACATCTGGATTCCCTACACATTTTAAGGGCAACCTTTAGGTGGAACTGTCCTTTTTTTAATCAAGAGTGAGTGATTAAAATGTTACCAATCTCTAAAAAAAAAATAAATCTAAAAAAAGAAATGTAACCACAAAAATATAGGCCAAGAGGCCAAGAGAAAGAACGGTGCTTTTCAATTACTAGTACAATACTTCTCTTAATCAACATTGACCCAAAATAGCATTAAAACCCACTGTCAGGATAAAAGAAAACTGACAGAAAGACTTAAAGCACAAAACTGTGCATTGAAGTTTTATAACTCCAGATCTGCATTCACTCCAGCTATACCCCATGGACTTATCATTAAATAACATGAAATGCAAGACTAACAAGTTCCAAATTTTAATTCAAGAGGACAATTCCTATATTGTACACATGAGCCAGCATTGTGCCCAGGTGGCCAAGAAGACCAGTGCCATCCTGGCCTGTATCAGAAACAGTGTGGCCAGCAGGACCAGGGCAGTGATTGTCCCCCTGTACTTGGCACAGGTGAGGCCACACCTGGAGTCCTGTGTCCAGTTCAGGGCCCTCAATTCAACAAGGACATCGAGGTGCTGGACCGAGTCCAGAGAAGGGCAACAAAGCTGATGAAGGGTCTGGAGGGTAAATCCTATGAGAAGCAGCTGGTCTGACCCTGACCAGGAATGCACTGGTCAGTATGCCCAAGAAGGGAAAACTGGGTGCTGGATTACCTAGTGCCAATACTAAGTAGGCCAGGTTTATCATGCTTTTGTCTGAGCGCAGTTCAATTTTGTGATGAAAGCAGATGAATATGTCTGCTGTCTTGGTCAAGGGACACATGGCATAATGCAAAAGCGATAAAGAATGAGAAAAAAAGAGGGTTCTTTTCAAGACACGGAGCATGCCTGAAAACCTCACTATAAATAAAGAAAATGCTGCTATGGGATGGCTCAGATAAATTGTAAGAGAAGCCTGGCACCAACTTTAGCAATATAACAACACAGTTGATAGATCTGTGTGAAAAACAAAGCAGACTGGTCAATTCAATGAAGTCTAGTAGGAAACTCCTGGTCACTTGAAAAAAGCAGCTTTTTCTTTGTTTTGCACTGTAGTATAGGTGAGTCTGGATTTTAGCAAGCTTTCTGATATATTTTCCAGGTGTCTCAACACTGATTTATGGGCTACTTGGCAGCAGCAGAATAAAATATATCATTCTCTGGCACATTTCAGTACAGAACTGTCAGCTGGGAATAGAATGACAGCACCACTGAAAAGAAAGCTATATACAGGCATGAAAAACCCCAACCAACTCAATTCTACCTATGTAATTTTACAATATATACAGTTGGAAAATTCACCTTTAAAAAAGGTTATCTTAAGGGGAAATTACAGATTGCGAGGTAGAATTTGTCACTGCAAGAATATGATGCAAAAACAAGAAACGCAAAGAGAAAAGATAAATACCATGTCAATTCCGCTTAGGCAGAAAGAGGCTTGAGCAACTAACCTGATAAAGCAAGCCCCTTTTGAGTCTTCCTTTCCATGACAACAGCTAAGGCATCCTGCAATCTTGGAACTGCAACATCCCAAAAATGGGAGGCCTACAACATGAGTTGAAATCCTTGACCAATGAAATGATTAGCATTTCTGAAAACTAGCTCTAAGATAGGCCCTATGTGCTCAAAAATACTCGAGAACAAGAGCAGTAATGACTGCTATTACCTTTTTTTTTGAAGTTTGGTGATGAAAGCCAAAGAAATGAACATAAGAAGATCACAGCTGAAATGGTTCAAGAATTATAGTCACAACTCCCCTGTCATCCTGGCATGTTTGGACTGTTTCTAAGCTGCAGCAAATTTGTATTGGCATTATGAAGCACAATTCCTCAGAATAACCCTATAAATAACTTAAAACTGAGCAGCACTGGACACTTATTACTAGTTGGCTACATCTATTTATTAGGTAATTATTTTCAGTAGACTTTTCTCATCTTTTTATGTTTTTTTTTTAAATCCATCTTTGCTTTTATCGCATGTTCTTCAGGAATTTAAGAAAACATTAACATTTTGAGGTTCGCAAAATTATTATCCATAATTTAGCCAGTTATTTTGAATGGCTCTTCAGATTAAGACAGTCAGGTTCACATGTATAGCCTTTCCTAAACGAAATTTTCAGATTTGGGAACGTTAGTACAACATGTGAGAGCCATGATTGCCTCGTTTTAACAACTTGCAGAGCACTGCTGTAATGAAGCATTAACCCTAAGATACCACTGCATAAAAATAACAAACAACATGAACACAGTATCTATTTGGGGAATTCTGGAAGCAAAACCAGAGAAGTACGCTGTAATGATAACAAATTAACACGTTAGCAAAAATTAATTAAAAATATTTTCTTAATGTACAGAAGCAGAAATAATTTTGTCATGATCGCTGAAATAGTTAAAAATGAAAGAAGAGATTATTTTTCTAAGACAGAACATGAAAATAAAAGTTCCACGATCCAGTGTTTGGATGAATTTCAGCGAAAAAAATGCCACCAAAAAACCTAAACAAAATAAAAAAAGTCCAAACTCCCAAGATGTGTGATTACCATACAATGAAAATACAGGGGCAATCAGGATTTACAAAAATCATTGTTCGTCTCCTTATCTGTATTTTTTTGTGAAACAAGAATCTCCCAGTTCTCTTGCTGGTGCTACTAACATGCCCAGTAAATTCCTGTAACCATCTTAAGACTTATGATTTGTCACTTCATGACCCCAAAGTTGCTTGTGATAGGTAATGTGAGGATCAGGAGTGGGCGCTCTGCTTATATTGTGCTACTGCCAGCCTAGGAATGAAGTGCTAAAGCAGAACAAAGCCATTGCTTTTCTTACAGAGATTAGAGCGCGAGAGATCAAGAAACATTGCATTATGTTTAATTAATTTAGCAATTCCTTGCAATATACCAGCAAGCTGTCACATAAAATCTGAATATGACACACCAGAGAAAGAATTCAAGAAATTGTTCTAGAAGTGTGAGAAGAATGGTTTTCATTGTGCTCATTTTGCTGAAAACTGGAAAAAAAATCCCCAAGCCCACAGAATATACAGATATTTTTGGAAATAACATACCTATTAGCTCTTTATTTCTGACATCTAAGGCCATGTTTCGTAAAGCTGTAGCAACTGCACATACCACCCGATCATTGTCTATTCGAAGCAGTTCCACCAGTATTGGCAATCCTTTCTCTTTGCGGACGGCAGCGCGGATGTACACTGACCACTGCAAAGACACATGGCAGAGGGTGAGGAAGGCGACAAATGCACCGGAGAAAGACAGGCATCTGAGGTTATAGCAGAGGAAGGGGTAACAGAATCATTTGGATGCAAAACTCAAAAGAGGGGAAATAATTGCATTTATGATGCTAGGCAACCACTTGATTTGGCAATCTGCACTGATTTTTTATGGTGACAGAGAGATTAAAAGATGAATTGACTTTATTTCTAGTGCACCTGGTTGCATTTTTACAGCCCAAGTCTGCAGATGACTTACGTTGCATCAGCATTTTGCATGCAACATCTAATGATGCTTGTTTACTGCTAAACCAACAAAATTTACATTACAAAATATATATTACAAAGGACGCTCAAGAGGTCTGAGTATTTCTTTGTTATTACGATAAGAATTATTCAGTCTACAAACATGAAAATGCTGTTATTGTTACTCTTGTGATCATCAACTTGCTCGGAAGTAAAAATGAAGACAACTATATGTGTGGTTTTGGCACCTGTAGTGATTCTAACTGAAATACTGTTGTACATTGATGTGTTAGATATTCCCTCAAGAGCTGACCTGAGGGTGGTGCAGGTCTGTGCTGTGTCTGACTGCATGTACCACGTGGCTGTAGGACAAACCCAGTGGCTAATTCTATCAGAGAAGCTGGTAGGCATCTCCCGCTTGACAGCTGGTCATGACATCACTGGCATGGCCTTGTCCTTATATCAAAGACAGCAGAATGTTCTCATGTAAACATCCTTTTTATTTGACAGTAGAAATGATGAATAGATTTGTTTACTTCTAAAAAATCCTCTAGGAGCTCTAAAGATCATCATGCCAGTAAACAAGGGATCTGTGCAGTGTGCTGACTAGGAGGTCCATTCAGTGCTGCACAGCTTGGGGCTCCCAGCATCTGAAGGGATGAAAAATTAGCTATACTACCGCTTTTTCCAATCCGCTGTTAGCTCCAGCATTTGCAAAAAACATAAACAAGACCAAAACTGTGACCACACCGTAAAGAATAACTACATTGCACTACTCTATAACCAGAGAGAGTAAACACACATTTCAGGAAAGAAAGCATTGAAAAAGGTAAGCACATCCACTCTCAGCAGACCATGCTAAACCTCTGCATATGGCCTCTACTTACCACAGTTGAAGTGTTCACTTTAAAAGATACTATCTGTTTATATAACAGATAGGTGCCCCAAATAGCAAAAGCCAAAATATATATCTGTATGATAAGACCAGCAGATACGGAGACAGACAAGAACTGCAATGCTGCAATATCTGGAGTGCAAATTCTTTCCAGGTGGTATCATTCAGGAGAAATGGGGGAAAAGGAAAATAAACCAGCATCTAAAGAATATTGTTTTATTAATTCTTCTTTGTAGTAACTATGCATAACAAAAGCCAGCTGGCTGGAGTATGCTGTCGATGAAAATGATAACGGTTATGATAAGCTTTCCAGTCAGGTAAGGTGGACAAGGGGTTCTCAGCATCACTGAGCACAATAATACGTCTAAAACATAAATGTGCTGTCATTTTCTGCAGCAAAGCAAATAGCTCTTAAATGAGAGAAGTGGTAGCAGGACTCTTGGCTGATCGTGTTCCACATTGTTTCCTCCAGTCTCTTCTCTAGAACCAGTTAAAGGATGATCATCAGATAAAACACCACCACACATCTTAAGGATCAATGAGTTTAACAGAAAGTATCTGCTGAAAAGTAATTTCTTTCCGACACCTTGATTCTGATGGGACATTAAATATAAAAGATGCTATGAAAACACCAAATGAGTATTTCTAACCTTCCTGCTTTAATAAATATGTATTTACCTGCCAGTTAAACACATTCTCAGCTGCAGCTGGGAAATGAGAAATAGCTCTTTGCACTTAAAAAATGTTGTATTTTGTGTATCTCTCCCATGGGAGGCCTCTGCTGTGTCTGCTGTGATTACAGGGCAATTGCCAGTATAAGAGTTCATGGTAGAAATGAGAATATTTTGAGAAGGGAGTGAGTCTGTCTGGTTGAGGTGAGAGTTCAAGCTAGCAGACAGTATTCTGAAAGATGCTGTCATTCATTACAGAAATACATGACAGATGTAGCATCTTCAAAATGGACTACTTGGGGGATCTGTAGGGATGTTTGTTTTGAGAAAGAAAAGCTTATTTATGTCTATTCAATACCAGAGAGAATCTAAAATGATCCTTTAGATTACTCACTATATTTTAAAAATCTCCACACTAACACCTCAGTAAACAGTTTTCCCTTGATTTTTCTTTTTAGTGAGCTACCAAGGGAAAACACAAGCACTTACTTCATGAAACCAGGTTTACAACAGACTTCTTGGGAGGTAGTATTTTCATCATCCATTCCAAAACAAAAGTTTATAAGAAACGAATTAGGAAATATTTTTCTTTTAACCCTGGGGAGAGCAGGAGACATTGGAGGAGAAACACCGAAATAACTCAATATGAAAAAAAAGAAGTATAAACCTCCTTACTGAAGAAACGACATGCAAGCCTTCAGGATCTGTAATGAACCAATTAATTTGATCACAACAGCAAAAAATACAGCTCCAAAGTTTTCACAGGGGAGAAATCCAGATATAATGTTTTACAGATGCACGCACACATAAAACAATGGGAGAACTACAGAAAAGCATGTATGAAACCTCTCCTCTCCCCGGTGCATTCCTCTCCCTCCCAAGCTGTCTTTTTCCACAGGATGTCATTCGCTTTGGGAAAAGTTCAGACTCCTCAATGTGTGATTTGCTATCATTTCATCTGCTGTTTCAAGTCATGAACCTTAGGCGGAAAGATAGAAATTCCTATTAATTGTTTCAACAGTCTCTGGAGAACTTTCCATGTGGAAAGTGGTAAGAACTGTCTGGTTCTCTTTCCTTAAGCTGCCAATTAGGAGAAGTCTCTGCAAGCAATTACGCTGCACTGTGCGGATTTCAGGAAAGCTCAAATTGAGATGCCTCAAAATGGCTATTTTATTCTTGCAGAGAATGGAAAAATTGATTCGCTCTTGAGTACACTGATGATCCTTTCGTTTGCCTAAAGCCATCGTGGAACATGCCTGCATTTCCACATTGTGGGTCAATTGCTAATATGAGCTCAGTGAAGTATAAAAGTGAGGACATGAAAAATCATAAAGAAGAAAAGAGACAAAGGGTTTGTTGCCTATCAGTAAGTAAATGAGGCACTCTGCCAATATACTTAATCACCCTGTTACTCCACAAATCAGTGGCACTGTCAATGATCAAATAACTGTTCAGTTTGTAAAGCAAAAGCACTCCTGTGGGAACTGCAAACACTTTAGAGGGAATGAGGAGCCAGAAAATGAAACCAAATCATTATTGTTGCATCATATTGAGGCTAAATTATCAGAGACAAGCATAGGAGCCACAATCTGTGCATGAATACGCTTTACTGATAATTGAATTTGGGGGGCATAACTACCATACATCACTTTGAAGGTACACAGTGGAGCTCTATGTCCACTTTCATTAGTAGTTTCCTTTTTATTTTTGTCACAGTAATTAAGTAGAAAAATCCAGTAAAACTGAAAATTATTTTTTTGTTTGTCAGTTATTATTATAAAGGACCCTTTCCAGAGCTGAATGCCTCTAGGGATTAAGATTACATTAGGCTAAAACTCAACAAAAGAGTAATTAATCTAGATAAGACTTACTTATATTTTTCAGAGGAATTGAAAAGCATTTAGTCAATTAACTCCTTTAGTGTGTGAGAAGATGGCTCAGGGTAAAAATTAGGAGAAACTAGGCAGTTATATTCACATCCTAACAGAAGTTACAACGGTACAGAAATTATAGGTTAAAATGGATCTGCTATTCCTTGGATGGAATGAGTTGACATGCTCCCTGATGACTCCCCATACAACAATAAGCACCTGCTAATGGGGATGGAATGGAGGATGGAGTGGAGTGGAGACACCGTGGTCTTCCTCCTGTAGGGAGGGGAACACAGTGGTACTTTGTAGTTCATAAGATCACATAGCACCACCTGTCCACCAAGGGAGATAAAGGAAGATGTCCTGCAGCTGAGCTGACAGCTATGGTGAAATCTCTCTTCTCAGATGAACTTGGTTCATTAAAGCCTAGAAGTAATATTATCACACACCTCCATCCCACAATTATCAGCCTCCAAGGTCTGACCACCTGCCACTGGGCATGCACCCTCTATTTTTTTGACTGTATCTTTAAAAGCAAAATGAGACACTTACACCAATCAGAAACAAAAGTATTTATGACTAAAGTCACTCAAGTTCCATCTAAACATGAAGAAATACTATTGAAGTTGAGAATGGGGGGAAAATCAGGGAAGACTCCATTGTAACTGCTGGGATCACTTGACAAGCTGAACCTGTCTTCTCCCCCTATGGGGACGCCTGTTTGGTAAGAACCACAATCTACACTCGCTGAATATTGCTATTGGGATTAGATCTTGTCTGTATATCACTTTAAGTACATTTTTGCAGTCAGATACTATCACCGGCAATCTTTGAACCTTAACCTGTCACATTTTGTATCAATAAAGAGTGTTATTCTGTAAACTGCTAGAGCGAGTCCTTTACAGGCACCAGCAGTTGCCGGCAGCAGATAACAGGTTCAAATAAGGTGGGAAGACCCACTGAGGGGCCTCCCTTACACTGTTGGCTTAGCCTCCCTGAAAAGTCAAATCACCCTCTGATCCAATGGGATTGTTCCGTGAAGGGTTCCCGTAATGAGACACTGACAGGCCGGTTGGGCACAAGAGTCTTGGCTTTCCTGGGGCACTGACAGGCAAATTAATCACTAAGCGTTGAGAAAATCTCCCCTCACTAAGGGTCAAGAAAATCTCCCCTTTTCATGTGACATAGTGTTTCATATGGTTTTCTTTGTTCCCCTATGAAGCACCAACACAGGGGACCAAAGTAAACAAGAAGATATTTGGAGCACAAAATGAAAAAGAAAAAAACTACCAAAATAAAGCCTTGCAAAGAACCCAAGGAATTCCAGCAACTGTAGACTTGATATTTTGAATGGATTCGCTTTGCTGCCACTGACATCAGTGTTACCAAAGTATCTCCAGAATATTTCATCACATACTTCAGTTTTGACAAGAATTAGCAATGTATTGATACAGTGCAGAACTCTGACCCAAAGACTACTGAGATATTGAATATTAAAGAGAATTTCTGAGACATAAATGACAACATCAAAGTTAAATCAGGGCAGTAAGAATGACAAAGCAAACTGAATTACCAAGAGAATCAGGAGATGTCTGCTAGGACAGGCTTAGAAAGGGTCTGTCTGTGAAAAGTGGTGAAACAACAGGCCACAAAACAAAAAAATATGTGTTTAACAATCAAAGATCAATGAGTAATCAGAGATTAATATTCCACTCTGTATGATCAGACTCAATGTAATATATGTGTCAGGAAAAAAAAAATATATTCCACTTGGAAAATTACAGATCTCCTTTACTCCAACAACTCTCCTAGGATCCCTAAGGAGTCACAGCACCTGACAGAGAGCAAGGCTCTGAAATCTTGGTTATCTTTCTGCAATTTCTGAAGAGAGCAGAATGAAAGTTCCCTGGGACTTTTTGCTCCCTGACTCAGTGCTTTGTTCTCAGAAATTATCCCACCTGGTAGGCCACCAGGAAGTACTCTGTATCTTCGTGTTGGGACAAAAGAAAAGCACTGACTGGTTACTCTTCCCTTGCTCCATGATCTAGTCAAGCTTAAAGGGAACGTAAAAAATCTGCTGGGTAAAGATACACAGTTAAATAAATAAACTAAAGAAAAATAACAGTGTTAACAGAAATTATCCTAAATAGGAAGGTAAAGTTGAGAAGGAACAGCCCTTGCACCTCATCATTCTTGGTTCTGCAGTACAAGTACGTACTGTGTATTCAAAAGGATCTGAGAACCATTATAATCAGTATTCCAAACATTTTAACTAATATTATTAAAAAAGAAACACTTTAAGACAAAAGTGACACATCTCATGGGAAGCAAGCTGCTTACAGTAAGGGACTACTTCGAGCATGCTGTCACCATGAGCTACTGTGCTCCCCTTCCACATACTGATGGTGTCCATGTTCATTTCCTCATGAAGTCTGTGATACAAGTATTTGCAGCAGCAGGTCTTGCTTCTTCAACATTGTCCTGCCCCTTCAATCTTGTCTTCCTTCCTACAGAGACAGTACATTTCCCTATATTAATTGATGCTGCCTCATCTATGGGACGGTTTCTACTCAGGTAAGGAATCCTGACAGAAAAAAGTACTGGTTATTTAAAAAGTTTGCCTTTGTTGATTATGTGATATAAGTGGTCCTCTCCATCCTATCACATGAAGTTTCATAATACTACCATTTTGGAGAAAACAAAAGTAAGCCTTTTCACTGTAATCCAAAAAACTTTCTCCTGGAACAGCCTGATGAAACTCCAGAGGGATAAATAACTGGAGTAATCAGAAAAGTCTGGCAAGGAACCCAAAATATGTCCTTGCCTGATAAGAGAAGATTGATAACCTAGATGTCTGCTGCTTCAGAAAATAATTACTCATTATCTGCGAGTGCCTGGATGGTAAGGAGCTTGAAACTCTTCTCATACTACTCTTTGAAGCAGCTGCACTGACCTTGTCTCTAAATTGGTCCCTTTTATGTTTTCAGTTTCCTTATCTAATAATTTACTTAATGGAGCTCTTGCTCCCATGGGAGTCAAATTTCTCTAGGACAGAATTAACAAATAAATGCAGTTGCTTGTCTAAAGAACAAAGACCAAGATAGCATCCAGCTATCTCAAGAGATCAGGCCAATGACCCACAAACCCCATTCACACGGGTATTGTACCTGTATATTGGGGATCAAAGGCAGGGACAGTCAGTTGTCTAACCAAAGAGCCTTCTTATTCCCTGCTGAGTCTGATCAAACATGGAACTGAGAAGAAAGGAGCTAGAAGGAACTAGCCAAGGAATGCTGTAGTCTCAGGAGACTGACATCGAATTAAACAGAGCAGCACTTGCTCCTTATGTGACAGAGTCAAAGGATAAGTAAGAAGGAGAATCAGCAGAACTGCTGCCTTGGACTTTCAGAGGGAAAACATAGGGCTGTTTAGGAGATTGATTTTCAGAGTCCCTTGGGAGACAGCCCTGAAGGGCAAGGAAGTCCAGGAAGGTTGGACATTCTTCAAGAAGGAAGTCTTAAAAACACAGGAACAAGTCATCCCCAAGTGTTGAAAAATGAGCCAGTGGGAAAGACCACCAGCCTGGCTGAACAGAGAGCTCTGGCTGGAGCTTAGGAAAAAAGACAGATTTTTTTTCACCTTTAGAAGAAGGGGCAGGCAGCTCAGGAGGACTACAAGGATGCTGTGAGGTTATGCAGGCAGAAAATTAGAAAGGCCAAAGCCTAGTTAGAACTTAATCTGGCTACTGATGTAAAAAACAACAAAAAATGTTTCTACAAACACAGCAGCAACAAAAGGAGGGCTAAGGAGAATCTCCATTCTTTATTGGATGCAGGGGGAAACACAGTGACAAAGGATGAGGAAAAGGCTGAGGTATCTAATGCCTCCTGCTCTTGGGTCACAACAACCCAATGCTACAGGCTGGGGGAAGAGTGGCTGGAAAGCTGCCTGGTGGAAAAGGATCTGAGGGTGCTGGTCAACAGTGGCTGGACATGAGCCAGCAGTGTGCCCAGATGGGCAAGAAGGCCAATGGCATCCTGGTCTGTATCAAAAATAGTATGGAAAATGAAGCTGGCCACCCAGTCATTAAAGTACATGAGGGAGGTTTGTAAAGCCTGAAAAGTAAAGGAGACAGAAGACTGGGCACACAGAGGGGACTAACCAAAGCCCAGAGCAGGTGTGCTACCTGTTCTAATGTAAGCCATTGTGTTGTCAGCAGAAACGTAGCAGATCTTGTTTCCTAGTTTTTAAAGATGGATATTACCTATAGAAGTTATTATAGTGTTTTGAAACAAACCAGGATCACATGAATAAAGAAATTATTTGTGAGGGTTTAACAAAACTAAGGAAATTCTACCTGTGGTGACAACAGTGTGTTATAAACCACATGTAATAGAAAAGATAATATTATATGACCAGAGGCAATGGACAATAACTGAAACAGAAGTTTTGCAGAATAGCAGGAATTGCTTTTTCACTGTGAGGGTGACTGAGCACTGGCACAGGTTGTTGGTGGAGGTTGTGGAGTCTCCACCCTTGGAGACATTCAGAAAACTACCTGGATATGGCCCTAGGCAACTGTGTTTAGGTGACCTTGCTTAAGCAGGGGATTGAACCAGGTGACCTCCAGAGGTCCTTGCCAACCTTAGCTCTTTCATGATTCTGTGAGTTCACAGCAACAGGTATTACAGTGTTGTGGTAATGTCTCTGGCATATAAACTGACATCACCCTAAATTCAGATGTCAGATACATACAGACAGACATAATAATACCCCAATAAATATACCAATATTTCCTTTCTTCCTGAGATTTTCATTTTTTTCAGAATGATTCTTGACATTGTTAACTCTAGGTCATTTTGCATATAACTTTTTACATGCTCAGGAGGTTTATTGCATTAGTAGCCTATTGCCCAAGGTAAAACTAGAATGAACTTGCCACTTTTATTCCTACAATCTGAGGGAAAATACTGATGCCAGACTACATGTGAAAAGATCGTCTTTTACAAGTTGACTCTTCTAATTTTAAACCATGCAACTTTTTAACCCAAGGTGCTGAAATAAACAATGATATGAGGTTGCAGAAAGAACTTCTGATTTGAAGAGTCATAGTGGGAGAAATTTCTTAATAAGCAGGCAATTGTCTTCAGAACATAGCTGAGTCAGAAAATCTTCTATTTTTTATTTGTGTCTTTTTGCATAAATTTGGTTAAATCCAAATTAAGTTGCAAAGATAACTAACAGAGCTCCCAATGAAAAGTCAATATCTAATAGGAAGTAAAGAATTTCCACTTCTTCTAAAGGTACTGTCTCAAACATTATTTGTTCAGGGAAAACTCCAGCTAAGATTGATGAGGAATCTATTTTGCCTAGATTTTTATTTCATATTTCTAAGCAGCTTTGCAATGCAAGTTCATATTAAGTATAGTTAGAAAAAGTCTATGTTTTGAAAAAAATTATCTCAGGACAGCAATGAAAGGAAGCAAAGCCAAAACTAATAGCTATTATTTTCACATGTTGCTCCTTCTGCCTGTAGGATGTTTAGGATGCAGTGAAATTACCATGGCTATGATTTGATGGGATAAAATATTTCAGGAAGTAATGAGTTGCATCAAATGGAAAACCACCCAGATACAGACTCTGAGATTAGCTCAGGTGATTAGAGGATGGTGCTAATATCACCAAGTTAGTGGGTTTGATCCCCGTTTGGGCCATTTACTTAAGAGCTGGACTCGATGATCCTTGGGGATCCCTTGCAACTCAGAATATTTTGTGATTCCAAAACCTCAGGCAGCAGCTGAGTTCTGCAGAAGGTGATAGTATGTGCAGGTACAGTGCTGACAAACTGACCCATAGGCTGTCAACTAGCACTGTACTTCAAGTGTGTTACTATCAGCCTTCAACTGCATCAGGACAGGGACATGCAGTGACCAGCTGCTGGTGTCACAGGTCGCTGTGCAAGGCAGCAGTTACACCTTAAACTAAGTGGTACCCTGGCAGCAATGTGCAAAACTTTAATTTGTCCAATCTTCCCCAAGGGCCTACATATTTGGCTGTCTCCATAGATGTTATTTCAGAAGGGCATTTCTATTTTGCATAGATGCATCAAGTAAGCACCTGAATAAAAAAAGAGATCTCAGTGAGGATATGCATGTAATTTTCCATGACACAGATGGTTCTTCTTCATATTCCAATACCAGTGTTGTCCTTGTGTAATGTCTTGATGCAGAACAGTGAGATGAATAAATGTCCACTTTCATTGGAACAGCCCTTTCCAAAATGAGTTCTACTTTGTGTATAAGCTGTCAATCTTCTTCAGAACCAGAACATACACCAAAGTCAGATACACAGATGTGATCTATGCCAAGTTAAATTTTCACATTGAAAACATTCTTCCTCATACCTCAAAATCAGTATCCTGTTTTACTGATAAACTTTCATTTGGACCTGTTAATATACTTGTTACCAAGATGCTCTTTTCCTGATTCATTATAGATTATCTTAGTTCTAATAATAATTGCACTGATCAAATATTGCAGTAGTCATTGTAAAAAAGGCCCAAGTTTTACTTTGCAGATGAGTAATATATGGCAAGACTTTAGTACAAAGTGTTTCATTTTGACATAGAAAAATTGTGTGCAAATATATGTATATTACACTTTTTTATTTTATGTATTTGGCTTTAGAAGGAATTCCTGCAAGTGAAGCAGTGCTTAAAATGTCCTACAGATTATGTTTCACTATGTGCATGTGTTGATTTTATGTGTATGTATCACTGAGAAACTATATTCCCTGGAATAATGAAAACTTTCAGCCTCTCTGAGCTATTAATCCTTAAAGCTACGTACTGCTGCTTTCTTTTTGTGTCTGAAATTCTCAAAAGTAGTCTAGGGGATTTAGACACATATCATCTGTTAATTCTAGTGGCAGACATTTATCTAAATCCCTTGCACAACTTTTTATTTTTTAAAAATTATTCAGGCTTCCTTTTATCTGCTCACTTTTCCTCTGTAATAGCATTGGCTAAGCACTGCTTGTGTTAAAAATATTACCTCTTGGTCACCCAAGAGGATTAAACAGCTTTGTACCAGAGGAACCAAAAGGGTGAAACAGCTAGGAAGGAATTATGCAAGTATATCAACAGCACTGCATTTTTTCCCAGAAGAGACTGTATCTTTAGTAGTGTGTGAGTGTGTCTGGTGTGCTGGGTGCCTCATATATTCTGGGACTCTTCTGGCTTTAAAATAATGCTAATTGGAAAAAGCCCACAACTGCTATTGCTATTAATATTAATAGCAACATTATTTACCTTCATGCAGTTTGATCTTCTTCTCTCTTTCAGTCTGTCATAATGTTCTTCTTGAAAGATTTCAAGTAAAAAAAATAAAATTTTTTCCCATTTCTTTATACAATTACAGTTTCTTGGAGGAACTAAAAAAATTAAAGTCTCCCTTAGGAATAACTTCTTCTTTTAAGAGTTTTCTATCTTTTATTTCAGTCATTTTATATCTAGACTGCAGCAGTGGAAAGGAGAGGTCAAAAGGTGGAAACATCAATGCTTATGTAATCCCCAAAGAGGATTACTCCCCTCACAAAAATGGCTAGTATGACATGTGAAATTAAGGATATTCATTCTGTGTCTGCACATCCCTTGTAATAGAATTGGTGAATCTTTAGAAAAATAGAGCAATACGAGAACAACTGAGCTTTTCCCATGGTATCAGCACAGATAGCATTAAAGTTCAAAACAGTTTTTCTAAGCCAGCACTTGCCAAAGAGCTCTGTGGAACCTTCCCTCCTCTCCCTGTACACTTCTGCCAACTAAAGGATGACAGGTATATAGCTCTATTAGAAATGAGAGAAGGGGCACCACCCGGATTTTAGCAACTCTATTAGTCCTGGCAAATACGCATGCATTCTTTTCTCATTTGGACCAGGGCTACACCCATTCCCAGATGGATAGAACACACTTCTTGTGTTTCTGAGCCAGGATTACACAATCTGACATGGTCTACAATATGAGAATAATAAGAGGATAATGATTTTCAGGCACAGTGTTTACACAGCACAAAAATCACTGGACAGATACTTTGTTAAATCATTTCACATGTCACTGAATGCAACAGTCAAAAACATTTTATAAGTCTGGTGGAACACAATTCTAAAAAACCAAAATCACATGCCTCAGAAGATCTAGCGCTGACTCAACTTCCAATAAAACTTTATGGGAAACCCCCCCAATTTCTTAGTGATAATATTTCACAATGAATGCTTAATGAAATTGGTATTTATATATCACATGCCCAGCTGCTTAAACCCCAACAGGATAGCTTCTGAGACATAACTTTGATAACTGCATTTCCCCATACATGGGTATATTCATAGTAAATGATAAAAATTCCTGCTGAGATTAAATTAATGCATTATAGTTACACCACAGGATTAGATAGTACTTTCATCCAATTGAACCAGTTTACCATCAGGAAATTAACAAAGAAATTACTCTAAAAAGTGAACCAAGCTCAATGTTATCTTGAATTTTACTGTTCTGTTCTAAATTTAGAAGTATTTTCTTAAATTTTTACTCAACTTACTGCAAATAACACAAGAGAGAAAAATGGGTCTCTTGAATATAATTGAAAAGTAGAATTAGCTGGAATAGAGTGGCTTGATTGAGCATTTCCTTGTTCATTGTACATATTTACCCATATTGTGAATGTATTTTAATGTCTCACTTTTCAAAAAAAGTAGATGGAAAGAATATTTGTGTTGGTGTCACATCATTTATATCTTGCTTTGCTGTGCTCTGGTTTCTCCTTAGAGACAGCATGTCAACCAGTTTCCACAGTGAGAAAATAATATACTTTCATTTGATTGCCACTGGTGGCATTTTTGGCTCATTTTTCATGGCTCTGTCATCTAGAGTAATAAAGAACTGCTTCTCCTCATTTGGATATTGGTTTTCAGTGGCAGTTTTTCATACTTGACCTGACCAATGTGATCTTTGCTGCTGTACACTGACATGTGCTATGAAATGACTACCTAGGACTTAAAATATCATCTCAAATTCGACTGCAGATAGTTCTGTGGAAACAGAAGGTTACTCAGCTACCAGAGGCATTTAGATACATTTATATCACCAATCTGCTGTCACCTGTACGGTGATCTCTGAATTGAAGAGGAATAGGTTAATATTCCTACCTTCCAACTCCCAGCAGCCAAGTTCTGCAGTGCCCCTGCTGCCCCCTCCAGTGTGTCTGGATTCGAGCACTCAGAAAGAAGTGTGAGGTAGGGTTTGACTATTGAAGGGTGCCACAGCATCTGGATTCCTTTGGGTGGTTCTGCACAGTCTGGGAGAGGTCCTACGCCATCCCACTGTTGAAAAGTACAAATCAGATTGTCAGCAAGAAACAGTGAAAAACACTTGAGAATTACCTCAGATGAAGCTATAACATCTATGTGTGTGCATGTGAAGGCATCTGTCCACAAACAGCTGTTCTCAATCTTTGCACTTCATGTGATTCTTCATAGAGAAACCAAATTTCCTATTCGACATTCCTTATAGACGAGCTATAACGTTGGCAGAAATCACTAGCTGACATAATAAAATCACTTTTCACTGCATTTATCTTTTCGTGTGGGAACAGAAGCCCAGTGAACCTACCTTAAGAGGCAAATCTAGAACTTGCTTATGAAGAAGAGATTCTCCCTTTCCACATCCTGCTTAGTTCTCTACATTCCCTCTCTTCTCATGAGGGGAAAAACAACACAAAATGATTCTATGGAAAAATAAATCTATCAAGGCCATGAGCCCTCCATCCCATGAAAGGCACAAGTCTGACAAGTCTTCCTCAATTGCACAACTTCTTCTGGCTTCTCACAGTGTGAGTGCAGGAGGTATTCAGGCAGCCACCCACATGGTCTGAGACTCCCATGCAGCTGGTAGAACCACCTCCCACAAAACAGATTCTTCCTCTCATCACACACAGTTTTGCCATGAAAAGAACCCGAGTCTGATACCCAAACTGTGTAACATTAAAACCTGGACAACAAGTAGGTTATTACATAAAACACGCTCTTAACAGAGAAAAACTTTATTTCAGTGGAACACACACCACGTGCACCTAAGCATGAAACATCTTAAAAGAAAATGCATACTTTTTTTTTTTTCCTTTCAAAGAAAAGCAAGGTGTGGAATGCACTTTCAATAAAATTTTAAATTGGATTTCTGCCTCTGTATTTATTGTATAATTTGTTGTGCTATGTACAGATAAGGGGATTTAAATAATTCACAGCCTTACTGCCAATATTAGGAACAAACCTGAACTTTTTTATAAAATATCTTCCCCAGCACCTCTGACATGTCCAGATTGCATAATACAATAAAAAGTAAAGCTTTCAATGCCTTGGGTTACAGCTTACTGTGACTATGTAGATAAAAATCTGTATCATAACATTAAACATATACTAGACATACAAAGACAGCATAAGTCAAATTAACTCCTTGTTTAGATCTGCAACATTAGTTAATTAAACATTAGTTAATTTAACTATGAGTCAAATAGTTGCACTGGGGAAATACCTAGAATCCCTTGTTTTCAGGAAGTATAATTCATAATTTTATTTAAGTTCTCTTTAAAAATACACATACAGTTTAAGGGACAATCAATCAAGTCTTACCTAATAACTAACACATTTTTAACAAGGTTTTGTGAGATTATGACCATTGAGAATGAAATCCACTATTTTTGTCTAAATCAAAGCAGAACAAACACTAAAGCGGAAAGCTAGCTGGACCATCTAATACACGAGCAGTTACTGAAAATCAGAAAGCTGCTCATTTATGAAACTCGCTACATTGGACAAATGTCATCATAGTTTAAAAGAACCGGCATAGCAACACCCAGTGATGGTTGAGAAACTAGAGGACAGATGCCTCCTGGAGAAACAATGCCTTTAAATGACACTATCATAGGACTGTGCCTTTTAATACATTTCTGCCTTTAAACAATAGGCTGTTTTCACTGCATGTGACCCTTTCTCCTCCTTATAAATCACCAGCCTTGCCAGAAATGAGTTCTCTTCAGCTCATAAAAAAAACATTAAAGCCTCCTTCTTATTTTAACTCTCAGAATTCAATCATTTGCACTGTCAGATTTTTTTGGAAAACAAATGAGAAACATCTCTTAGAGGTAAAATCTGACCTCACACCAATTTTAGGTTTTGTACCTTAGTAAGTTCACTAATGAATAACTTGTGATGTCCAAGAGCACCAGTTCAGGTTTTCACTCATCACATTCCTATTTGCACTAATTATGGACTCATCGTGCAACTAAAGTGTTTGTATAGGGTATTTACTACATTATTTCAAGGACAAAGTACCTAAAATGCATCAAATGTATCAGATCTACTCAATATGGGTTTTTTGTGCATATGTGGGTGTATACTTTTTTTAAAGCTCAGGTATTTACACTCTTATAATCCCAAAGAATACTTAAAATCAGCTGATATAAATAGACATATATATTTGCTCATGCTGTGCTGGTACATATACAGCACTAAAAATGATCTAGCAGATAAATTAATATTTAATGTTATTTTGCCATTCTGCCCAGTAATAAGAAAACATTAAAAAAAAACAAGTGAGACAAATTACTGCATTTCCCTGCCCTTCTTGCAACTCACTTTTAGCATGATTGAATTAATTTATCACCAGCTGTAAGGGAAGACCTTTTTCTCAAGGCACGGCGATGCCTCAGGGTCTGTATAATAGTGATGAAAATCTTCGGTACCACACATGCATGTGCAGTGAAGGTACAGCAAATGCAGTGCCACTTGCAAATGTCCAGCACTGTTCTTCAGATGCAGTGTGTGTGCCTGCTGCAGCTGAGTGGCACGCACAGGGAGGGTGTCACTGCCAACCACGATGTGCTGCTTTTGGCTGGGGTGGAGTTAATTAACTTCACAGTAGTTGGTATGGGCATATGTTTTGCATTTGTGCCAGAAACAATGCTGATAACTCAGGGATGTTTTATCAGTGCCACAGTGTCAAGGGCTTTTCTGCTCCTCACCTGACCCCATCTGTGAGGAGGCTGGAGGTGCACAAAGAGCTTGGAGGGGACAGTGTCAGGACAGCTGACTGCTGACTCCAAGTGCTACTCCATACCATATGCTGTCATACTCAGAATATAAAGTTGGGGGAAAAAGGGAGGAGGTTTGGAGTGAAGATCTTTGTCTTCCCAAGTCACCGTTATGTGTGATGGAGCCCTGCTTTCCTGGGGTTGGGAAGCAGTGAATGAACTCCTTCCTTTGCTTTGCTTGCACGTGTGGCTTTTTCTTTCCCAATTAAACTGTCTTTCTTGCAACCCACAAGTTTTTTTCTCACTTTTATCCATCTGATCCTCTCCCCCATGCCACTGGGGCAGAGTGAGTGAGTGGTTGTATGGGCTTAGTTTCCAGCTGTGGTTAAACCATGACACCTGCATAACATACCTGCTGTGCCTATGGCAGCCTCTACACTGAAGGGCTTAATGGCTTCTGGCACCTTCTGTGTAGCTGAGAGCAGTGCCTGCAGCTGTACATCCCAACTGTTGCAGGGCATGTAGAGCTGACAGAGGGCAGAAAAGAAGCTATTGCAAAGGAGGTTATCCTCATTTTCACCCATTTATTTTGTGTTTCAAAATTATAAACACCAATTGCCTGAGCAAAGAAAAAGTTTTCCTTAAACTGGTATTAGACTCCGCCTGCAACGGTGGTTCAGGCATGGTAGAAGCTGCTTTGCAGTTCACATTGTTCAGTATTAATGAACTGAGGCAGCGTGCTGAACAACTCCACCCAGTAAATTACTGCAACAGTTCCTGTATTGTTGCACACCATCAGGAATGATCAGTAAGGTCTATTTGAGATAGACTGGGACTGTGGTAGGAGCCTTTGAAAAAGAGAGCAACTACATGCAATTACTCTTCATAGCTTATGCTAAGGAGAAAAAAAAAGTCATAAAAAAATATTCCTTCTGGGCTTTCCTCCTTCAGCTGAAATTACATACATATATTGTGGTTGAAGCTGTTTGTTACGTGGGTGAGATACAAATCTCTCATTTCCTGAGACTGGTGGAAAGAAAGGATGAAAGTCAAGGAAAATAAAAAGCCAAATACCAGTATCTTTTAAGAACAACAGACTTCTAAGAGTAAAAGTACTCTAATAAAATTTTCAGTTTTCATATTAATAAGGAGCCTTGAGAGGAGAAAAAGATCACTCATCAGGATGCTTTCCTGTGCCACACAACAGATTATCTACCACCACCTTTCTCATTTTAATGAAAGCAGATCCACATTTATTGTGCAATTGTACTGAATATCAGGGAAGGCTCCTCTCCAAATTTTGGGTTTTGTACTAACAACCTCAAGTTGGTGGAGTTTGCTATTAAATACATATCACATAACAATAGGCTTTTCTGTAGTAACAAAACAATATTTTAATGTATTAAATATGAATACTTCCTTTCCCCAGTCTGTGCAAAATGCGACTACTTAAAAAAGAAAATCTAGGAAAAAAATTAAAACAAAACTCAACAAGGTCTAAAACCATCTAGATCTCTCTCCAACCATTCTAGACATTTGAGACACTTTGACAATGCTGTAGCGATGCCCTTTGTAGCAGCAGCGACAAAATTCATATCAGCAATTACACAGTGCTCACTAAAACCATTTTTGAAATGCCAAAGACTTTTAAACCAACAGCCCCCCTAAGAGGACACTTATATCTCATCCTGCATGTCTTAGTGGCTGTAACAGTCTATGCCAGCTGCCCCTACACACGTCAGTCCAATAACTTCTATTGGAAAGCTTTGTCCAAGAGATGCATTGGACAATGCTGTCAAGAGCAGAAATCAAAAATTCAGCAACAAAAACCCATCAAAATCCTAGCACTTGTTTTCAGGGGTGATGAGAATCCATGAAGATGACACAAAGCAGGCAGGGATGCCACTATTTATATCAAGTCAAACTTCAGTTTAGACATACAGGCCTAAATAAAGGTAGTTACTCTAGAGGAAGGTGTCAGGAGTATGGTGGAAGAGGGCAGAGCTTATTCCATAAATAATGGTACCCTCCCCTGTTTGATGAAACACTGTTTACTCTTATGGGAAAGGTGTCTGGAATGCTTTCAAAACATTTCAAAGTACTGAATCATCATTATTAATCTCAGATACTAATAAATCTAAATTATACTTTAGATTATATATTCCATTCTTAAGATGATTGTCAATACCTTTATTCAACTTTTTTGTGTTATTATGCTTAGCTGAGAAAAAAAAAATCAATTTGTGCATTTTGTCTTTGCTTAAAACCAGGCCCCTCCCAAATAAAGGAGGATGGAGCTCTAAACAGTCCTTGGCATGTCACTACATCCCTTTCTCCTCATCCCTCTCCTCTCCATAGGAAGCTGATGCTGACTGGCTTTGCAGTATATTCCACAAATTGACAGATACAAATTATAATTAATATCTGTGTAGTTTTGACTTTGAAAACAAACTGGTCATACATGACACTGAGAGGCTCAGAGAGTATATGAGAAGATGCTGTGTTGGTGAGCAAGAAAGTAGAAATGGTGTCAAAAAGCTCTTTAAGGAGCTGCTCAAGTTAGTTGATTCTTTCTATTCAACACTTGGTATAATCACCTTGTGCAAGACAAAGAAGCAATAACTGGAAATAATATTCTTTCTGAACAGGAATGTACTGGCAATATATCCTTTCATCCCTAATCTCATTCAGATTATTAGTTAAACCCAGGAGCCACCACTGTTTCTCTTTCTGTGCTTATTAGTTTGGTATGGCTTGGTAGGAGTATTGAAGTACACTTGGTAAAATAGTGGTCTCAACACATGAAAAGACATACCTGACAGGTTTATTTTTTATTCTTTTTGAAATATTATTGCCTTAAACCTGCTATTTCACCTAGACAGAAGAATTTATAGGCCATTTAGCAAGCATGCTAAAGAGGTGTGCCAGTCAATTCATAAAGATATATAACTTGAAATGTTGCTGTTATACCTTAAGGCTCCTGACAGAAGGTGAAAAAGAAGGTCAGGCTCATTTTCAAAGTGTCACTTCCAATCAAAAAACAGACTTTGGGCTAGATTCTGGTTTGACAAGAATGATCACAGATGGGGAACTCGAGAGGAGCATAGAGCCAAGAAGTCAGCCTGTTTTTCTTGGAGGAAAAAGAAACGAAATACTGCCACACGTATACACAATGGGCTGCATAGTAAGAAATAAAATAAGCATTAATTACAATACCCCGGGTTTTTTTACTGAAATTGGACCATACACCTTATTTTCCCTGACTGCTTTTTGTCATAACTCTTGTTTTTCACACAGCTTGAAGAATAAACCTGTTGGTAAGCAGGAACAAAATTTTCAGCAGTGAAATAATCAGTTTCTATATGATTTTTCACTACAAGGCAAAGAAACCGATGTCTACAAGGTTCTAGTTGGAAATGAAGGCCTCTACAGCTGGAGATCATATTGGGGTGAGGGTTCAGTAAAGGCTGATCACAGGTAAGTAGCAGAGAGAAACTAATGAACAACATCTACAGAGAATTACAATCCTAGAGGTCTGAGACAGAAATAAAGTCAGATGAGTCGCACATATTTTTCCTGAAGCTTTTACAGAGGTTTTGTTTCCTGGTTTTCCATAGTTAAAACCAATGTTATTCCGAGCTTTTATCACAAATCTTTAAAAGGTTTGGGTCTGTTCTAGCATTCAGTTTGTGTGACAAAGCAGATGCCTCAGGAACCTGTCTGAGCTCTGGTAAACCACTGCGGAGAGGAATGATTGTGGGCTCTTTTAACACCACCCACCTTTATTCTGAAATAAGGAGAACACTTGTTTCCTGTGATCCTAAGGGAACTCCTTAAGTAGTCATTTGAAGGGTGTCATTAGACTTACCTGTGATCTGAACAAAGACACATCTCTTACATGATTTCAAGATGTAGAGAAGTTGCCATTAGTATAGACAACCAATGTCGTTAATGAAAAATAAATTCCAGTTTGTTCTTGAAAGAAGCCACATTTTATACTACCACTCAGCTCTGTTCTTCTCGTCAAGTTACTTATATGTGACTGAACCATAACCTAGAAAAATTAGGGTAATTGTTTCTTAAATCGTAAAACAAATAAATTAACTTTTACTTGCATTACAGAGAAAACCAATGAGAAAGTGACTTTAATGTCAAGTTTCTCCTGTTTTGTGGTTTAAGAAACACACTCCATAGCTGTGTAAGGGATTTTTTTTAGGTATGGAAAACTGCAGCTTCATCCACATCCTTTGTCTAAAATGATACATCTGGTATTATTGTCCTTTTACAGTAGTTTTGCTACTAGTAGAGTTGGGCACTTTTACCTAAAAATTAAAGACAACACCATAAATGCATAAATGAAAGGAGTTCAAGAAAATACACACTTGAGAAACCAGCTAATACCAATAATGGTAATAGGAAAATTTTAAAATTGCATTCAGGAAAATCTGCACCATTATTTCCCCACACTGTTTTCTAAACCTTATCTTCTGGGGAAGACTGGAATGGCGATTTTGTTATTCAAAAACCACACACACTGCCAAAAAAAAAGGGAACAATACCTATACCCTCAACACATACTTTTTGGGGTTATAAAAAGTACCAACCACAGACTGCACACTACTCCCCTGTACTGAGGTCTTACAACTGAGAAATATATCTGTGCCCTGTCCTTTGCCCCACAGGAACGATAAAACTCTCAGATATTAAAGGAATCGCACAGGTAAACTGGAGTTTAAATCCTGGGCTGAACTCCACTCTGTGTACCTACACATGACAATAAATCACGAGCCCAAAGAAATATTTGGTTTTATGTTTGTGAAGAACTTTTCTGACAGGTATCTAAGTTTGTATTGTCTACTGTGACTGAACTATTAAAAGCAGCCTGAAGCTCAGTGCCCTCTCTTCATGGGCATCTGAGTAACTGATTACTGTAATATCTTTCTTCTCTTTCATTTCTTTGACGTTTCCTTCCACAGGTTACAAATCCATGATGGTGTGCAGTGCTTTCAGTGTTTCAGATGTTGTAAATCATTGCATCCTATGAAGATTCCACAGGCATTCCTTCATTATTTACATGTAAAACACTGTCCACCATGAGCGTGATCTTCAGAACTGTAAGATATTTCAGAGCAGAAAAGTTTTGCTGCTGAGAGACTTAAAGGAACGAGCACTCTAAAAACAGCATTCCAAGGAGAGCACAAGATCTGATCTGAGGGACAGAACAGGCAGCAGGTAACAGCTTAAGCATTGCAATTGAAAAGACATTATGAAAAGCATTACCTGCAAACATTTAAAAGTCTTGAAGAAAAATTATGATATTACTGTAAAAAAATAGGTACCTGTGCAATGCACAGGGCAGCAGTCAGCACACAGGGAGACAATGCATGGTGAAACGAAATGGGAAAACAATCCTTCTCCAGAAAGTTGTGATGAGCTCAGTTTAGATGGGTGAATCTAACTAAACTGAGGAAATCAGTATGATCCTATAGTTAGAGACTCTTGCCTGGAAAAACCCCACAATCCTAACAAACATACAAGAATACTGATTTTTCTTGACACGCAGAGAAAGAGTAAACAGAGTATTTCTGCCTGCAACACTGTCTAGAAGAAAACTATGTGGGTGTCCAGTTACTCCTACTTTTCAATAGTATGAATCTACAGGTGGTCCTGAAAAACCTCAAAACAGTGACACAGCTAAAGAAAGAGAAAGAACATTTTTTTTTTTTCACAGTTGGACAAGGCGGCTTCCATAGCAAAAAGTCTCTGAATATACTTGTGTACTTATTTTTGCAAAAAAAAAAAAAAAAAGACAAAAAAGTTTCATTTACCCTTACCACAGTTTAAGTTGCTCTATGCTATTAATAGAAATGCACAGTTCCCTGAAAATATTGGTTTTCTTTTCCACTTTTGAGGGTAACTTCAGAGAGATGTTCCTAGTATGGTGATCTCACCGCTACTGTTTTAGTGGCATTCTAGTTAACTTGATAATATATTAACTTGATAATATATTTCAAAACATTTGGTGGGGTCAAAAACAGTAAAGGATCATGGGGCGAAAATAACCTGCAGAAGGCTCCCTTAAAATCCCTAAACTGAGTAATATCCATATGTGAGAACTTGTATATGACAAGATGAAGTATGTTGTCCAGATTTAAAGAAAATGACAGGAAAGAATCAAAAATCATTAGAAAAATATTTCTAATATTTGTAAGGCAAAGCAGTCTTGTGCACCACAAAAACAGTTCTGCAAAGAGGAAATTGATGTCCTTGCCACAGAAAACTCTAGCGATCATAAACCTGAAAATATGTGCATAGTTTTACTTCTCTTTGTATTTTAAAATTTATATAAAACTCCTCAATTAGGCAAATACAGACAGCTCTGAAGGGACCTTTACCATGCTGTGTGCTGATAATGAGCACTCATGGAAACAGAACAGGCAGAAGAATGTACATTGTAAAGGCATCGGCCAAAAGAGCTTAGTTCTTTGGCCTGGAAAAGGAGAAAGATCTTTTATAGGGAACTTTTAAAGTAAATAGAAGCCTGACAGGAACACTGAAAGAGTCAGTGGTACAGAGTTAAAAGTATGAATCTAAGATCAAAAAGTCACAAAGAAAATATAAAAGGAAAACTTAAAAAAGAACTTTGTATAGTGTGTGTGTGCACATGTGTTCATAAACAGAACATCAAAGAGCAAGGCAAGTTGCAGTGTGACTCATTCAGAGCCAGACATGCTATTTTTTATTCCTGCTCTTTGAATAACTGCAAATACAGTGTGTGAGAACTGTTAATTCAGGAGCAGGGACGATGACTGCTGTATGGGGTAAAATTAGCTTGCTTTGACATTTTTAATCTCACTGCAGCCTAATGCAGGAATCCACACAAAAGGCCATAATAAATTCAAGTTATCTGATGAGTGGAGCATTTAACTAGAAGAGTGGAGGAAATTGAAGTCTTCCTAGTCATGACTCCTGCATTCTTCAGCAACCAAATTTTAGCTTATTAAAGTTCCTACAACTTTTCCACATTAACATAATTTGGTTTTATGAACACCGGGATATTTTCAGTACTGTTTTACATCATTTAGTCAAATACCCAGTCCACCTAATTGCTTACTCAAATATTTCCTTTGAGCAATCTGAAACAGAAAAAAATAAAAATGCAGAAAAGTGACTAATTGTAGGAAGAGATGGAAAACTACCTGCTGCCAGCACAGGCCATCTGAAAAAGTTCATAAATCAGTAACCATTCTCATTGTTATTTAGCATGTGTACTGATACAGCAATGTCTTTCTCTGCAACGTAGCTGTCAGCATTCCCCAAATTCTAAGTTCTTGATGGGAAAAAAGGGAGATCAATACACTTTGAAAATCAATGCACCCAACATAATAACAACCCATCTTAAATAACTTGAGAAAACTCTCAAGACTGTATTTTTCAGTCTTTGGTAGCAATGTTAAATATCTCAAAATACGAATTTTTTTTTTAACATTCACTTATATTGCTTGATTCAGTTCTGTATAGTTTTTCTCAACATGTAGAGGCACAGAGCAAGGTTAACTTTGAAGCAAATAAGTGTAAGCCTGATGTTTCCTTGCATCAAGGCCTTTCTACACACAAGTGGCTCTGTGGAAGCACAGTGTAAAGTATATGCAGATTACACTTTTCATTATAAATGGCTTCCTTTAATAGTGCATTTTACAGGATGTATGGCATTCACAGTGTACTCATGACTACAGTTTCCAGGGGCACCACGTAATGTACAGCTTTCTTAGGCAAACATATTTCATTACAGCACAGACATATTCCACTTTACGCTCTCAGCTAATTAACAAATGCAACAGTTTTGTATATTATACATCATGCACTTTATTTCTATTACAGTGCATTAATTATTTATATTTTAAATGATGGGCACTTCAACTACTCACAACACAGCTGTGAGTAACTTTCATTACCTGATCTTGTGATTTCTTTTTCTTTTTCTTCTTCCCCCAGCACCCTGAACTCTCTGTGTCTTTTCCATTGGCATCACCACAGAGTAATCCATCAAGTTCATCTGTTCCCATCTGCTGTCCCTGAGATGTTTCTGCAGCTAGCCTGTATGAGAGGTTCCTCAAAATGCACACACAGTTTTCAACGGTCTGAAAATTATGACAAAAAGAAAAACACAGAAAACAAAACCAGGAAAAAGTTAAAATCTTTCCCTTGCTCACTTTGCATGCAAAGCAGAAGGAATTTCACCCATCTTTGCACATACATTTTCTCAGCACAATTCTTATGTGCACATTTCTGAGTGCTCCCCAGGTAATTACAGCTTAGTATGTTCAGAAAATTTTATGGCAACATCCGTAGTTTGGACAATCTTCTTCTGGGAGTTTTTTTATTGTCATTCTGAATTTCACAGTGGAGACCCATGCAAAACAGATGTTGAGGTAAAAACACTCAGAATGTCAGGAATTCACTTCAATGAATAGAAAATGCTACGAACAGAAAACAGCGACAGGTTCTGGGTTTGGTTTTGTACTTTTAAAACCAGAAATAACCTTTCTTTCTGGCAAAAATTCTATGCGAATTACCAGAAAAATGGGATTCAAGTTCCATTTCACAAGTACTTGTAGCATGAACAGATGATGTTTCTCGAGTCCCAGCAGTAAAACTAGAAATCTGAAAGTCTTCCTGCTTTTACTGCTCCTAGCCAGGCTGCAGATAGATACCTTGTGTGCAGCCTTTCCCTTTCATCCATTTTTCCCCCTAATAGGTCGTGCCTTCTATAGAAGATGCAAGCAGCAATCCATAAATGGATGGGACCCAGTGGAAGAAAATTCACTTATAATTCAACACAATTTCTGCAAGCCTAAAAGAAGTTCAGTTTAGACTTGAAACCTACTCGTTTAGTTGGTTCAGTTTGGTTTTGATTATCCCTAATAAGAAGGATATGAGCTTAATTTTCTGGAGGCAGGAAAAGCATGGTTAAAAAAGTAATTCTCCATCTATCTATATTTATTTCAACTGTTTCTAATGCTCCATGGAGATTAAAAGCAATAGTCACTGCATCCCAGCTCTGTTGCTCCATTAACTCAGAATGGAATGACTGTGAGGCTTTCAGCTCTATCGTATTCTGCCACACTCACCAGATGGGGCTTCGTTTACTTTCATATACAGTATGAGCTTCTGCCAGGTATGCATTCAGCACGTATTTTTTGTGATGACACTAGTTCCAGAGACAATACCGAATTCAGATTCAACTACAGAGGAATATTTATTCATCTATTTTTTAACAGAGATGAAATTTCACAATTCACTCATACAAATTTGAAAGCTCTGGCCAAATACATAAAACACATGTAAAAAATAGTAATATGGGCGTGTGTGTGTGTGTGTGTGTGTGTATGTGTGTGTGTGTAGAACGTTTCCTTAGTGCACCTTTCATAGCTGAAAGCTCTGCAGACATCATAGTGACTGTGAATATTTTAAAATGTTTGCTGCCTTTTTTGACTTGTTTTTAACATGCTTTCATGTGAATTTTGTTCACTTTTGCCATAGCATGCTTGGGTTGAAGCTTTGCATTTGTTGATATGGATTCCAGACTTTAATTTCTCTTTTTACAAATAATAGTTTTTGCATTTAAAATTGTCATTTTGTGGAAAACATAAGCTGAGTCCACCAGGAGGACAATTTTACCTCAAACTAAAACTGATAAACAAACTTCCAAGGCTCAAAGGAAAACAACACCTTCTTCAGTCGGGTGAACTCCTACCAGCTAAGAAGGCTGGTCCTAACCATACAGCTGGACAGATTTCACTCCTTCTTGTACCTCTGAACTTTCGAGGGTCTTTGTGTTCCTCACAGATTATGGATTAGTGGGTTGTGGGAATTATTGGGATGTTTTTTTAATTTAAAAAAACAAAGCCATACTGCTAGCCCAGCTCCAATTGCTATAAACCTCTTAATTCCTCCCTCTGTCCCCTAATTCACAGGCAATTTTCACCTACTTGATTCAGGTTCGTGACCAGAGACTTCTGGAGATGGTCTCTGTTGGATCTATAAACCCACAGAGGTCCCCAGACAACTCCCTGAAGGATCATTTGGAAATACAAACCAAGTGGGCTTTAAAACCTTGCTGCTCTCCTGCAATTCCTAGAGGTTTGCAAATGGACCAAGGCTGCCCTAGAGCAGCATCTGTAATTAATTTAGCACAGTGTACTAAAAGCAAAAGAAACTGGTCTTTTTCTTCTTCTCTGGAATACTTCAATGTATTACAAATCTGCAGTTTGTAAGTGCTTGGAGTCTTTTTAATTAGGCAGTATCTTTCACCTTTGGAAACGCTTGTTCATATCCTAGTGCTTTCAGAGAAGTAAAGTTGACATAATGAGGCATCTTAAGAGACTTGTTATTGAAAGCGTTCATTGATCCTCTTCAAAGAAGAAATAATGTTTGTTTTACTGCAAAACTGCCTATTAATTGGCCAATTTTTTTTTTGCTTGTTTGCCTTCAAAGTCTACCTCACTGTTATTAGCTCTGTACTACTGAAAAAATCAATTTTAAGGTAACTTAAAATTGTATTGAAAATCAATTTTAAGGTAAAACTGGCAGAGCAATGTAAGGAACTTTACATGGAATATGAGATATTTACTCTTCTTAAACTAGTATCATATTTTCTACTTCAATAATTCAGTTGAGAGGGTGTCATGCTTACCTGTGCACACTGTAGAGGTAGACATAAATACAATGCTTAGCACACAAAAATACACAGATCAGCAGGAGGCAAAGGAAAACACAGGCTAAATTATGCTTTGCTGAGGCATCCCTCACAATTCATTAAAAAACCCAAAAGCCCAGAAAACATGTTACTTTATAGTCTCCATGTACCCTGAATACCTGGATTTGCTCCTGAAAAGACAAAGATGACAAACCTTACTATCAATTTCACTGCTCCCCAGAGCAGACTGGATCACGTACAGCAATGCATCTGTCAGGCCATCACACTCTCTCATTCTTCTGCGGGCCTCCTCTCCAGCAGAGCTGACATTCCTGCAAAGGCAATAGCAAGGGTCACCATCCCCACAGCTCTCCTGCCCACCACCCTGCCCGAAACCTTCTCACAGCTAACATACAGATAAAACATGTGATTTCCTTTCTCCTCTCATCAGTTCAGAGCTGTGAATAATGGAGACAGCTGCAAATGAGCTCAGGAAATGTAATGCAGGGGGAAACAAATGGAAGACATCAGGTCCTCCACAGGACAGGGCTGAGTGGCCAAGCAGCATGCGCCCACCTACACCGCAAGACTCACAGCCCACTAAAACTTGGCAAAGGGCTGATCATCTTTCTTTTTCTTTTCTTTCTTTTCTCTTTTCTTTTTATAGTACTGAGAAAATGTTTTTAAAATGTGCATATGTACATATAAATCAGGGTTTCAAAAGTCTAGATATCTCTCAAGAACTGAAGAGCCCAGTAGTTAGGGCTCTTAATCTGACACACAAATATTATCAAAGCCTAATATAAAACACCTGGTGTTTCTTGCATCTCATTTTATACGAGTGTTTCCTTTTTTCTCTCACTTTGAGAGAACATTATTACCTCAATCTTCTCTTTACATAGTTACAAATTGCTTTACATCGCAAAACTTAAGACCTCAGATTATTAGAGTAGTATTATAATACTTGTGTTCCTTAGACAGGGCCAGAGGGCCTTCTGAACACATTCATAGAAACCCAATTAAAATTTACTGCATCGCATAATGTGTCATAAAGTTCAAAATACTGATATACAAAGAAACAAATAAGTATGAATGAGCATATATAAACAGAATCTACATTTGCTAACACCAAGTC
Source organism: Anabacerthia variegaticeps (assembly GCA_035583185.1). Classification (NCBI taxonomy): domain Eukaryota; kingdom Metazoa; phylum Chordata; class Aves; order Passeriformes; family Furnariidae; genus Anabacerthia; species Anabacerthia variegaticeps. Next base: position 77,416,378 of record JAWWEW010000078.1, on the reverse strand, counting down.
TCCCTGAGAAAAAATGCATTCAAATTTGCATAGCAGGTTTGATTTGGAAATGGGTGAATTAGCAATCTCAGAAGCTGGGTAAAACCTTTCACATAGTCTCCTTCAGTAGAGGAAGACAACCCTCTGCTGAGGTCGCTCATCTGTAGCTCCTCTCTCCCCACTACTGAAGTTTAGACAAAGGAAGAACATAAAAGAGCACACATCCCACTGCTATGAATTTAATGCCAGTGTATGGAAACAGAAGGGAGGACATTTGCCCTTAGATCTGGGAAGAAGGCAAGGCGCTTTCTACCTCTTATGCCATTTTCAATAGCCTTTGCATTAAAAATGGAAAAAGGACAAGAAGGAAGGGGGAAATTTCAGATGGAGGAAGGTAAGAGAAACTTAGGGAAAGTTTCCTTTCAATTTTTTCTCTGTTCTGCCTCCTTATCATCAGAAAAAAAAAACATTTCCATTGCCCCAAAGCACCAAAGAGTCTTGTAACTGGACCATCTCCCAGCTTCTCTAATGCAGGTTCCTAATTGATTCTGCTCCCTAAATATACCGGATTTTTCCTCTATATTTCCATTCCCACACAGTCCTAATTAGTTCTGCTCTCCCCCACACAAACTGCCCCAATTAATTCAATACTGCTCCCTTCACCTTTGCAGACAGCTGAACAGAAAACATACAGCCCAGGAGCACTCGAACAAATTCCTGTATCTCTTTTGCAAACAAATTCAGTTTTTGTGTCGTCCAGGGCCTCTGGTCCCTGAACTCCATAGCTCCTCCTCTCCATTTCTGCTGCTCTAAGAACAGCAGGCGAGAGGTTTTCCTCCAGTTCATGTGGAAACCCTCTTTTGTCATCTAGGAAGTGGGTTCTGGAGACTATCAACTGAGAAATGTCTCTCCAATTGAAGTGATGGAAACCTTCTGACTTCCCTTTGTGTGGCAGAAACGAGAAGGTAAAATTATAAAGCATGGTTTTCCCCAAACAATGCATGTGCCCTGTATTTGCAGGGCTGGGGACTCCTTCTAAAGTGTATTTTGAATAGACTATCCTGTTCTAAAGGCACCAGCTCCACGGAAATTCCTAAAGAGCAGAAGATGTAGGAAAAGAAAAAATCATGAATCAGAAAAGTCCATTGTGGGGTGGACAGTGAGGGCAAGAGGGATTATTTGACTTCTATCTGGAATTCTATTCTTTTACCCTCTAGGAAGATAGGTAAATAAATATAGATAGAAAGAGGGTGTTGAGGCACTGGAGCAGGTTACCCAAAGGAGTTGTGGATGCCCCACTCCTGGCAGTGTTCAAGGCCAGGCTGGTTGGGGGCTTTGAGCAACCTGATCTAGTGGAAGATGTCAGTGTCCATGGCAGTGGGGTTGAAATTAGATTATCTTCAAAGTCCCTTGCAAGCCAATCCGTTCTATGATTCTATGATAGAGAAACAGACTTGCATCCGGCCCTACAAGAATAACTGCACAAATTACAAAAGAAGAATGCTGGGGAAGTGTTCTCAGCACAGAATCTTTCCTTTCACCATAAAAAAACACCCCAAGCTGAAACATTACTGAATCCTTTTAAACAGAGATAAATCTAACAGTCTGTTCTTACACAATGTGTCCAGGCTTCTTTATTTTCAGCAGTTATATATACTGAGTACAAGTTTTCAAAATAGACTGACTTAGACACAAGTAGAAACAGGGAGATGTATTCTCCCTGATCTTCTCATTGAGGTGAGTTTTCCTTGCTCTGTCATGGCCAAATGCACGTCATCTTGACTGTCCAGAGCCTGAGAGACTGTCAGCCTCTCGGCTCCTCTCCACGTGCACCAGAAACTCCTCCTCACCAAGACAGCAATGTAGACAACCTCACAGTCCCTGAGCTGTGAGCTGTCTGCCTCATTCATTTCCAGCAAAACAGAGAATATGAGGCCTTTATACAAAGCAATACAGACACACCAGGGGCACATCTTGCACAGACAATGCATTTCTTTGCTCTGTGTGGAGGAATTGTTGAGGTCAGTTCTTCGGCTTATCATTCTTCCCTATTATGCTCCAGTTGCCTCTGTAATCAAGAGGTGGATATTCTGAATTCCTATGACTGCTTTTCTTACAAAGTTTCTGTCTACTTTCTGCACTGACTTATAGCTACTACAGCCCTCCCCAAGATACGGTGCCTTTATTTACGTGGGAAATAGCTTAAAACCAAAGACAAATCCAAACCTTGCATCAACATTTTGGCAGAAATACTTAATTATTTAAAAAGAAATGCATCCTATTATTTAACTATTGAAGTAATCACTGTTAACTGAGATCTTTCACAGAAGGTCTCTAATATCATCATGCTCAGGCTATGTAGTTCTGCTAAAGAGAAGTAAATTCAAGATTACATGAGCTGTCAAAGAAAACATGCTGCCATCACAACTTTATTTCTCATTCTTAACTTGAACACCCGGTAGCTGTCAGTGTGACAGGAGTAAGACATGATTCGTCATTTGTGAATTTACAGGTCACTGTGCAAATGTTGAATTGGAGCATTAGTAGTATCTACTATTGGTAAAATGTCCCATTAAGTAAGTGAATATTTCTCCAGTGTGAATTTTAAAACAGGTGAAACCATGTTTTTTTTAGATGTTTTAAGACATATGGAGATACAATGCACATGTTTTCAGGAAAAAAAAATACTTTTCCATTGTAAATGTAGCCCAGCTTGATCACCCTGTAAATTCTGATCATTTGTGTAAACTCTACTCCCAGGGTGTATGTGAGCTATAGGCTGTCATTTTGAATCTAACAAGGCAAGGAATGCTTCAGACTGACATAAACCAGTAGAATTTATTTCAAATGAGATCCAGTCATGCAGGAATACCAAGAATACAGAATGCCGAAGAACAGATCTCAGTCTAGTCAGAAGGGTCCTCTTAGACCCAGCTAACGTAAGCCCAGCTAAGGTAAATAGCTTTTTCTCAAGAGAAGAACACCAAGAACAGATGGTCAGAGCAGGAACTCAGACCCATGGCTCACCAAACTGCTATCTTCTGAACAAATGACAGACAGATTTTGCAAATTATGTAGGAATGGGAAGAGAACTAAAATAATCCACCTTCAGTTTTGTGGGAATATGTGACAACTATCATGTCATCACCTAGTAACTAACAGAAGGCATGACCCTCTACACACACCTAAGGAGTGTCAATCCAATGGTCTAGGGATATGAAGTGTGTGCTATAAAGGAATGCACTGTGCAACACATACCTGGTTCCTCTTAGCCCTGGCACTTGCATTAGTTATTCAATATAATAAATAATAATATAGCAAAGGTGAAATTGAGATGGGTCTTCCTCAAAGCCCCATGATAAAAAGAGAAGACATGTTTAATACCTAGTATATGTAACATATTTGCTGTGAATTGATGTGATACACGAAAGGACAGATACAGGACGGATAATAACCTAAATTAGGCAGCAGGCTCAAGTCATCTTTGGTATGAAACTTCAGGGGCATTCAAAGTATACTGCGATTCCAAGAAGTTTAGTGTAAGAGGGATTAAACATAACAGCCTCAAACTTTCTCATCCTTCTTCATGTTACAACACCCAGCAAATAGAGATTTTTCACAGCAAGGGGAACAGTTTATATAGACCAAGAACTAAACCATTTAGTTATAGGAACCATGATTATGTTATCCTGAGAATATGTAGCAAGGGAAAAGCCCCCAGAATACTGAAAAACTGAGTTATAACTGACACACTAAATACTAATTTTTAAAAAAAAAAAAAAATAAAAAAAAAAAAAAGCAAACCCTGATACTGGCCTATCCTACGTG
>JAWWEW010000078.1:77381646-77412471 GCA_035583185.1 Anabacerthia variegaticeps | reverse complement strand
AAACTGACTTATAACTGACACACTAAATACTAATTTTTAAAAAAAAAAAAAAATAAAAAAATCAAAAAGCCAACCCTGATACTGGCCTCTGCTAGGTGTGCTTTTTAATATCCTGCCTATTTTTATTTCTGATTGACTAAGCATTTCTCCTTCAGGGACAGACCCTCGTGTCAGTGGCAGGCTGGCATTCCCACTCCCATGGCAGGGTGCAGTTCTGGTGATCCTCTGAGCTGGTCTGCAATGCAACAGATGATTACAAAAGAGCGATTGCTTTTTCTGTGTACTCCCAGCTGTTTCTGTAAGCATTGAAGCCCTTTGCTGCAAGGGTCTAATACAGTAACATAGACAGCAAAATGAAAAACAAGCTCCATGCATGTATCCATCAAGTGTGCTCACAGGCATCAGCAGTCTCTTCACAACTATACAATTTTAAGGGCTTTTTCTAGTGGAGCAGATCTTGAGTCACACTGGCTTATCTGTAAGTATTCAGTGCAGCCTTTGAACGTACCATAAATAGGTTAGCTGTAGTAGTTCTAGTTACTACTATAGCTTTCAGACAAATTCTAATTTTTTATTATCATTATTTGTACACTAAGACTTTATCTCTTACTCCTGAAAACTAAACTAGCTGGAAAGAGTACCTATTTCTCAGACAAAATAGAAACTTAAACAAGGCAGAGAGACAGAAAATAAGAAAACATAAGATGGTTAATTCTTCATTATTAAGAGTTTCTAAGTGTTAGACTTTTAGTAACTAGAAAATCAGCTTATCATTTGGAAGAAATAATAAATTAAAATAGAATTTTCAGTCACTGCCACAGATCTCCCTTTAATTCTTCCTAATATGAATGACAATTCAATGTAGTATTACCAAGATCAGGAAGATTTCTTCTTGCTAAATATTCTTAGCATCAGTTATAGCCTTCTTTATCTATAAACTGGTTTTCAGAGGAGCAATGATTTACCAATCCTGCATGTGGATTAAGAATAACACAGTTTTCAGGGTAAATTGTCTTTTATTAATTAGAATAGCTCAATTGTAATTAAAGAGGCAAGACCATTTTGTATCAACAAGGAATTTGGCCCCAGATATTTCTCTCTTTGGTATTAATTTCACTTTAACAGAATATTTTGCAATTAGACAAACATCCGACAGTCTAATGTGGATACAGTCTTGGCTATCAACCTTTCTATCAAATGCTATGACAATGTGATTTAGCTTTGATTAATCAGCCGTCCCTTTCATTTTCAAAACATCAGACCAATTAGCCCACCAAGGCAAGCACTCAACAGATGCCTTTTACTGCTGTGCTTCTGCTTGCCCAATCCTAAGGCTAAATGCACTGTTTTTAATGACAGCTCTGTGTGATCTCTGAAGCAATTGACTCCTAACATAACTTTTGGCTATTTCGATATGGCTTTTGATGCACTACCTGTTCATTCAGTAAGAGCTGAAACTCTTGTTGTGCCGCTTACTGCCCTCGGGGAGACGCTACTGTGGTGCAGACCCTGAAGGCCACAATGGGAATAGTTTGAATATGTTGACATCAAGACATTTTTCTCCATTTAAAATTGTAACATTGCTAAATGGAGCTCGATATGTGTTAAGACCAGAAGAATGTACAGACAACAGCATTAGCTGTTGATGATCCAGCATTAAATACCAGCATTGGCTCAGGCACTTCTGTCCTGCAGAACTGCTGTCCAGACGACACTGCAGCTCTCAATGCTGAACGGACCGGAGAGCAACAGGATTCATTCATGGAGAAGAATGGCATTGAGGCTACTAAATGCAGGCATCACTCCCCCACCCAGAGAAACACCATGTGGCCAGTGGGAGCATGCCCCAAGGAAGTGTTACTGGTCTAATTCCATCTTCCCTGGAAAAACATCAAAAACACTCAAAAATACTGCATCAGATGCTTCACGATTGGAAAGTAGTTCCTCTTTTTTTCATTTTCCTGTTCAGCTTGCTATCTTATTCAGAAAAAAAAGCATTGATCAGACATAAATGGTTTTCAATTAACCTCATTCTACCTATTATTTATCTGATTGTTTTCTTCAAATGCTTATAAATTGGTCTGTTTTGATGTTCTTAATTGCCTTCCTCTACATTAATCAGTCAAGCAATTTCTAAAGTATTAAAATTCAAGTTATTTCTTCATGATTTCTATGTCTGCTTTTCTCCTCCACTAAAAGATGAAGGCTATATTTTTCCTGTTTAGGCCTATGGGAAAGGCTCTGACTTGCATGAGCTGCACTAGCAAAAATATTTCCACAAGAATAAAAATATTACCTCTTTAATTTTTTGTAGGCTACATTCTAAGAAGAAACTCAGCACTACAACTGCATTCTTGCGAACAATTGAAAAGAAGCAGAAGCTCTAAAATGCTTTAGAGTTCAGAGTAAGCATCAAAAAAATACTATTTGTAAAAGGCAACAATTTACTAAGTGTTTAAAATATTATTCTAAGCGTATTTATCAGCATGTCTTACACTGCGGAGATCCCTTTATAAAAATCCTTTGAAGGTTATTTCTCTAATATAATATTAAGCCGTAAAGAAAAATCTCTCTCATTCAGTCAAAATTGTAACATATACAACACCTGGGGAGAAGGATTTTTGTTCATACTTGAAACTTGGAAAAGGAATGTAGCCAACTTCACACAGTGTGTGAAATTTCTTACCATCCTCTGATGTATTTGACCTTTTTTTATCTTAAGAACTGGTACTAACAAAAGAAAACAAAAACTCTTAGTTTTGACAGTTTTTCCCCTTGACCTAGTCCCAGTGCAGCTCAAGTGCTTTTCAGGGATATCTACAAGTCTCTTTTCTATACACTCAGTATTTTCAATGCCTGAGTTGATTATGATAAAAGTGCAACTTCAGAATCCAACACAGGGCCAAAATGCGTTCCTGACCTGCTCCCAGGTGTTACTTGAAATTGTTTAGCACTAGCAGGCATGTCCTAGCTACAGAAGAAATATCTGTCTCTAGAGTAATAGGAAAGGATCAGACCATCACATAAAATTAACAGTTAATTAAAAATATAAGCATGATGCTTTTCCAAATAGACCAGTTTGCTCATTTAATAAAACTCCCAAACAACAACAACAACAAAATCTGTGACAAAGTTTCACAAATATAGTTTCTGGAATCAGAAAAAAAAAACAAGCACCACCAAACCCCACAGAAACAGATTATGGTTATGCTTTCTTGAAGTTCATTTGTTAAATATCTTGCTTTCTTAAAGGACTAGTTTATGCAACCTTTCTCCCCTCTCTCAAGTAATTATAAACCCAAGAAGCCCTGAGAGTTTGTACTACATCTTGGGGAAAAAAAAAACCAAAAAAACAAAAGATGTATTTCAGACATATTAAGTCAGGAGAACATCTGTATGGCGAAAAAACTAGTTTAAACCTGGGGGTGAGCTATCATGACACTGTCACTTTGGTTTCTCCCTCTGTGTTAGACAAGCATTCTACTTGGGCTAGATGACAATTCAGATGTGACTAGTATAAATATGAAAATAAATAATGGCGCTACAGATGCATTTTGGGTTCCATTTTGACATGACTCTACTTTTTATGCTCTGATTTTCACTTTTCCACTTTATATGCTGATTTTTAATATGACACTGTTGTCACTAAACCAAAAGTTTTGGCTCAAGTATTTCAACATATTGCATATTCCTTTCATATACTTTGGTAGACACTTAAGTTCAGCATGTTTGCCTGTGCCCTTAAGTTTGAAACATTTAAAAGCATTATTAGCAATGCACTTCTCAGGTCTTAAAAATCAAAGTACTGGAAAATTATACAGTTCTTGTGCTTTGGTTTTAGAATTCAGTGAAAAAGATAATCACAAAAAATAAGCCATAAACAATGTAAACAGCTATATTTAGCAAAGTTACCAGTCTGAAAATCCTATGAATAAAGATTAGGTTCCAGAAAAAAAAAGTTATAAGCAATCCTATCAGCCTGGAGGAACAAACAAATAGGATCGTGATTGCTCAAGTAAGATGATTCCCTTAACCTACAAAGCAATCTCCCTGTCACATCTGAGTTTCAAGTGTCTTTCTGGACCTATTTTTCAGTTTTGAAAAACCATTATCAGTGCAGTGCCTTGTGAAGAAAGGAGGGTAAATCAGCTTTGGTTGTTGACTAATCAGATGATCACAATTAATTACACCACCAATCAGTTCATTAAATTATAAGGTTCACCTCTGTCTGATCAGCTACTTAGAAACATTAATGCAGAGGATAAGAAATCACAAAGCAGAAGATTCATTAGAATATCAGAAAGTATGAAACTCTACTCTGATTGAAACAAATTAAGCTACAGCATAGCAAAGAAAAGTAGAAGGCAAATGCTTTTCAGCTGGGTGTATGCTGATAACCTCAGGGAATTGACAGCTATGGACATTTGCCTGGCTGGAGTCTCCAAATCGGAGAGGCATCTTTCTCTTCTACTAATCTAAACATCTGTAGAACTGCCGCCTTATATGTAATTTCTCCCTGTTCTTGCTCTCGATTAGTTACTAGTGTATTAGTTCTACCTTTTCTTTCTGCTGTTGTTATATTTATGCTCTATTATTACCCACCATTCTTTCAAAATTTTCAGTTAGGAATTTCAAAATTAATTTATTATTTGCTTATATGATTTCTTTTTAGTTACACAATTTGTTATATGATACTGTTCTTGTGGAATTGCATTTTACCATTTCTATTACAATCTCTAACCTCAATTTTCTTATTTTTATGTTTTTACTTCATTAAAACCATCAAGGTATTTATGCTGCTTCCCAATAATAACATCTGACAGGTGTTATGACTTTTTGAGCTAAATACCCGTAAAAAATCTCATTATGATAAATTGCCTAATTGTAAAAAAATACATAATGTGATGCATAATAAATTACAATTCTTATGCTTTGTCTAAATATGCCTTCAGCATAAGAAATAAATGTGTGTTGGTGTCCTATTTTCATGACCGTTAACCTGAAATTGCCAGTGTGTATCCTACCTCAGATTATGTCACATCATCATATTTCCAAACGGCTTTATGTGCATACTGAGAGATGATGAAAGAACTGACCCTCTAGCGTGCCCTTCAGCCTAATGAGTCATTGTGCACCACTGCTGCTTGAAATAACCTGTAAAAAAAGAAGGGAATCACTCTACCATAACCCTACTTATCCCCACCTAGTCCATGCCACATCAAAAGATGAACAAACACTCTCTGCTACTTGTGCTACTGTCGATGCTCTCTACCTCTTCCGCTTATACCCCAGGGATGGTGTCTGACAAGCTGGATCTTCTGCCACAACAAACTCCTTACAAAACCCTACACTGCCCTGTTTTGGCGCCTGGCTCTCTTGTATGTCACAGTAATTACTTAAGGAGCAGATATTATTTATCGTCACAGATTTAGTTTTTCCCTTTTAACACACACCCTTTGAGTCAATTCACTCATTCCTGTTAAACTAAATGCCAAATTCAAAGTTCCCATTGGTGTCTTAAGATGTTCATGAAACTCTAGCATGAGTAGCAGACTCTCTACTTTGTCGTTTCCTTGGCCATGAAATGTACTACTATGCTCCAGGTATTTTTACCCTCCCATCTGCAAAGATATGCATTTAGCATGTTACTGTACTTGCCTCATCCTGATTCTTCCTATAAATTGCACCAAAACACTTGTATGCAGTCAAAGAAAGGACATCTCACCCTCAACACTCCCTCTCCTCCAAAAAATATCCTTTGCGGGAGCTGTGTTTATCTGATTGAGGAAAGGTTTCTGCAGAATCATAATCATTGTGTTCTTGATCTCATTATCACCTTTATGCATCCTATTTCCACCAAGTCTCCCCTTATACAGGGGTTTTACTGTTTCTTGTTCTGAGACACAGAGCACATTTTTGTTCTGGAAACCCACGACTGACCAACAACAACAACAACAAAAACAGGTTGGGGGAAAATTATGCAAACTGAGCAAATAGAAATAGTCAAGAGCTGGTTTTGAGTACAAAGTTACTGACGCTGTGACAACCTTCAGCCTCAGTCTCCAGATAATTATTCCTACACCGAGGAATTTCTGTAGTTGCTTTTACTCTTTAGTTGACAGATAAGCATTCCCTATGCAGGAGATACTCAGCACCATCAGACTTGCTGCCATGTGGCCTGCTTTTATGACACACCCCACGTACAAAACACACCTCTAAAGCAGTGCTTTGACTGCAGTGATGTGATGTCTGGGGAAAGTTTCATCCATTGTACACTTCATGTGCCCATGAGAACAAATTAGCAAAAAGATAATTAGAGCTTATAAAGGTGTCTTTTATGTTCTTTTATGAATAAACATTCTAATTTTGTAATTACTATTTTTCCATTCTCAGCTAATTGTCAGTTATTCAAAAACATACCTTCCTCCAGAACAGTGCAAACACAATTCCCTGAATTATACTAAAATTTCCTATATTAGGTAACAACACTGCTAATTATTTAATATAATTTTAGGAAGCTCAGCACTTCCCAGCTCAGTGCTGATTTCCACTGACAAACCTTGCTGAAATAAATATGCTAATAGCAAATACTCGAGAATCTTTTTCCCCTTCCTTAACAAGTGGCTCTGGTAAAATGACACTCCATCAAGATGGTAAGTGTATGAATGAAGTATTGCAATGTTCCAGTTCCTTGTGCTTGAGAAAACTTTCTGCCCAGAGCAGAAGCAATAGCTCATGTGATTATAACTGCTAAACTACCTGTCTGTTTTGCATGAGATGATTCATTTATGGACAGTGCATTGAGAAAAGCAGAATTACCCTGCAAATTATTAATTATGATTAAAGACATTCCTAGCACTTCTGTATTCTTTGATCCACCTCATTTTGCACATACCTACCTTCTCACCTGCCAGCTTTACATATCGGGGCCCTCAGCCCAAGACCCCAAGCGTAGAGTCCTGTCCCTGCCCCAGGAATGCTGAACAGTGCAGGTCCTCAGCCCAACTTCAATTTAATCTTTCAGCCTACTTCTCACTAATCATATCTTCACTCTTGGCTAATCATTTTGCCTGCAATGTTGCCCTCATCATCATGGTATTAAGTCACACAACAACACTGCCATCCATATCATCTGCTGTCTTGAGAATCTCCATGGAAAGCAGCGCTCTGGTAGGTGGAAAGCACAAACTTTGGTGTTTACCCACACCTTTTGTGGATGTGCTGGGCTGCTGCAAATACTGCATCTGCCAGGCAGTGGTACTGCAGCCAAAGCCCGTCACATGCATGTAGGTGAATGTTGGAAATTCAACCCACACCATGAAATCTTTTCTCAGAACATGCTTCATTAAGCTGAGCTGTTACATATTTATAATTCAGGCACCAAAACCTCACACCAAAACCCAGCAAAACCACCTTTGCTATGTTATAGCCTTTTACAGCAATCACGTCATGACAATCAGTACGCCTCCTGCCCTCTTTCCCCAGATAAAAGTGCTTTTAGACCACTTAGGTCTTCAATTTAGGCATTTATAACCCAAACTCCACTTGAAGAGTGGCACTATAACATGCCCTGGAAGATTCAGGCAGCCTGTTAGGTTGTAAACTTGATTTACAAATCTACCCTGTTAACTGAACAAAACATGACAGCCAAAAAAATTGCAGTGCCAGAGAAGTTGACCACTACTATTAATACCGGAAAGAACAGCAGTAGCAAGAGTAAACTTTCAAACTACTTTAAAGATTAAATGCAACCATCTTTGTTTATTTAGACCAACGGTGAAGTCACTGTGAACAAACTGCAGAGCTCTGAAAATATTTCAGTATACAAGGTCAGAGAACTCCAGGAAAATATGGAGGTATCAATGAGATTGAAAAATAAAACCTAAATGCCCCAAAGCTCTATTAGCTAAGTGAATTAACTAACAAAAAATCCACTAGGTTTCCCCTATCTCGATTTATTAAAAAACTGTAATATTAACACTTTGTATAGAATTTTAAAGTTTGATTGCAATTTTGAGGGGACTTTATTGAATTTACAGACTTGCAAATGGCACTTTAGACACTGTACATGTAATGGTCAATACTTTTTTTTTCTGACTGTAATTTCATCTTGATATAAAGAATTAGGAAAAGCAGATTGCATCTGCAATTTTGAAATTGTCTGTTTAAGTAAACATCTAATTACACATGTCCAATGTTGTAACTACACATTTCAATTTTAAATCCCATCAAAATACCACTTATTTATTGATCTATTTAATAAGCTATTCTGATTTACAATTAGTCCTAACAGAAACTAAAAGAACCCAGATTAAGACTTATTAAACTACTCTACCGTAATTGAAAAAAGAGATTTTTAAATACAAATCTTTCTCTACTTCTTTGGCTGACATTTGAAAGTGATCATACTTGCAATTGCTAATCAGTTAGTAATTACAGGTTATAAAATGCTTTACAGAACAGTACGGTTAGAAAGTATTGAAAATTTAAATTATACCTAAATTAAGTTGGCCTCTGCAACTGTAATTCAATCCTCTTACAGAACGGTTGTGATATGTTGTCTGCGCTATCGCTTTTCACCCCTATGGGCCTCATGTGGCATCCACTGCATGGGATGGACTTATTTGATGTGAATGACAGTTCGCCTGCAGAAGGGGTTGTTTTCTATTAGCCTGCTGTCCTCTGGCCGCAAGTACTCCATGACCAATGCAAGGGAAGAGCAATAATGGCCCTGAGATGGGAAAGGAAGTCAGGGAATTTTGTTCTATTCCAGATTTTGTCTTAAAATTTGCCATTTCTGTATTCCCAATTTTCCAGGGGCTTCACTTGCAACTCTGCAGTCATACACATAATCTCAGAAATGCTGGTAGGAAGAAACATGAGAAGTCATCTGCGTTCAGTCTGCTGCCTAAGGAAGGTCTGCCATCAACACCAGACAAGGTCAGTGGTTTTGTTGGAGAGCCTTGAAGACATCCAAGGGTGGGCATTCCACCACCTCTGTCTTCCAGTGTTGCACTACCTTCCCGATAAAGTGTAATGTCCAATTTGAATCTTCCAAGGTGAAACTTGTGAGCTCTTCTCTGCATCCTCTCCAGTTTTGGAGAATTGTTATTGAACTGGGGTGACCGCGAAGCTGGACACTATTGCAAAGGTTGTCATGGCAGTACTGAGTAATGGGAGAAATTCTTCCACAGACCTGCTGGTCACAGACATCCCCAGTCTGCCATATGCATGATGAGAACACAACATTGGCTTATATTTGGTTCGGTGTCCTCTATAAACCCCAGTTCCTTTTCTAAAGGGGTGCTGCTCAGTCAGAGGATTTTCAGCCTGTACTGATAAAACACTTGAGGGATAATAGATTGCATTGGTACTCTCTCTTCATCCACAAGGCCAAATACTTTATCACAGAAGGCAATTACACTCATTAAACATGATTTGCCACTGGTAAATCCATGCTAACTGTTCCTCATTCATATGTTTTGAAATGGATTCTAAGAAGTCACACTCCATGGTTTTTCCAGGGTTTGAGGTAAAGATGATCTACAGACTGCCCTTTTTGTTCTCCTCAAAGAGAGATAAATTTTTAGCCTTTCTCTAGTTCATAGTCACCTCCCCAAAACTCCAGCATGACAGATGCCTCACAATGGTATCAATCAGCTTTTCTTGCAGTACTCTTGAGTAAATTTCATCCAGGGTCATGGATCTAAATACATGTAGGTTCTCCAAATAATACTTATTCTGTTGCTTGGCCATGACTGGCTTCTCCTTGTCCGTCTTAAAACATGCTGAATTGTACAGGAGTCCAGGAGCAGGATTTGCCTGGTAAGACTGTGACAAAACTGGTGTTGAGTTCTTCAGTCTTTTCCCTTTTGTCCATCACTTCCCAGTGTCCCATCACACTAATTTGTCTTCCCCATGCAGTAATGCACTTATATTCCTTTCAACTTCTTTCTCCTTTCAGGATACACATGCCTGTAAAATCCCCTGCCATGACCTTTTCTGTCCCTAGTTAGCTCCAGCTGGTCTTTGATCTTCCTGGTTTTATCCCCAAATGCAGCTTTTCATATTGCTGTGCTTTTCTGCTTTCTAGTCCTTGGTTTCTTCTTGTACTTCGGGAGGCTTTCTTCTTTTTTTTTTTTTTTACCCAAGTGAGCTGTTCTGCTGTAATTTCCAGCCTTCTGGTGCAGCAGCATGGTTTGTTCCCAAGTTCCCAGCAAGCTAATTGTTTTTGTTTTCTAGTTGTGGAGGGGTTTTTTGGTGTGTGTTTTTTTGTTTTGTTTTGAATTCAGTGCACACCCTTCCCCACAAAGGATTCAAAATCCATTGAATGTGTGACTGCTATGATTGGTGCTGCTATCAGGAGGAATGATCAAAGCCTAGGCAGATATGGTTAACAACCAAAGCTGAAGTGGAAAGTATGCCACTACAACTGAGAATAACACTGCATGTACAGTCCAGGCCCACAGGAGGTTCATACCAAATGAAATAGTCTGTACTGCTGGCTGAACGTGCTGCTGTGAACCTGCTGCAGGTATACCTACTGGTGCTGCAAGTTACTCTCCAGTTCTACTGCCAACATCATTCCTGTTTCCTGCAAAGATATCAAGGACTGGCAACAGCAGTACTTCTTTGAGTGAGACAGTAGGAGGAATCGTGCTAAATTCATTTCACACTAACTATGAAAAGAGCAGAGCAAACTCCAAACTGGATCTGCTGGAAACCGTTCTGTTTCTCACTGCAGATTTTGAGTATGAACAAATATTTATTATTGATAAGATAGGTTAATAATTTGTTTCTTACTGAACATATGAACTTCAAATTATGAACAGCACAAGGACAGACCTCTAACAGAGAGGAGTAAATGTGAAATGATTAAGCAGGAAAGGAATGAATAAGCTCAGATGCCTGCCAAGAGTCACATTTCCAATACGGCTGCATGTCTGCACCAATGACAACTCTGGCTATTCAGATGTCACTGTAAACATGATCAATCTCATTCTTTCCTCATACAGGAACAAGAAATAAGGAAAGAATGAAATTTTATTAGTAGTACTGTTCAAAACTGAGAAGAAAACTGGTGGATGGTTTCATTGTTATCCTCACAACACATTTCTGCACTTAAGAATGGGAGCTATTAGGTTAGTTTGGATTATAAGGAGCAACATAGTCAATTACTTTTATTGTATGGCAGTTACCTCAAAGGATTTTGACAGATGAAGGTCAGCACAGGACAGTTATTAAACCATTGCATGTATTCCAGTTCCTGCATATTTTTTTATCTATTACATCTGATAATACAAGATATGGTTTGCATTAGCATCCCCCAAACTCTCTGTGTACTAACTGAAAAAGTAAGTGGAGCACCCTCCTACCAAGTAAAATACATTTACTTTGCTAAAGCATGATCCATTAAAGCTCTTGTGTATTTGTAGGAGAGGAAACAAAAATAATATCTGGGGATTATGATACTTTCGCTTTGTAACCTCTAAATCTTTAGAGTTTTTAGTGTAAAGATAATTTACATTAATGATCTACCCAAGCCCCATAAAAATGGCTGACTACATAACATATCCACTAACAATAAAACATAGTGATAGGGCTTGTGCTATGAGAAGCTAACATTTGTTTACATAAATTAGCCCCCATTTAGTAATTACACTGTATGTCTGCCATAAGGTCAGGCAAAATGCAACCCTGGCAGAAGCGATACTGCATGCATTATAGTCTAGACAGAGATATGTTGGAGAATTATGGGGGATAATTAATCAATTAATGCTTTCCATGTATTTCATGGTATGTGGAGCCATGGTTCTAGAATAAAATGTTTGTGCTACTGCAATCACTTCCCATTTTCTTAAAAGAAACACTACCAACTGTTCTTATTCAGGCCAAAGAGTACCAAAAAAAGAAAATTATATAAATACATATAAACCCCCACACAGATGCACACAGGTCTTTCTGTTTTATTAATGAGTAATTATGTGTTTTCATCATAGATAATAAAAACAGCCAAGTGTTTAACGTGGTCAGGGGAACAAACAGTAAAACAAACTGATGAGTTACAGGTCATCCATGTATACACAAATGTGACACAGAGCAATAGTATGCCTCTGAACAGGCAGTACATCATGCAGGTGTCTAGTTAAATGAGACACCTAAAACAATTCATAAATTGCTTTTATAATCGAAGGAAGGTCATTATTTCCCATAACTCCTCTAAGGTGGAAATGCGCCCTACTTAACTTTGGGTACCCCAGTTTTCTTTATTAAAAAAATACTCAATCAGAAAAAAAAAATTCTGGGAAATCTGTGATTAATTCAGTGCCCAAAGGCTCTTTTAGTTCACTTTTCTTGAAGTAATTGAAGGCAAAACCAAAACTACCAGGCCTCTCAAAGGTAAAGGGAAAAAAAAGGCAAACATGCTGTTCCTGTAAAAACAATTAAAAATTCCCATGTCATTCCTGTAACTGCTATGAAATTTCTTTTCAGAAAATTGCATCATTCACGTGAATTTCCCCCTTCCCCATTTCAATGCTGGTGATCCCAGTGGCAGCCACACTCCTGATTTTGCTGGTGGACCCTATGCCTTGTGTGTGGACCAGTTGCCCTCAGTAACCTCTGCAACCTAGTGACAGGGAAGGGTGACACAGTTCTGCCTGAGAGTGGGCTAAGGAGGACTACGTTATTTGCAAAACAGATTCATGTCTAGCATGGAAGACATCCCCCTCGTTACATCACTGTCCTTGATGTTAAATTAATAAAGCTGCATCCTCCTTCATGAATTTGTCCCAGTTGGTCCTTCTCTTGTGCACAGCAAATATTCACAGAAACTCACAAATGTTTGTTTCCGTCTCTTGGTCATGCTGTAGGTAAATGTAAACAGAGCCATTACTAGTTGCTGTGTTCCCTTTATCACACAGGCTGTACACGTGGGTTTTTTAACTAAAAATGACATCCCCCTTGTTTCTGTGGGGTTATGAAACCGAGGTCACAAGCTGTGCTCAAACCAGGCAGCCTTAGATCTCTCCACACACCGACTGTGAGTGCTCACCTGAGTAGTCTGGAGAGCAACCGGACAGTGATCACAGGCCGCTAACTCTAATACCTAAGTAACTACCAAAAGTGGTAGTTACAATACAATACAACAATATTGCACATCTTCTCATATTTGCATCAGTTAGAAGAGATTCCATGTTACTGTGAAATCTGGGAACCAAAGACAGAAGGTATCAAAATCAATCAAAGTCAATCGATTTGACCACTCTACTGAAAAACTTCCTCAACACAAATCAATTATATAAAGTGAACCCAGGGAATTAAATAATTTTTTAAATAAATATTTTTATTATCTATTCTATTGGGTGTTTTTACTTCGTTAGAGGATTAAAAAAAAACCCAATCAAAACTCACATTTGTGTATGCACAACACTTACATTGTGCCCTTTCAGCACTATCTCTTTTGAAACGCTTTCCAAATATTGTTCTTTTAAATACAGTAAATCAGATATAAAGATGGATGAATGACAGCAGGGGAAGAGGAGGAGGTATTTCACAATGTTACTGTCCTTCAACAGAAAACGCTGAACCTGTAACCAACTAACTATAATAAATGACTACCTGACAAAAGGAAATGAGCCGTGAAAGTAAAAAAGCTACACTAGGACAAATACTTCAGAAGTACTTTGTCACTGAAATTGTCTGCATGTAGTGTGCAATCCTAGCTAAAAATGCCATCATAGAATCATGGAATGCTCTAGATTGCAAGGGACTTTGAAAATCACCATCTCTAACCTCTCTGCAGGGGGCAGGGACACCTTCCACTAGACTGGGCTGCTCGGAGCCCCATCCAATCTGGTCTTGGACACTTCTAGGGATGGAGCATCCACAGCTTCTTTGGGCAGCATGTTCCAGTGACTCACCACCCTCACAGTGAAGAATTTCTTCCTAACATCCAATCTAAACCTACTCTCTTTCAGTTTGAAGCCATCATCCCTCATCCTGTCATTACATGCTCATGTAAAAGGACATCTATCAGGCAGATTTTAAATGTTTTCATAGTACATACTTAGACAGTTAAAATACTGAATTTTTTACTTTTGCTAGAGAGAATTTGTTCTTTCTTTCCCAAGAAAACTTTCCCAACAATAATAAAGAACATGAAAATACAATATGAATCTAATTTAGGGAAGGCAGTAGGAAGTATACCCTAAAATCTACAAATTCCTAGTATCTTTAACTCATTTTTAAAGAGACAAGTCTCCCATCCTGCTTCCCATGTTAGACAGAAACTTAGCACTTGCTGGCAGAAGATATGAAAATGTCTCCTCCTGTGGTGGTGTTGCTGCCTTTCTGAGGCACTATCCACAAGGCTGTGTGCGTATCAAGGACTTACAGCTGGAAATCAGCATCACCTTACACCTTGCCCAAGCTTTGAACCCTCTCACTCCCTGTGTGTGAATTTTAGTTTGTATTATGTCCACAGAAACATTCAAATTGGATAAAACTGATAAAGATGAATCGAATTAATAAAAGGCATCACTTATTTTTTATTTCAGTCTTTACAGAAGCCTCAATTTATGCCCAAATTAACTGTCTACTTTGCTAATCCTCTCAGAAAGGGGGAAACAAATTTTATTGTAGTCATGGTCTTCATTTTTCCTTCCTTACTATATTGTCCTCTCTGATCAAAGAAAAATCTTATGAAGGGCTAAAACTCCTGTATGGAGATGTGCAGTGACAATAAGAATGCAATCTCAACATTTACTGAGCAAACTTTCACAGAAGATGACATCCAGAAATGAACTTCTCAGTCTTCAGTTCAGACATTCTGAGCAGACTGCCAGCTAAGCAGGCCTGGCAGTCTGCAGCCTATTTTATCACAAACATCAGGAGGGTTCTTGGGAAAATATTTCCAACCCAGACAAAAGTAGCAAAGTTTATAAGTGTGGTTAGCAGGGACTGAGATCTTGGGCCTTCAGTGCTACAGATATTACTGGAGAGCATTTCTCACCAGCTCTCAGCAGCTCACCAATTTGCAGACATGGAATGCCATCAAAGCCTTCTCATGGGAAAAGACACAAGCACTGGATCAGCTTGAGTTGCTTGCATTAATTACTCTTGTGCCTGAAGTGAAACAGTTCACATTCCCACAACATTCTGAAAGGAGGTGATAAAATGTTTACTCTGTGATGTTGGCTGCTTTATCCATAAGGATGAAGCAAGCTCAGTGTACTTCAAATACATTTCTCTACTCTAAATCCTCAGACTGAGCAAAGAGACCAAATGATCTCACTCCTAAGCAAAGTTTCTTCAGATTTGAAGCCATGTATCCCAAGATAAAGACGGAAAGCTGCAGAAGTACGCTGTGCTTTTCCTTCACTATGCAGAGCTGTGTGTTTGCACATGTTCCTTTTTCATATTGCCTAGTAATACAAACAGTTTTAAGAGGAGAAAAGCTAGTCAATACACAAATCAAGTGAGCAGCACCAAAGAACCCCAAACTTACTATTATTTTATTAACTCTGGTGGAATTGAGTGAGCATACAAACTCTGAATGATTGTCTTTCTCATCCTTCTGGGGTAAATAATACATCATCTTCTATCATCAGTCACCATGACCATGAATGGCGCTAGACAATTGTCACAACCAGCTTTTCTCTCGCGCTGAAAGATTATTTTCTGTGGAGCCAGGCATTATGTGAGTTTTTCAAAGTACTCATTCAGAAAGGACTATCCAGGATTTTGGATAGTCAGCAAAGCCACAACAGAGGTACATGTTGGTTCCCATTGACACCTGTTGCCCTAGTGATTCTTTCCAATGGGCCCAGACAGCTAAGACAGAATTGGCTCCACCTCTTCATCTTCCCATGAGGTGCCACACAGGCTTAGGTAACTCTTTCCAAAAAGAAAACAGCTGTGCCACTGTGCCACTCAGCTCTGCAGCTGGCCAGTGAGAAGGAGACCTGTTATTGTCAGCTGGGCTTGGAGTCAGCTCAAATCTAGTCAGCAGCACACCAAGACTCAGACCACACTTTATTATAGTGTCTGCCAAGGAAACACTTGTTACTGCATAAATGAAAACTGTTCTGAAATGAAAAAAAAAACAAAACACCAAAAAACCCACACAAAGTCTAAGTCTCTTCACAATACAGTTTCACTTTCTTCAGAGCATTCACATCCACACAGCTTAAACCTCATACAGAAGGAAATGTAAATTAACACTACCTGACCATGCAAATATGAGTGGACATTTAATTTTCACATTAGGCACCAGTTTTCAGCAGGAATCCAATCTGAAAGGAATTAAAATCGCCAAAAGCTGGGCAAATAATCAGTCATTCAAAATGTACTTGAGATATTGAACACACCCCACATCCAAGGCTAGGACCATTCAGCCTAAGAGGCAGCACTTGATAATTTTCCCAGTGTTGCTGAGCCTAAGAATATACGATGCAAGAAATGGTACTGAGGCACATTCATACTTTTCATAAATTCGTGTGTAATTTCCATCAAATAGTAAATTAGTAAATTACAGGAAGAGCACACTTCTGCCATAGCAGTAAGCAAACACTTTTATGACAACCAGTTAAGTTACTGGTTTGTTTTGTTTTTCTTTCCCCTAACCCCTCCCTGTGTACATTTATGTTAAAGAGAGTAAAACATGCTAATTGAAGATTAAGAACTAAATTTCAGCTAGGTCCTATGTTAGCACACTCTGACATATAGGTCCAGTATTTCCAATTTCTATCCAAACATGAAGTCCCACTGAAACATGAGTGAGTTTCCTTGTTTGCCTGAGGATCATGTAAACAGTATTTTGGAGATGGATGCTGACAGATCAATTTTGGGCTATCTCCATGCAAAATTGATACATTAGGAGTTTGTTCTGCATTTGAAAGCAGATTTTCACAGAGCAGCCCAGCATCTTGAATCAGATAAAAGGATGCTGGAAGGAGGCATGCCACCAAAGCTTATCATGTTTTTTAAGTACAGGAAAGCAAAAAGTGTCTGGAGTTATGCTGTGTTATTTTTCAGATCAGAAAAAGAATACAAGAGGCATTCCATAACATCAGTTTAAAAACAAAATTTCTGTTTTTATGATCTTGATCAGCCTGAGCCCAGACTGAACTTCCAGAGCTATGTGGAATTTGTAGCATTAATTTGGTATGTTGAAATAATGCTTTTACCAGAAATGCTGAAAAAGCATTACATTTTAGAGTGCTATTTGAATGCCACTGCTACAATTAATACACTGTGACCTTGTATAAACCTTATAAATTTGTTCATGAATATGCAAAGTAGGAGTAACTGTTGGAAGAAACTCCTAAGTAACTACACTGAAGAAAAAGTGAGGTACTTAAGTATCTGACACAGATACACATTTAATTCTGTTGGTACTTGTCCCTTGAGTATTTTCTGAATAAAAATATTACAGCAATAATCAGAGAACACTGATGTATTCATACTAAAATCTCTCTCTCTCCCCTTTTGTCTTAACATTAGATTTTTATTTCAGCTACATTTCTGAACAAATGTAGCATTCAGGAAGGAATAATCTCTTTAATATCTCACAGAAATTAGCCTTCAAAACTTTAGGCTTAACTGGGATGCAATCATTGTGGCCTCTCAGATTGGTTTGTGGACTGGACCTTTCAGCATCTTGAAAAGGTGAAATACACATGCCACAGCAGACCCACTCTTATTCATTCCCTATGATTTTTCCCAATTTGGTTTGTGTCTGGAAAATTAGGAATATGGCCATGAGGAATTACACATGAGCTAGTGAAAATTTCTGGTGATTTTAGAAATACATCTTGCACAGTTCATGGCCACGAAAGCAGTCTATATGAAAGGTTTTGAATTGGGATGCCTCAAATTTGACACTTAAACCCATTAACAACATAATCAAAACTTCAAATGATTTTCAGACCCCGTAAGGCAGTGATAGTCTAGAAATACTCCAGAGCCTCTAAAAACCGGGATGTTCTATTGACATCCAGTCATTCAAAGGGCTGGAGTACTTCCCCTGTGTGGACAGAATGAGAGACATGCTTCTGTTCAGCATGGAGAAGAAAAGGTTCCAGGGAGGCCTCGTCGTGGCCTTCCTGTAAGTAAAGAGGGCTTTAAAAAAATATGGAGATGGACTTTTTACATGGGTGGATAGCAACAGGACAATGGGAAACAATTTTAAAACAAGGAAGGGGAGATTCAGACTAGATGTTAGGAGGAAATTCTTTCCTGTGAGCATGGTGAGACACTGAAATAGGCTGCCCAGAGAAGTGGTAGATGCCCCATTCCTGGAGGTGTTCAAGACCAGGATGGGTGGGGCTTTGAGCAACCTGGTCTAGTGGAAGGTATCTCTGCCCGTGGCAGGAGAGTTGGAACTAGATGACCTTTAGGATCTCTTACAAACCAAAACATTATATGAATCTTTGATTCACTGCTTAAAATGTCTGCCATTGGGCAAATGCAACTTAGAGTTTATTATTGTCTGTATTATTTTAAAAGACAAGAAACAGCCGTTAAGCTTATTTTCCCTCCTCTGAACTATGTTCCTGTATAGTACTCCGGGAGGCGCTATCATAACCTTAAAAGAATTTTTTTTTTTAAAAATTCATAATGTACAAGTAATACAGAACTTCTAAGCAAATACATTTAAAAATAAGGAATATGTCATTCAGCTTTAACTTGGAAAGACAAGATGTAGAAGCTGTGATCAAGATACCCCATTTATATTAAATTGGAAATTACCTGGTAGTTATTCGTACACTACATGTTAGGAACCCTTCTCAATTCCTTCAAAATAATGGAGAGTTGACACAGCCTCTCCGTGCTCTCCACAGCTTGTAATTGCTGGGACCCAGGAGCAAAAACTATACAATTTAAGCAAGAATTTAAGTTTTAGTGAAAAGGGGTTGAACATCAAAAAAATAAGACATTAAAGCTAAGCTTTTCCTTGGCTTCTTGACGAGGCCTTCCTATGCACCGACTTCCAACTCCAGGTTCCAGAGAAATTCCCAAGCTGAGGAAAGCTCTCAGGAGCGTGTGTGCTTTTTCACAACGCACACACCAGTATCACCAGAACAACCCTGAAGCTTAAGAATTCTCTAACTTGATTAAACATTGCAGTTATGGCCAAATGATATTTAAATTAATAGTGCATCATTTAATAATGGTTTGCAACTCTGTAGATTATGAAAAATACAATGTGTTTCACCACAATACTTTCACATAAAGAAGCCAGATACTTGGTATCAAATCTTCTCATCTGACTGTCCTTGCATGTTAATTACACCAGCTTTGTAATTTTAATAGCTCAAAATGTATTAAAAAGAGAAGAACAGTGGTGATTACTCTTTTCTGCAGGAGAAGACTGGATCTGAAGAGGTTAAGGAGGAAAATTTCCAAGTTTAGATTTGGAAATTTTCCTCTCTAAAAGTAGATAAACGTGCCTCAGTATCCCTCTAGGTAATTTTCTCTCTCCCATGCCTTGTGCTTGGTGGAACTGCTTGTACTAAATGTCCCTCCCTTGAATAGGCTGCCTTTCCCTTGGAAATACACTAATTTGAGTGTTGTCTTAACTTTGGTTTCAGACTAGCTTCTTTCTGACAGAATGGACAGGCTTTCTGTTATCTGATGGACAAAACTGCAAGATCAGCCTGAGAAGAGCTCCCGGGCTCTAGAAAAGCATAAAGAAGTATGAGATGGGTTGGTAAGTCCAGCTTCTCTATATCCATCAAAGAATCCATAGGGATGGATAAAATGTGACAGTTTTGTTAATAGGAGGAGAATCATAAAATCAGTAGCAAACATCCTGGACCTACTGTATGAAACTAGCTCCATTTATACGCAAAAGAAAATATTCAGAGCTTGCAGCAGTCAGTAAAGACAGAAAGGTATTACAGCTTCCATCATCAGCCCTTCTGAATCTGACTGTATATACACATAAACATACATATACATGTGTACATACATAGATGTATCATTTCAGTCTTTGAGAAATGTTTCACATATACATATGTGTCTTCATGTATGTTTCTTTAGAAACCAAACAGAAGATGAATCTTACAGTCTGTGCTATTTATTTTAAGCTGCCCCCACATCTTAGTTTGCCAGTATGCAGCAGAATGTTCTATTCGAAACAGATTAAAGAAGGTCCTAAGAATAGGAATTGATAGACTTTGGATGCTTAGAAGAGAACTGGAGCAGAAATAAGCTGGTGAGATAAATGCAATAGCTGTAAATGTCTGTGAGATAGATCATTCACCCACAAACCAGTTAAAACCATTTGATATTCAGGCTTCACAGCTAACAGAAACTGTTTTAACAAGGCAATTTGTTCCTATCCAGAAAATACTACTGGGCCAGTTATATTCAATTCACGTTTTAAAAGCACTTTTCCCCTTTGTTTTTCTACTCCGAGAGCTTGCTACATATTTATTCAGTTGAAAAATAATCAAAGGTATTTTGTGAAAGGTTTTACAAGTAAGAGAGCATGAAGTATGAAAACTGGAAAAGTATGGGGCTTTATTAACAAAAAAACTAATTGAACGATTCTCCCATACAATTTCTAATCAACTAATGCGGTGAAGACAAATATTTTAATATGTCTTTGATTTTCACAATTGCCCCTGCAACTTCAGGGTATGTTGAAAAATTAAATAGAACATGGAAGAAAGAAAAAACATTTTATGATTCTGCATCTAAATCCAGAATACAATTTTGAACCAGTAAAGTCTTAAAATTCTTTACAGTCCTCAAATGATATTCTACTAACTTAAATTCACCTCGAATTAAGAGAAAAACAAGGTTCCACCAGATTGTACATCAGGACAAAAATTCCTGAAAATATTTTTGTATGGGATTTTTTTCAGATAAATCTCTGGACGGGATCTATAGTTTTGTGATAAGTAAGCTTGAAGTTTCAGGTTGAGAAAACATTATACAATGTGTCTCCTGTTGATTTTTAAATTTCTGATTAGGGATTGTAAACACACCCCCACCCTCTCCCCCCTATAAAGAACTGGGATTCCAAATTCAGTTTTCACCTGACTATCGTTAATAAGTTTAAGTGAATCAGAAATTATAAACCAAAGATACAGTATTTCCCTAGCACAAACAAGGCAGTTACAGCTGAAATCCAAAAGAAAAAAAAGGAAGTAAAACTTTACCAGAGCTTAATGAGGTAAGGTAGTAGTATCTCAGTAGGGAGGCAAGTAAATTGGGTGCTTACTCTAACACATGTCACATTGAAGTCTGGCAATTTATGAAAAATGAATATTTACATTTAGAAGTGACAGCTATAACACTGTATTTAGATCTTTGAATTACTTAAACAGTTTCAAAGTATTCAAGCTATGTGAAATTAATTAGTACAAAATTGTATTAAAACTATTTTCTTTTTTCAAATCAGAGACGTATGAAAAGTGCAGTTTTTAAATAACATCTTTAAGGAAAACAGAAAATAAAAGGAAAAGAAGGTCTAATATTGCTGCTGTCTTTCTCAGGATCTCATAATGATTTCAGCTGGATTACTGGGTGACTGGAGTTATAGACTTAAGAACTTTGTTAAGAAGGATAATGAATAAGCAGACAGGAATACTAAAAACTGTAGTTAATAGCCAACTTTTTAATTGAAAAAGCATAAGAAATTCTTGTCAAGAAACTGAGAAAAGTGAAGGTCAGCAGAAGGAATAATAATTCATATACTGTAGTAAAAAACCACAAACCAAAGATCTGACTATAATGGCCATTGCAAACTACTTATTAGCATTGCATATGGGATGGATTTATATTGCAGCACCTTTCAGATATTATCTAAAGTTTTCAGCAGTGAATACACCAGACAACCAAAGTCACAGAAGACTGATAAAAACCCAAACCCAAATCCTCGTGGCATATTTGCTAGCCTTTAACCTATACAGTACAATTTGATGACTCTAAAGTCTGTCCACATTACATATTCAGAAGCATCTGTCAAGTATTCTGAATACCACTACTCTTCCCCTGATTAAGCATTGTCACTGATAATCCTCATCAGTTATAACCATGTCCCCTCAAAAACAAGCTCTAGCAAAAGCAGAAAAAGAAAGCAGCAGAGGACAACCAAACCAGA
The DNA here is from genome assembly GCA_035583185.1 of Anabacerthia variegaticeps. Classification (NCBI taxonomy): domain Eukaryota; kingdom Metazoa; phylum Chordata; class Aves; order Passeriformes; family Furnariidae; genus Anabacerthia; species Anabacerthia variegaticeps. The sequence continues at coordinate 77,390,354 of JAWWEW010000078.1, read as the reverse complement.
GTCTTAGAAGAAATTCTCCCATGGAAGATGACAATGAGCTTCCCAGTTACCAGATAAACACAGCACTATCTCAAGCCAGCAACCACGTTACATCTTAATTTACTTCCCTTGTCCAGTGAGATCTTGAAATGGAAATATGAAGCTTGTAACTAGTATCAAGTGAAAAGTGTGTGAGCTGTTCAATTTATTGAGGGTGGTGGGTATTTAAGGAATGCCAGCAAAAGTACTACTTGAATAGTGCATGCAAGACTCCAATCATCTCCACAGAACTTTCTAATTCTTTTTTTTGTGTCAATCACTGTTTCCTCCAGCCTACAGCCCCATTGTATTACATGAACTCAACAGAAGAATACACTTACTATCTCACAGGTCAGCTTACACTTTTCTCTCTTGCAGAAACTCAAACCTGACTTTGTACTTAGTGTGAGATATTTTCAACAGCAACTGGGAAAAAGTAAACAAGAAAGTTCCCGCTGCTGTGAAGCAGTAGTAAGTTTCAACCCTCTCCAAATGTTCTGGCTCTGCCAGGGAGTGTCCAAACAGACTCAGTAGGATGAAACTATCTCAAGAAGATGGATAGAGGCCAAATAAATATCTGAAGCCATTAGAGAGGACAGAAAGATGCCTTTGGGAAATAGGGAGGGGTTTGACATTAGAAAGATATTAAAAAGCTATACTATGATTGAAGGGCCTGGTTTTAGAAGGAAGACCAACCTGCTCAGGACAGCCATTTGAGCTGCTGCTACAGCTACCAGGGAGGGACTCAGGAGTTATAATATGCACAGTCTTTTGCAGGCAGATATGAGCTTATTTTCCATGAGCTGACCAGAAGCCATTCTGCTGTGACAGCATACCATCAAGCGCGTGGTAGTAAGCCTTGCTGTAAAGCAGTGTGTATTAGATTAGGCAACGTACCATTCTCATGTGGCCCCAAGTCCTCAGGCTGACCCAGAATGCAGGCTACAGTAAGCTCACATCAGTTTGCAAATGGGCGTGCACATACACTCACAAGGGAAAAAAAAAAGAAAAAAAAAGAAACAAGAAAGATTTCAAGACCAATGTGCAATGAATCCATCAACTATGAGGTAGGAGGAACTGAGATTTGCACGACTGGGGATGAGCATCAGTCCCTGAGAAGCAGTTGGGAAAAATTAACAGGAGGATGGAGCTTACAGTGTGGGGAGATCAACATCAGACATGCTCATTCAGAGAAGGGGCACTGTGAAGTCCAAAATTTGTAACAGATGCTTCTTTCAAAGGCAGCTCTTTAACTGAGACACATTAATCATTGGAAATGTGAGATGAACAATGTGGCACAGGCCTTTATGTAACAACTTCTGTCACAGCGATTTGAGCAACTTTTTCTAGTGACTGGAATGCAACACTAAACACTTTTCAAAGGCCATACACCTCAGGTACCAATACCTGGCTTCAGTCACATCCCCCAAGAGAGCCGGCATTCACATAATCACACCTGCATTAAGCCCAATACAAGTGTATTTGCAATATGAAAGTTAGTACCTTCTATCTTTCATGTGCTTCTGATTACATATAAACTGCCAATATTTATTACTTTTTCCCTTAAACTTTTCAAATGGCACTTTGGAAAGGGGGAAATTTTGCTTGATATAAGGCCACAAAGACAAAAAGGTGCTTGCTACAGATATGTAAAAAATACTGCTATTTTACTTTGTCTCCTATCAATTTTTTTTTCATTATTTATTTCTTTAATGGATAATATATGCTTTGTACGCAGCATACGACACAGATTGTATTATTGATCCATACTATTCACTGTGTAATTTCCTGTGATGTATGTGAAAATATTAACTAATCAATTTTCATGTCTCTGAGATAGATTATAGATTATTTAATCCAATATACCCGGAGAAAAACAATGAATGCTGGAAAGAACTTGCTAATATCTTTCTAGAAAATGAGATGCACTGAAATTCAGAAATTGCTATGACTCAATCCTTTAGTAAGATTTTGTCAGAACTGAAACTCTTCTTACTCATCCTATTTTCATTCTCACATCTACAGGACCCTTAGGAATGGACAGATCAAATTGCAAATAATTATATAAATGCACCTTGGCATTGCATATACAAGTATATACAATTGTATATAATTGTCATACTTGTTAAGGATCTATTTCAGCCTTCTAGTTGGACAAAGTTAAATTGATTGGTCTCTTATTGAAATTAATTTATCATCTTCCCAGAGCAGAAAACATCTACTTTGTATATTTATCATAACTCCAGCAATGGCATCTGGAACTTTAAGACGTTACTTTTTATGAGCATCTTCCTTACTTTTTGTGCTGATTAAATTGGGTACAACAGTGAGAACATATTGACTTCACTTAAGCAACTGAGGAAACAGGACAAATCTACAAGGAAGAAAACATATACAAGCTTGGATGAAAGCAGCTAAGAAGAGAAAAATAAAAAAACCCCAGCGGCCCTTCTGGAAATCATTTTTGAACAACCTGAAGCTTCTTTTCTAATTAATTTCCAACTTTAAATTTACATCACTAAAAGTCTTCAACTTTGCTGACACACAAAGCAATCCTTTACTTTACAGATGCCTAAGAATGAGAAATATGAATTGAAATGAAAGCAAGGGAAAGCAGCTGTGTGGCAGTACTCACCTTAGGCACCCAGTGGCATTGCGCAGCACCTGTGATGAATGGAGTTGTATTTTATGATCATCCTGCAGCGGAGAGTTTTCCCACCCGGAGTGAGGGATGATCACTGCATTGGTCAACACTGCGAGGGCATCCTGGATGATTGGCATTTTCAGTGCATCACAGGAGGATAGATTCCAGAGAACTCCTACAAAAATAACAAAAAATGTCATAATTAGCATTTCTCAAAAAAAGCTTGAAGTTTTTGTTTTAAGAAAAACAACCCAAACCGATACATGTCACAGCATTGATGTGCTTCATTAAGCTGTTTCTGTCAAGAATAAACCAGACTGCATTGTAAATGGGGCTGACTGATACCTGCACACATTTGCAGTGGGAATACAGCTTGGAATATATAACACGGAGTCACAGCAACACCAGAAACTTCTCAGAGCTAAGCCTAAAAACTGAGCAGCTGGTTATGATCTAGGCCTAATCAGGTTGTGATGCACACATGGAATGCAGCAGTATTACAAGGACCTTTTTAGGGCTTGGTCTTTGGATATCTTCCTTCTAAGTAAAATTAATAAAAAAAAAACAATAGCAGAAAGCATGTTCTGATTTACACTAAAACTTTCACCGTTGATAGAGACACACCGAGAGAACAAAAACCTCCACCCTGTGATCGATCTTCAATCTAGAATTGAAGGCTAGGCTTGTTGGTACTACAAGCAAAAAGACTTCTCCCACACCTGATACAGCACTATGGTATTATCCAAGCCTTCAACAAGTAATTTTTTATTTTATAAATTTTTCTACTATACAAATTTACAGACTACTATTTTTTTTACACAGAAACAAGCCTAATGGTGCAAATCACAAGGAGATTTACTGGAGTTTAAAAAAACCAAACTCCCTTCTGCTTCAATTTATAATGTGCCAAAGAAAAGGCAGAGAAATCAAGAGCCAAAGCTTTCTGAGCACAGCTGCAAAGATCAAGGTCACTGCAGATGTGTGACACAGAAAGCAGGCAAGAAATTGTTGAGTGCAAAAGACACCCTGCTTTCCACTTCCACGTATGTATTTGTGTATTTGCTGGGAAATCACATTTGGTTTTTGTGCTGTGCCAAGAGCCTGCTGCTGCTGGGCAGCTACGAGTGCTGGGGGAAGCTGGAGGGCAATACGCAGTCTTTATTTCAGGCCAGCATCCCCTTAGGAGCATCTGGAAGAGCAAGCCTGCCTCTTCATCCCCCTTCCCTTGCCAACACTTGCCCTCTGCTCTACAGTCCAAACCTACTCCACCCTACTCTCCTTCCAAAAGGACAGTAGCTTGGCCCCATAACTGACTTTGAGTGGCAAAATGAGTTTTGACTTTATGTCCATCAAATCTTCAACCAAAAGAGAAAAATTGCTATCATCATTGTGTATCGGAGGTTACAAATACGAACACTACAAAAAATCTAAGGGAGTGGTAGGGAGCAGAAAATGTTGAAGGAAGACCTAAGGAACATAGACTCAGACATTTATAAATATAAGCAGGAAGAACACCACTTGCTCAAGGCTTGCTTTTGCATTTTGTGGTTTGACAGAGCAGTGCAATTAACAGGAATCAACCTACATTTTTGGGTTTCCCTTTAAAATTAATTACCTCTATGGGGAGACTGTTTCAGTTCTATAATTTCATGTTTAAATTATTTTATATGGAACTGTCTGCAAAGATGATTATGCAGTTTAATATAAAAAATTTGATCAGCATACTAATAAAAACCACATTAAAATAATCTGCATAAGGCAGACAGACTTTACCTACAGACCAAAAAAAACGAGGCAGAAATAAGAATTGCTACTTTTTAAAGAAAAGAGCCTTTGTTTAAATTTTGTTCTGAATGTCTTTATGAAAAGGAATTCCATATTAAAAGAATAAAGACCTTCATAAACATATTTATACTCCCTTTTCTATGACCTGTTCTTGGCAAGCTTTATTGGCACATCTACTATTCTTGAAATACCTAGCATTTTGCTGGTTTTAGTCAGTAAAAACAACAATGTGGTTGCCTTTTTTTTTTTCTTCACATTTATCCTGACAGGTGTAAATGATGTGCATGGTATAAAAGCAGAGCATCAGAATACAATTCTTTCCCCCTTTTGCTTTTAACTTAGTTCTCACCCAAGACAATGCGTGGCATCTTTGTGAAGAAGCCCTGTTTTGAAAGTGAAGCGTCAGAGAGTGCTTTGATGGCAGAAAATCAGTACTTTGGGCGTCAAGAAGTAGTCATGAACTGGAAAAGCAGAAAAGAATGCAAAAGAAGCAAACACAAGAGCCCTGACTAGCAAAGTGTTTAAAAATGTATATGTCTACACTATAATCTATTCACTTCAGGTTCTTGCTAATTAAAAGTAAACTCACATAAACATCATGGTAAGTTGTAACTGAGGAACAGCTGAGATGCCTTAGAAATATTCTCTAAGCCCTCTTTCTCTCTGGTTTCACTAGTCAGAAAATAAACCTTCTGAGTAAGATTATGATGGGATCACCAGGCTAAAATAGCTATTCCACCTTCTACTAAAATGATTTTAAGGCAAGGCAGAATCAAGCAAAGTGGCACTGCCCAGTAAGCCTGATGCTGTCTTCAAAGTTTTTGCTCCTCACAGTTTTAAGGTGTGAGATAATCTTCTTCCACCCCAGAACAATGAGTTTTATCAAATTTTAAGACTGAGTACTACCAACTACATAAATGAAAAAATCCACCAATTTTCTTCTGACTAATTAAAATGTATTCTCACAAGCACTAAGTCTGCTACTTGCTGAGGTTGGCGTTCTACATAACTCATTGTAACCTTCTTTAATTAAGGATTTGCACTTCTGAAAGGGCACTGGCAATTCACTTCCCGTTGTTACTGCTGAGGATGACCTGGAGCTAGATTTATGTGAGGTCTGAGAAGACGCTCCACTGCCTTTACTTTGCAAGGGAGAGTGACAATAAAATAAATCTTTTACCCGAGACACCTTCCACTATGGAGCTACCTTTTAACCACATGACTACGAACACATTTTTCAAGCATGCACACGACACACCCTTTAAGACTATAGTGAGAAGCTGGTTACCGAGACCATTTGGCACCGCACTCTCAAAGCCCTGACTGAACTGGGTTTCTGAGCACAACAAGCAAGTCTGCAACAGCCTCAGAGGTGCCTTGACTGCCCCTTAAAGATTTTGCAAGTCATCAGCTGCCCCCAGGACGGGAAGGGACAGGACTCACCAGTGGCCCTTGACAAAAGGTGGGAGCCACCCTGCTGTACAGGTATGAGAAGAGGGCTGTTAATCCAACAACTCAACAGTCCAACTCAACAGTTTCGCATTTGTAGACTGACTCTTGTGAGAGATATGAAATAAAGAACAAATCAATGTTGAACATCTCTTCCTCACTTTCATTCATGGTATATTATCTCCTTGCTTTTAAAGCTGTGAGGTATTCATAGTAGTGCAGTAGTAGCGTGTTGTGTCCCCATTTGCAGATCACTTTAGGTTGTACTGGATGCTTTGTAGAAAGAGAAAACTAGCTACACCAGACTGAACACGTCTATTCACAAGTTGGAGATTTACATCCTTAGATATAACAAACTGAAATAAAGTGAATAATTATCTCGCAATCTCATTTTAAGCTTAACACTGAGGAGAAACTGGTATTGAAAGTATTCAGTTGGTTCCAGTTGAAAGATGTATTTTGGGTCGGAGTATCACTCACCAGTCCAGCAGACATTGGATGAGGGACTCTTAGAGGAGTGTACAGGAATGTTTGCTATGGAGATCTTACTGCATCAAGTTACATTTTCTGGAGTAGCTTACCAGAAGACATGCATCTGCTATAGTCACCAGGTTATTTATCATGCCAAATGTGCATCATCTTTTCTACGAAGGCCTTTCACAGATGTAAAACATGATTATAAATTTTGAAGAGAGATTGCAATTGACCTCGTAAAAGACATAACTGCACAGATATAGTTCATAAGGAAAACTACACATAGATTTTAGTTAAGGCAGTTTAGGTTTGTTGCCACTGGAAGAGGGAGCTGAAAGAACAGAGAACCAGGAAAATTTTGATTTAACTTTCTCTTAGACAAAGTCCAGAAGACTGAAAACCAGACCAACCCTTTTTAAAAGCACAGTCCAGGCTGAAGAAATGTTACTACTGCTTAGTGGAGAAAGCCATACTTTCAGCTTAGAAACAGCACTCAGTTTTACAGAAATTTAAGCTCTTACAACAGATACCGCATCACTGGCCCTAAAGAATCAATGCAAAATATTTATAAATTTTATCTCACTCAATTTAATGGAGCAGTCTGAGCCAAAACCCCATAATCTCTGAATCATGCTGTAGCTCAAACTCATCCTGATTAAACGCTTCAATGCATTTTTTTGCCAGTGTTTTAGTTAAAACTGGTACTCACGTATCTGTAGTCAGATATAACTGAAGACCTGATAAGCCGCATGCTATCCTTATTCCATTCAAAATTAAGAAAATAAAGATCATATACTTCTATGTAAAAAATATTATCCTAGCAAGAGAACATGTGAAAAATCAGGGCAGTCTAACCAGCTATTTAGTGCATGATTTAATGCTACCTCAAGTTATAACTTATAAATATATAAACAAACCTCTAAGAACAACTTAGACTACAAATATAAATGGAAAGCAAGAAACTGGCAAAGTCATCCTTTCCAAAAACCATTGCCCCTCCCACACTGCCACTATAACTTTGTTGTTTGTTTTTGGTTTTTTTTTTTAAATTGTGCTGCAAAAGATTTACTTGCCCAAAGAAATGATACAATAAAGAGATTTTAAGTAAACAAATATTATTAGGAGAAACCAGACTTTGATTCTCCTCAATAATGGATCTTTAAGTCAACTTTAAATTTATATTAAGGTTTTGCCTATTTAATATTCTTTGTAAAAATAAAAATCCAAAAGTCTTCAACACATCCAGGTTTTTCTTTTCCATCATAATTTCTCAGTTCTGTCATGGTCTGATGCCGCAAACCATTTGGGACTGCTGGGAAACTGCATCCCAGGAAGAGCGAACAGAGCATTGGCAGGCTTTTTGTTAATACACTGAAGGCACAGGGATACTACAGGGAGTTTTCCTCATGAAAGTGACAATTAAGATTAAAATCTGAGTGCTAAATACTCTGCAGAGAAGCCAAACAGAAGGGATCTTTTGCTTGAGTCCTGAGGAAAAGGACTTTCCACCCCAGACTCTGAAGGGCTAGAGGAGTCATTTGCTGGCAGCTTTGACACTGGGAGCCCCCAGTGTACCTGCAAGGCTGCTCTGCAGAGCGGGATCTCCTCTCCCTGACACCACATGTGGGCTCCTGATATATTACAGCACTTCTGCTGTAGGGATGCTGAACATCAACCACTTTTCTTAACACAAAGTGCAATAAGACTTCACAACCAGATCAACCCTCAAGGTCAGGAACAGGCTCAGCAGCAGACTTTCTGCAGGAAACAAAAAGTGGTTCATTTCAATTCTGGCACCTGAACAACTCACAGCTCATAAGGCAGCTCTTTAAAAGCTGAAAGTAAGTTTAAAATTGGCATAACAGATGAGGAATTTGCACAAATTTTCTTGAAATAGTTTTTATCTGATTAGTAAATACTACGCATGCCCTGCTGTAATTCACTTCTTTACATGCACAGAGGTGGTTTTCTACCTGTGTATAAACAGAGGTAGGAAAAGTCCACATTGAGAGAGACCAGCTTTCAGTGAAAGTTATAAGCAGGCAAAAGCTTAAGGAACACTAAGCAAAGCTGCAGCAAGAAGAACTTTTTACCCTTTGCAGCCACTCATAGCCTTACAAAGCAAAAGCTTCCAGAGAGAAGAATTATTTTGGTGGGGTTTTTTTGTTTATTTACAAACAAATGCAGCTTGATCTTGACTACACAAAAGTACACACTACATATAGTATAAACAGTATAAACATTTCCTCTGAAAAGCTAACTCTTTCTTTTCTTTCTTTCTTTCTTTCTTTCTTTCTTTCTTTCTTTCTTTCTTTCTTTCTTTCTTTCTTTCTTTCTT